>CM055118.1:896208627-896243627 GCA_029206835.1 Rana muscosa | reverse complement strand
GCCCCACAGTCAATCGGGAAAAGGAGGGACTTGGACCAATTCACCCGAAGCCCGGTGACCGCAGCGAAGGTGTCTAGAACCGATAGTGCCCCCTGTAGCGACGGGCCTGCATCGTTTAGGAAGAGCAGCATGTCGTCCGCGTACAGGGCTACCCTCTCCTCCAGCCGCCCCACCCGGAGACCCTTAATATGCGGTGAGGTGCGTAGCGCCTCGGCTACCGGTTCAATAGCGAGAGCAAATAGCACTGGAGAGAGGGGGCAGTCCTGCCTAGTTCCCCTAAGGAGCCTAAATGGGGTCGACAGCCCCCCACCCAGACGCACCGAGGAAGTGGGGGATTTGTATATCACCTGAAGCCATCTAATAAACACAAGAGGAAAGCCCATTCTGCGCAACGTTTCCCATAGGAAGGGCCATTCAACAGTGTCAAAGGCCTTTTCCACGTCTAGGGATGCCACCGCCCGTGAGCCCATGTTAATATGTTGAGTGTGTATATTTGTGAAAAGGCGCCGTAAATTAACATCCGTGGACCTGCGGGGCATAAAACCTGTTTGATCGGGATCTATTACTGAGGGCAGCATGGGGTACAACCGGAGGGCCAGTAACTTAGTTAGAATTTTGAAATCAGCGTTAAGGAGTGCGATAGGCCTGTATGAGGCACATAAGGTGGGGTCTTTAGGGGGCTTATAAATCAGTGTCAGATGGGCATGGTACATAGAGGCGGGTAGGCTGCCGTCAGTCAAGTATGTAGTGTAGAGTTGAGTCAGCAAGGGGGTCAGCAGACCCGAGTGCGCCCTGTAAAAATCTATCGGAAGCCCATTGCCAGGGGGAAAGGAGCAGGGCCGTCGGAACAGGAGAGGCAAACCAAGCAACTGCTTGGGGCCCCCAGCTGGCCTGGGGCCCCAGCAGAGCAGCCCCCCTCCTGAGATCGGCGGCCCCCCCACCCGCGATTGGCGGCCCCCCTCCACGAACGGCGGCCCCCCCACCCGCGATTGGCGCCCCCCCACCCGCGATTGGCGCCCCCCCACCCGCGATTGGCGGCCCCCCTCCCGCGATTGGCGGCCCCCCTCCCGCGATTGGCGGCCCCCCTCCCACGATTGGCGGCCCCCCTCCCGCGATCGACGGCCCCCCTCCCGCGATCGACGGCCCCCCTCCCGCGATTGGCGGCCCCCCTCCCGCGATTGGCGGCCCCCCTCCCGCGATTGGCGGCCCCCCTCCCGCGATTGGCGGCCCCCCTCCCGCGATTGGCGCCCCCTCTCCCACGATTGGCGCCCCCTCTCCCACGATTGGCGCCCCCTCTCCCACGATCGGCGGCCCCCCCACCCGCGATTGGCAGCCCCCCTCCCACGATCGGCAGCCCCCCCACCCGCGATTGGCGGCCCCCCCTCATGTGATCCGCGGCCCCCCGCGATCCGCGCCCCCCCTGCCGCGATCGGCAGGCCCCCTCCCGCGATTGGCGGCCCCCCCTCATGTGATCCGCGGCCCCCCTGCCGCGATCGGCAGGCCCCTCTCCCGCGATCGGTGCCCCCCCGATCGGTGGTCCCCCTCCCGCGAACAGCGGCCCCTCCTCCCGCGATCGATGTCCCGCGTTAGCACCCCCCCTTCTAAATTAAAACCAAAAATCAGTAGAAATCTCAGTAGCACCCCTCCGCTTCTGAATTAAAAAACAAAATCTAAAAAAAATTGTGTAGCAGCCCAAACCCCCCCCCCGCTTCTCAAAAAAAAAATCAGTAGCCCCCCCCGCTTGGGGGCCCCAAATTCTCAATCTGCTTGGGGCCCCCAAATTCCTTCAAACGGCCCTGGAAAGGAGTGACTGGCATTCAGAACCTCCAGTTCCGTGAATGGTCGGACCAGCGACTCCCTCTCGTCATCAGAGAGCCAGCCAAGGGGTCCAATAGGGCCTGTAGCGTCTCAGGCTGGAAATCCGACGGCAAGCCAGTGGAGTATAGACTACGGTAAAATTCGTTAAAGGTCTGGAGGATGTCAGCAGGTGTGGAACCCATCCCACCCCCGGGGTCTGCAGAGACGATACCAGAGTAACAGGTTGGTCGTGTTGGGCCATCATGGCCAAAAGACGGCCATTGCGGTCACCCTGTTCGAAAGCTCTCTGCTTGCCTTTGTACGTCTCAAGTCGTGTGATTTCTGTTAGGTGTAGCTGCATCTCTCTGTGAGCTGCCATGAGCAGATCAAAGTGGGCTGGGGTGGGGTCATTACTGTAAACTTCTGTGCATTCTGTTACCTGTTTCTCCAGTGACAGGGTCGCAGCCGCATGCCGCTTTCTTACACTAGCAATGGATGCAATGTATTGCCCCCTTGTGTATGCCTTGAAGGCATCCCACGTGATGTCCGGGGAGGAGGAACCTGCATTATGTTCCCAATATTCGGTCAGCAAGGGGGGGAGCGTGTCGGAGAGGTCCGGGTGTGAGACCCACCGCACACCCAGCCTCCAGAGTGCTGCACTCCGGGACGCCGGGGAGCGGAGGACCACCGCCAGAGGGCTATGATCAGATAGACCGCTAGGAAGATACGTCGCCTCCAACACATCCGCTAACAGTGCGGGATTAGAGAACGCCAGATCAATCCTCGATGCGGTCTTGTATGAAGCAGAAAAACACGAATATGCCCTCGTGGCGGGTTGTCTCCACCTCCAGACCTCTACCAGACCCACCGCCTGGGCCCAGGCTGATAAGTCTAGAGAGTGTCTCTTGGGAGGTGCAGGCCTATCCAATTCCGGAGATAGAGTGGCATTGAAGTCACCCATCACTAAAACCTTGCCCGGACAAAAGGGCGCTACTCTTTCCAGCACATCATACAGCAGACCCGATGCGAAGGGGGGAGGTATATACAGATTAATTACAATGTATCCTTGCGACCACAATGTAAATACCAAAATCACATATTTGCCCTGGGGATCAGTGCGGACCTCGTCAATGACACAGGGGAAGTTTTTGTGAATAAGAATCGACACCCCTCTAGCATACGTGGAGTAGGTAGAGTGAAGCGCTCTCTGAACCCACGGTTTTTTGAGAGTCAGGATTTTGCTGCCCACAAGGTGAGTTTCTTGGAGGAGTATGAGCTTGGGGGAGTGGGATTTCAAATATTGAAAGAGGAGGGCACGTTTAAATTTGGAATTGAGACCTCTAACATTCCATGAGAGGATAGTAAAGGAAGGTGGCGGGCGGTCAGCCATAGGGCAAAAAGGGGTTGAAATAAAACAGATAAATTAGACTCACCCTGGAGGACCTTGGGAGCAGCGAAACCTCTGTCGCCTTGCATTTGACATTGACAGCATCTGAGCATATTAGAAAGACTAGCCATAGAGAAAAAGGGATAGAGAAAAAAGAAGCGGAAAAAAGAAAAGAGGGAAAAGCAACAACAGTCATATATAACATATTTAACACATCCATAGTGAACTTCCCAGGCACCAGGTGCCTATCCTACTATGTCCCGACCCTCCGCTAAACGTGCGGGGGGGCGGGAATAGTCTTAAACCCCAAACAAAAACCTGTGAACTAGGTAGCGTAAATGAGCCCCGAACTAGGGGCCCTACGCAGCAAGTGTCAGAGCACTCACACCGCTTCGGACAGTATCTTGTGATGTAGGACCAATGGTCCGAGTCCAGAGACAAGAAGCGCTAGTGTGGGTGTAAATCCTGGTCACCCGCAACGGGGGGGGGGTGGCAGGTCAAAACTAATGTGGTGACATGGAGTGTGCCCCGCTCGGAGCCCTGGGCACATTAGCACCTGCAAAAATAAAAATAACAAAAAGCAACGGAAGCCTGGATCATGTCCACAAGGTAGGTAAAGTTCTTCCTCCCGGAGCAGGAGGGGCAAAAAAACAAAAAAAAACAAAGGGGGGGAAGGCCAGCCACCGAGGCCAGTGATACATTCCACAAGGGCATCCCACAGGGTCAGACTAGCAACACGTAGAGGGAAGGTTACCAGTCCAAAAGGAAATGGATATCCCCCCTCCCAAGAAAAAAAAATTAATAAAGGAATCTCAAGTCATTGGGCAAAACAAGGGGGGAATGCAGCTGAAAGGGGTCAGAGGGTAAGTTCTTAATACTTGCGGCTGTAGGGTCTACGGATGGGCATCCAACCAGGACATCGCCGCCTCCGGATCTGTGAAAAATCGCGTTCGGTCGCCATCAATGATACGAAGTTTGCTGGGATAAAGTAAGCTGAACTTGAGGCCTTTATCTCTCAGGCGTTTTCTCACTTCTGTGAAGTTACGGCGACGATGCTGAACCTCGGGAGAGTAGTCAGGAAAAAGCATAATGCGGGTGCCATTGTAGTCCAGGTCACGCTTTTCCCTGGCAACTGACAGGATCCGATCCCTGTCTCTGTAATTCAGCAGCCGTAGCAGAAAGGGCCTAGGCGGGTTACCCGGGGGCAGAGGAGCCAGGGGGACTCGATGAGCTCTCTCTACCACGAATGTGGGAGGCATGGCAGGCAGATCCAAGAGTGAGATCAGGAAGGCCTCCATGAATTCTGCAGGCCTCAAGCCCTCTGCCTTTTCAGGGAGGCTGAGGACATGGATGTTGTTCCTCCTCAGTCTGTTTTCGGTATCGATGGACTTGTCCTGCAATGCCTTAACCTGTAGCTGTAAGGCACGGAGCGCCCTGGAGTCTGCCATGGTGTTATCTTCCAGCTGAGAAATGCGGCCTTCCGCCTCAGAGAACCGGGCCCTAAATTTGTCCATATCGTGGCGGGTTAGGCTGACATCCGCTACAAGGTGGTCAATCTTTATCATCACCGAGTCTCGCCCCTCTCTGATGGCTGCCAGGAGCTCGGTGTGAGAGTCGGCTTGCGATGGGGACGGATTCGGCTGGGATGCTGGGCTGGCAGTCATGGCTGGAGCTCCAGGCCTCGTGGGCAAGATGGCGGCCGCGGACCTGACGGCTGATGCCGTTTCCCAGCAGACATCCGTGATTGGCGGAAACTGAACACAGTGTCTGCTGGGATGGGTGAGGATGAGAGAACGTTCGTGATAGGCGATTCTCAGCAGACACAGTTCCGCCTATCACGGAAGAGACCAGGAAGAGACCGCAAGTTTTAAACGATGGACGCCGCAGCCTTCAGGTACAATTTACAATGTTCAATTTTAATTCTAGGGGCACAGTGAGGATGGGCACAGTGAGGATGGGCACATGTGAGGATGGGCACATGTGAGGATGGGAACAGTAAGGTGGCAATGGGCTTAGTGAAGTTGCAATGGGCACAGTGAGGCGTGCAAATGGGCATTGTTGACCCTCAGCTTATACTCGAGTCAGTACGTTTTCCCAGGTTTTTGTGGTAACATTAGGTACCTCGGCTTATACTCGGGTCGGCTTATACTCGAGTATATATGGTATATATATATATATATATATATGTTAGAAGGCCAGTATGCTGGCCTGAATTTATGGGAGGAGCCCGGGGGGCTATTTAACCAGCCCACTCACCTGCAGTCTTCGTTGGTTTCCTGTGAGTGATACTAGATCTCACTGGGCCGACTCTTACCAGCTCACCTCATGTTTGTGAGTCCTGGCATTTCGATCGCAGGGCATTTCGGCGTCTTCGTTCGTGGTCTTTGTCGGCGGTTCCCGCTCACTATCGCAGGTACTTTTCGAATCTTTCGCGTCAGGTACAATCTTGCAATTAGTAATGCTTCCTGTCCTGCATTCCTTTCTTTAAAAGTCTGCTTCTGAGTTATTGTCTGTCCCATACATACGATTCATTTATAAATCCAAACCTCCGAGTCGCTTTCGGTCATTGTCCGATGTCACTCGCCGTAGGTTTCACTGGACGTAAAGATTCACTGTCCATAAGGTTGCCGTCTCTTCCAGTTGGAAAAAAAAAAAAAAGAGGAAAAAAAGAAAAAAGAAAAAGGGAGACTCTAATTAGTCCCACCTGCTGCCTCTCTGCACTGGTTAGCCTGGGGGGAGGGGTGATTGATTGGTGTTCAGTTTTAGAGTAAAGGGCGGCATACACTATACAACCAATTTGCATTACATTAATTCTATACTCCTCACTATCGATTCGTATCGGATTCCTTTCGTATATTTACGAACTGATTCGGGTCACATACATTGCATACTTTCCATTGTTGCCATTTGTTTTTTGCCTTCATGCCGTGTGTTTTAGTTCCCGCAGCGGAACTTGCGTATTGTTTGTACACGTTTTTTCCTCTCACTCGTTTACCAAACCAAAGTAATTTTTTGTACGTCATGCATGGCGCAACACCACACTTTTTGGATGTCTTGAACACCCACCATGCTTTTCGTACATCAAGTTTTCAAACTGTCACAGGTAGGATTCGTGCAATTTCTTTGCTTAACGCACTGTTTGCCAGGTAAACCATGTCATCAAAACCCCGCTGTGGAACTTGCGAGTCATTAGTCAAGTCTCCATATGCGGCCTTATTTCAGCCTCGTGCAAGACCACAGTCTTGTCGTGCAATTCGTGAACACAAACGCAGAGCTGTTTATCAGTTTAGTTTTGTGGGTTTTTTTTTCCCTCTTTCTTGTTGTTTCACGCCAAGTAGTAGGCTTATGTCACTTAGAATGCACTGTCTATCATTACAGTTATTTTACTTTGCATTACCGGTCGAATCTAGTCGCATCAGCGACTCACTGGTTCGTCCCCGCTAGTTTGTCATCTCATTCCACTGATAGTAATTTCACTTGTCTCATCTCGCACACCCTTCTCTCTCCTCATAAAACCCTGAAAATAGCTACTGATTTGTCTTGCATCGATAGTGATTTCCTCTGCATCATTCTGATATGAATCCAAGTCGCATCCACAATGCACCGATTTGTCCCGGCGGGCCCTAGTTGCTGGCCTCATTTTAGTACATGCTCCAGAGTTCGCTCGTTGTCAGCCGCACATGCGGCGCACCGTCTCATGCCTAGATCATGGGAGAATTCTGTCATTCACGTCACCATCACGCATCTGAGTTGAATCCACGCGCATTCTTATGTGCAGGTTCGTCCCATACATGTCCCAGTTGCTGGCCTCATTTCAGTACATGCTCCAGAGTTTGCTTGCTGATAGTCGCACAGCGCAGCACGATTCATGCCTCTGTCATGGAAAATTTCTGTCACTCATGTCACAGCCACGCATCTGATTTGAATCCACGCGCATTTTCGTGTGCAGGTTCGACAAGCGTGCCCCAATTGCTGGCCTCATCTCAGAACATGCCCCAGAGCCTGGTCGTTGTCATTCGCATCTGCGGCGCACCGATTCATGCCTCTGTCATGGGACATTTTTGTCACTCATTGCACTGTAACACATCTGATTTTAATCCACGTGCATCCTTGGGTGCAGCTTCGTCTCAAGCATGCCCCAGTCGTTGTTGGCCCCATTTCAGTACATGCTCCAGAGTTCGCTTGCTGTTAAACGCACAGCGCCACACCGATTCAAGTCTCTGTCATGGGAAGTTTCTGTCACTCATTTCACTATCGCGCATCTGATTTGAATCCACGTGCATTTTCATGTGCAGACTTGTCTTAAGCGTGCCCCAGTTGTTGTTGGCCTCATTTCAGTACATGCTCCAGAGCCCGGTCGTTGTCAGTCGCACCTGCGGCGCACCGATTCATGCCTCTGTCATGGGACATTTTTGTCACTCGTTCCACTGTAACACATCTGATTCGAATCCACGCCCATCCTTAGGTGCAGCTTCGTCTCAAGCGTGCCCCAGTCGCTGTTGGCCCCATTTCAGTACATGCTCCAGAGTTTGCTTGCTGTTCCTCGCACAGCGCAGCACCGATTCGTGTCTGTCATGGGAAATTTCTGTCACTCGTTTCACTGTCACGCATCTGATTCAAACCCACTTGCATTCTCGTGTGCAGGCTCGTCTTAAGCGTGCCCCAGTTGTAGTTGGCATCAATTCAGTACATGCTTCAGAGCCCGGTCGTTGTCAGTCGCACCTGCGGCGCACCGATTCATGCCTCTGTCATGGGACATTTTTGTCACTAATTTCTCCGACACGCTCCACCATCCGATCCGCTCACTTATATAAAAAGGCAGTGCAGCACTGAACAAGTCCATAGATCAAAAGACAATCCCAGTGATCTTCTAGAGTGATTTATAGAATCGGAAACATGCAGATGATGTGAACACAGTGAGAGACCTCCACCAGTGATAAGAATGGCCGCTCACCTCCCAAAGTGGACCCTTTGGTTATAGAGAGTCACAGATACCTTCCCATATGGGTATATACGTCTCAGGCATGTATTGCAGCTCCGGGATAGTTGGATGACAACAGCAGATGGACCGGATCACAAATAACTCCAATGAGGTGTGTATATAAATATATATATAAAAGACAGGCAGACCATAGTGTTCTCCGCATATAAAAGGATATTTAATAAAAAGAAATGCACTTACATGTAAAAGGCACTAAACCAGTGCCGAGTGTAACGGCGAGTATGAAACAACAGATGCAGTCTGTCGTGTTCAAATCAGCTAGTCAAACCCCTCACCACCTGTCATTTCTCCTCCAGGTCAGTCAAGTAGGTCCACCCTGCACCAGGTTGGACGTAATTTTCCCTAAAAAAAAAAAAAAAAAAAAAAAAAAACCTATATAAAAAATAAAATAAAAATAAACCTATAAAAAAAAAAAAAACTAAAAAAAAAAAAAGACCAATGGAAAAAAATAAAATAAACGTATGTGTACCAAGCACTTACCAACAGCCGATCTGAATCTAGTTGCAACGTCGGCCCTATGATCCTCAGCAATCACAAACCCCTTCAACCACTAACACCATCAGCCGATCTGAGTCTAGTCATATCATCAGTGCAACGACGCGGATCCGGAACATGAGCTCCCTCGTTACCTTACATCTACAGCCGTTCCAAATCTAGTCGCATCATCGGCGCAATGATTCGGATCCTCGGCAATACAAACTTCACCGACCGATCCGAGTCCAGTCGCAGCACCGGCTCAACGTTTAAGATCCTTTACAAACCAAACCCCACCGGTGCTCACACCTCAGCCCGATTCGAACTATTCGCATCAGTGATACCAATAAAGTGGTACTTACAATTCAGATCCCTGGCCTTACGTCCGTTATCAAGCATAAACCTTTACATCTCACTCCATCTGCATATACAATGTTGCGCACGGTCGTTCCTACATACTCAAAATTTCCGCTAACTTTGTTTTCATTTTTCCAATAAAGCGGCTTAATTGCAGTCGCTGCAAGCATTCCGTCTCAAATCGGTCACTCATCTCCAGTAGCAACTTGGCTGCTCACCTATTCTCTGTCGTGCTAAACACTCAAACTAGCTTTCACTACGTTTGTCGTCCCTAAAGCCGACCCGCGTCAGGTCAGTTCTCCAAGACTTCACCCGTACACGGGGGTGTACTAAGGAGCAGCTTCAGTCTCACCCGGGAATGCTCAATTTGCAGCAAGGATCATTCCCGAGGGTCGATCTTTTTGTATCACGCCTCCTGGTCTTCCTCTCCCAGACACAGGACCCCGATCAGATCCTTAACTACAGATCCTTAACTTAGACACCGCAGCAGTAGCGGACCTGTCATTATGGGAGGAGTTCCTTACTACGTGAAACAGTATCAAAGTATACCATCAATATCGCCCCCATCACGCTGGTAGTGACAGATGCCGCAGCCTCCACAGGCTTCGCTGCAATTTTTGGCCACTATTGGTTTGCAGGACCATGGCTTCCAGAGACACTCCTAATCCCAGGGTTTACCTGGACTTCCTCCCTGTTCGAACAATACCAGATCGTGGCAGCCGCTCAGCTCTGGGGGTCATATCTGGACAGGACAAACCGTGGCCTTCACCACCGACAACCAGGCCACGGCTGATATTATTAGTAAAGGCAAGTCCAAGTCATGTCCTTCCTACGCAGGCCCGTACAACTATGCCCTCAGCACCAGTTAATGTCCACTACCCTCGCTAGTTCCCCATTTGGCCTTCTCCCCAGCCTGGTCATTCAAGCAGCCTTCGACTCGGCCTACCACGGGTTCTTGCGGCCTAGCGAGTTCACCTGCAGCTACCCAGCCGGCCAAGTTCTCCGTAGACCTCACTTGGCTCGCTACCAAGATCGTTTCATCCTCCACCTGGCACTATCCAAAACCCAGCGATCAGGCACCGGGTTAGACATTTAACTCTAAAAACAAACAAACAATCTCTGGTGTGCAGTAACCTTACTCGATCGCCTTCTGTCACTCCTACCTGAACAGTCAAACTCTTGTCCCCTACTACCTTTCCCGATCAAACCCTTGAGTGCCTGCCAGTTCATCAAACACATGAGAATTCATCGGGCACAACCAACCATAGGAAGTTGATCCAGGGTTCACCCGGTCGCCTCTCGGGGGATCAGGAAGGAATTTTCTCCCCTGCTGTAGCAATTGGCTTAGGCTCGGCTGGGGTTTTCGCCTTCCTCTGGATCAACGGTGGGGCGGTTAGGTCAATTTGGGTCCTGTCACCTTCACACTCACTCACTCTTCCACGCTACCACACCTCAACCCCAGTCAGTGCTCCAGTCGCTTTTATTGTATTGGAGCGGCCTCGGCCACATCCCGGTGTGGGGTCCCAGATCACAACTATTAAGAGACTCGACAGGTGGAAGTCTGCCTGCTTCGTCCAGCACATCCTCCAATCCTCAGGTGGAAATGGCACAAGCATTCACCAAACTTGCTCAATGAACAAAGCTAAAACCAATAAAACTACATCCCTACCTGAATGTTTTTGCCCCCTTATTTTGGCATACCGTCCATCAGATCAGGGCACACTTCAGGTCCATTTCATGTTGTAAGTCTTATGTTAAGTCTATCTATCTTATTCATATCCGTATCGGATATAGGGCTTCAACCATAAGTTAGAAGGCCAGTATGCTGGCCTGAATTTATGGGAGGAGCCCGGGGGGCTATTTAACCAGCCCACTCACCTGCAGTCTTCGTTGGTTTCCTGTGAGTGATACCCACCCTCCCATTCCCTTTTTTAGGGCATTTCTCAAAATTCATTTCTCTCCACAAAATATTCATTCTAATCTTGGGTATGCCCCCTTATTTTGCCATACCGTCCATCAGATCAGGGCACACTTCAGGTCCATTTCATGTTGTAAGTCTTATGTTAAGTCTATCTATCTTATTCATATCTGTATCGGATATAGGGCTTCAACTATATATATATATATATATTCTTCATTTAGTGTAGTCTATACATATACAGTGCATTTGGTTGTGTAAAGTATATAATAGACTTCAGGCGGTGTATTAACCACTAGCCGACCTGTCATTCTACTGCGTTAATTCAGCTCTCTCCCGCAAATCGCCGTAGCTGTTTGTCGGCCCTTTAAACGGCTAGAGCAGGAGCGTGCTCCCTCTGCACGGCGGGTGAGCCAATGCACATGGCTGGCGGTCGCGGGCACGAGAGACGGAATGGGCATTTGTGTGTATGTAAACGCACAAATCCCAGTTCTGTCAGGAGAGGTGAGACAGATCGTCTGTTCCTATTAGCTAGGAACAGCGAGCTGGCTTCTTCTCTAGTCACATCCGCCCACAGTAAGAAACACACTGAGGAAACACATTTAACCCCTTTATCGCCCCCTAGTGTTAACCCTTTCCTTACCAGTGACGTTTACACAGTAATCGGTGCATTTTTATAGCACTGATCGCTGTATAAATGTCAATGGTCCCATAAATGTGTCAAGTGTCCAATCTGTGCGCCGCAATGTCGCAGTCCCGCTAAAAATCACCGATCGCCACCATTACTAGTAAAAATAAATAATAATAATAAAAATGCCATTAATCTATCCCCTATTTTGTAGACGCTATAACTTTTGCGCAAACCAATCAATATGCGCTTATTGCGTTTTTTTTATTTTTTTTACCAAAAATATGTAGGAGAATATATATCGGCTTGAACTGATGACAACAATTTTTATAAATTTTTTTACACTTTTTTTTTTTTTTTAAATTGTCGCTCTTTTTTTGTTTATTTTTTGTTTACGGACGTCAATTTTGTTTGGGTGCAACATCGCACGACAGCACAATTGTCAGTTAAAGCGACGCAGTGCCGAATCGCACCAGGCCATCGCAAAAAATGGCCTGGGGCGATTCGCCACTGAGTCGCTTTAGCTCACAATTGCGTGGTCGTGCGATGTTGCACCCAAACAAAATTGACGTCCTTTTTTTCCCCACAAATAGAGCTTTATTTTGGTTGTATTTGATCACCTCTGCGGTTAAAATTTTTTGCGCTATAAACAAAAAAAGAGCGGCAATTTTGAAAAAAAAAAAGCTATATTTTTTACTTTTTGCTATAATAAATATCCCCAAAAAATATATTTTAAAAAAATAATTTCTTTCTCAGTTTAGGCTGGTAAAAAAAAAAAATCACAATAAACATATATTGATTGGTTTGCGCAAAAGTTATAGTGTCTACAAAATAGGGGATAGATTTATGGAATTTTTATTAATATTTTTTTTTTTTTTACTAGTAATGGCGGCGAATTGCGATTTTTATTGTGACTGCGACATTATGGCGGACACTTTGCGCTATTTTGGGACCATTGTCATTTATACAGCGATCGGTGCTATAAAAATGCACTGATTACTGTGTAAAGGCAGGGAAGGGGTTAACCACTAGGGAGTGAGGAAGGGATTAAGTGTGTCCTAGGGAGTGATTCTAACTGTGGGGGGGCTGGGCTACAAGTGACACGACAGTGATCACTGCTCCCAATGACAGGGAGCAGTAGATCACTGTCCTGTCACTAGGCAGAATAGGGAAATGCCTTGTTACATAGGCATCTCCCTGTTCTGCAGCTCCGTGACACGATTGCGGGACACCGGCGGACATCAAGTCCGCGGGTCCCGCGGGCACAGTCATGGAGCTCGTGGCAGGGGCGCGCCAGCACGGATGACAAATTCAAAGTAACGTACAGGTACGTTGCTTTGCGCAGCCGTGCCATTCTGCCGATGTAGGCTGATGCACAGGCGTCTTTGATCTCTATAATTTGAGATCCTACGAATCTGGTAAGCGGCATTGATATTATTCTCTTGGCTTTAGAGTATCAGATTATTGGAAGATCTATGGGGATATCGTGGCCACTTCACCTTATTTATATGGACTTTTTTGTTTGCTTTGAATATACACAGTAATTTTTTATTTTTTTTTCATTTAAATTTTTTATTTTTCATCAGAAAAAGAAATCATTACAGAATCATAAATAATAGAGATGATTACAAATGACTCAACAAAAATCTCAGGTATTATTACCATAGAAACTTAGACAAAGTGTTATCTTAAAAACCAATACTGATAATGTTTACACAAAAAGTAATAAAATCTAGCCTCATCTTGGTCATGTATATAATCAAGTAAACTTATAAACTGATAATAACTTATAGTGAGAAAATCTAGTTCCCACCAAAATAACCAAAACTTATGAAGGGCTCCTACTCCCCTCCCCAGCCACCCCTAACGGGAACACACTGACTGAGAAGGAGAGAGCGCCCCCTGCTTGGCCTTCCTATCTCCACCAACAATCGTCGGTAGAGACAACTGGAGAGACATAACATAAATTTTCAATTTGTACTTGCAAAAAGAAAAAACAATACTTGACCTTAGTGCGATATCTAAGAGTTGTTCTCAGACTATTAGAGCTAAGTTCAACAGTCTAAGCCTCAATCAAGAAAAAGGAATCTGAGCCTGAAACTGTTATATTTTATCTGTTATAATAAAACAAAAAACATACTATTAAATAATAAAAGTCCATACCAAGAGAATGGAGTATAAGATAAAAAAAAGAAAAGAAAAAAAAAGGAGGAGAAAGAAAAGAAAAAACCTCAAAGATATGAAATGAAGAGATTATAGAATGCCTACAAACCAAATATACCGTATTTATCGGCGTATAACACGCACTTTTTTCCCCTTAAAATCAGGGGAAAATCGTGGGTGCGTGTTATACGCCGATACTCCGAATTCCCCTGCTGAAAATGAGCGAGAGGAGCGAGCGGAGCCGAAGCCGAAGTACAATCGGCTTTACTCGGCTCCTCTCGCAGTCCCGCCCATCTCTGACTGCGCCGCTGACGGAGAAAGCCGAGTGTACTTCGCCTAGTCTCGGCTCCTCTCGCAGTCCTGCCTGTGACTGTGAGCAGACACGAGTCTAGGCGAAGTACACTCGGCTTTCTCCGTCAGCGGCGCAGTCAGTGGAGATGGGCGGAACTGCGAGGAGCCGAGTCCAGCCGAAGTACACTCGGCCCCGCTCGCTCCTCTCCACAGAAATCGGCGCCAAATTTTAAAAACCGCCGCGACTGACACGATCGCAAAGGCACTGGGCACGGCTGCAGATGGACAGATGAACACTGGGCACGGCTGCAGATGGACAGATGGACACTGGGCAAGGCTACAGATGGACACTGGGCACGGCTGCAGATGGACAGATGGACACTGGGCACGGCTGCAGATGGACAGATGGACACTGGGCACGGCTGCAGATGGACAGATGGACACTGGGCACGGCTGCAGATGGACAGATGGACACTGGGCAAGGCTGCAGATGGACACTGGGCAAGGCTGCATGCTGCATTTAAATGTAAGTTTTTTTTTTTTCCTTGAATTTCCCTGCTAAAAGTTTTTTTCCTTTAAATTCCCTCCTAAACTTGGGGTGCGTGTTATACGCCGGTGCGTGTTATACGCCGATAAATACGGTACTTTCTAAAGATTAGTGATTGGTGTTGACGACCAAGTTATGTGATAAAGAGAATCCCATAAAACGCGCCCAAGGTTCCCATATGGCTTCAAAATTTGAGGTTTCGTCTAACAAGAAGCTAACCAATTTTTCTCTTTCCATAATCCAAGAAACTTTTCGTTTCATGGATAATATAGATACCGAAGGTTTCTTCCATGCCCTTGCAATTGTTAGTTTTGCTCCCGTTAAAATAAACAAAATCAGTTTACGACTGACTTTAGGAATATGATGTAAATGTCCATTGAGTAAAGCAATTGTGGGAGATTGATGTATCGGGCAACCTGTAATATTCCGTAAAATATGAAATAACTTGTTCCAAAATCCACGAATTCTTGGGCATTCCCACCATATGTGGATCATAGTACCCAGTCCCTGACATCCCCTATAACAAAGAGGTGAAACAGTGGGGTACATATCAGCCAATCTCGTGGGAACCAGATACCATCTTGTAAAAAGTTTTATATTGGCCTCTATGAGCGAAGCATTATAGAGGCCTGAAGTCGAGCAAGAGTAGCTTGCATGCCAGTCTACAATATTTCTATCAATTAGGAGTTCCTTCTCCCAGGCCAACATATATGGTAGTTTCACCAAATTGGATGCCAGTGACTTGTAGATCACAGAGATCCCCCCCCTTCGCTCCACGGCCCGTCCACACCAAGTTTCATAATCTGTAAAGTCTCGGGATGAATATCCAGCTTTACACTTAGAATGAATTAAATTAGCGATTTGGTGAAATCTCCGTTTTTCAGATGAAGGAAGATCAAAATTGTTCATAAAATATTCAATAGGAAAAGGGCCAGTAGAGGAAAAAAACGGACCAATGTGGTACAACCCCTTGTCATACCACCATTTAAAGGTTTGAAGATCCAAACCTTGATGAAAAAACGGATTTTTGAACACCGGGGTCAAAGGTTGAGCTTTAGAGACCAGCGAGGGAAGTTTCCGAAGTGAATCCCATAAAGATAATGATTGTGAGAGTGATGGTGATAAGATGGGAGGTCTATTTCTGGGAGGGCACCACAACAAGTGTATTAGTGATGAGGATGGAACAGCTTGATTTTCAATTGATATCCAATCAGGAAGTTCTGTGTTAAAATATAAAACAGATGTGCCAATCGTGCTGCTTGGTAGTACCATAAGAGATTCGGAAGGCCTAACCCACCCTGTTTGGGAAGGTTGAATAAGCTTCTGTTTGAGAGTCGTGGACCTTTATTGTTCCAAATGAATTTAGTGAGCTTACTTTGAAAAGATTTCAAATGATCTCTTTTGATTGGAATAGAAAGAGAACGAAATAAATACAAAAGCCTGGGCAAAAGGGTCATCTTGACTGAGTTAATCCTGCCAATCCATGAAATACTGTGCGACTCCCAATCTTTGAGATCGAGTTCGAGTTTCTTGTACATAGGAGGATAGTTAGCTTGGTATAGATTTTCAAATTTAGATGTAACATTAATTCCTAAGTACTTAATGAAAGAGCTGTTCCACTTGAATTGGTATGTTCTCTGTAAATCGGACACTATAGAATCTGGGAGAGATACGTTAAGAGCTTGAGATTTAGACATATTTACTTTGAGACCTGAAAGAGTCGAAAACGTATTAAGCAATGAGCAAATCTCCGGTAAAGAAGACCGTGGAGAAGTGACAAAAAGTAAAAGGTCATCTGCGAATAAGGCACATTTATGGGTATCTTGACCACATTGCACCCCCCCCGATATTTGGATTACTACGAATGGCAATGGCTAAAGATTCAATTATAATAGCGAATATCAGGGGGGAAAGGGGGCATCCCTGACGTGTACCTCTTCCAATCTGAATAGGGTCGGAAAAAATTCCTTGTATTCTAATTCTGGCTTTAGGATTCGAATAAAGGGCTTCTAAAATTCCTAACATATTCTGACCAAATCCCCAGCGTTTGAGGACAGCGAATAGATATGTCCATGACACGGAATCGAATGCCTTCTGAAGGTCCAGTGACAGCAACATACCCTCCTGTTTTTTACCTCCCTCCCAATTAGATTGTAGGATTGATACTAGGTCAACCGCTCTCCGTACCTGATCAGGACCTTGCCTACCGGGTATAAAACCGACTTGATCTTTATGAATGGAAGATCCTATAAAAGAAGCAAGTCTGTTCGCTAATATCTTGGTTAATATTTTGAGATCATTATTGATTAAGGAGATTGGTCTGTAGTTTTCTATTTGACTAGTATCTTTATCCGGTTTTGGGATCACAGAAATATAAGCCATATTTAGTTGATTATCTATCGGGGAACCATTAGTCATAAAATTAAAAAGTCTAGTCAGGTAAGGAGTTAGGATATCTGAAAATGTTTTGTAATATGGTGTGGAAAAACCATCAGGTCTAGGAGCTGTTCCCCCCTTTAAAGCTTTTATGACATCTGAAACCTCTTCATTTGAAATAGGAGCATCCAATTCCTCTTTATAAGTATCCGTTAATTTCGGAATATGTAATTTATCCAAGAATTCCTCTAACTCGGTAGAGACAGAGAGATTTTCAGCCATATACAACTTAGAGTAAAAATCCTGGAATGCCTTAATAATATGTTGAGAATTCAAGGTAAAAGAGCCATCTGCCTGTTTAATCTTTGGGAGAGTAGTGATGAGCCGAACACCCCCGGGTTCGGTTCGCACCAGAACCCGCGAACGGACCGAAAGTTCGCACGAACATTAGAACCCTATTAAATACAATGGATGCGAACGTTCGGATTCTAAAGTGCTAATTATAACGACTATTATCCATGTTATTGTCCGAAACAGAGTTTGGGAACCCGGCTTCTGCACCAGGGGACATGTATCAATGCAAAAAGAAGTTTTAAAAACGGACGTTTTCCGGGAGCAGTCATTTTAATGATGCATAAAGTGAAAAAAAAAAGTCAAATATTCCTTTAAATATTGTACCTGGGGGGTGTCTAAAGTATGCCTGTGAAGTGCCACGTGTTTCCCGTGTTTAGAACTGTCCCTGCACAAAATAACATTTCTAAAGGGAAAAAAGTCATTTAAAACTGCTTGCGGCTTTAATGCAATGTCTGGTCCCGGTAATATGGATGAAAATCTTTAGGAAAAATGGCATAGCTACCCCATCAACCCCCCCCCTACCCCAGCCCATTACCAGCCCCTTTGGGTCTTGTATGGATATTAAGGGGAACCCCGCACACAAAATAAAAAAGGACCTATATACTCTAAACAACCGTATACAGGCGGTGCATACAAGACAGGGACTGTAGGTTTGTTCTTATGTAGAATCTGTTTATAATTTTGAACAGCTGCATTGTTTAAGTGGAGCTCCATGGCAAATTCCTTTCTTTTAGCTTTTTGTAAAACATAGGGAACGGTTATCACCCCTGTCACATTTTTTTTGCTGTCTGTGCCCCTGTTCAGAACATTTCACCTCACTTTGCGTCCCAATGACAACTGTTTTTGAAATGTGGTGTTTTTATTGAAACAAGGATTGGTGATAAAGCATCAGTAGAGAGGAGACACCTTTCTCCCATATTAATTCTTACAGGAGAGAATTTTACTTCCAAGGGGTAGATTTCCTCTCACTTCCTGTTGTCTTCTTCCGTTTGCAAGTAGTAGTAGTTTGTAAGTTGGATGTTTGAAAGTAGGGACCTTCCGTATATACTCTGCAGAAATTGGCCCCTTAGGTGTTGGTGTTGGCACAACACTGAAAGCACTCACAGTTATTCTTGGTGGGTGCTGGAACGCCCTGCTGTCAAGTATAATATCAGGAATTGTGATAACATATAATTGTTGATCAGTGGTAGTAAAAATTGGGCCTTTGATGGTGTTGCTGGTGCCACAACACTGTAAGGCCTGACAGTTACTCTTGGTGGGCGCAGCAATGGTCCCTGCTGTGAATTATTAGATCAATAATTATAATTGCATGCCCCTGTTGAACAGGGGCTGAAAAATGGGGCCTTTGGTAGTGGTGGTGGTGGTGATGGTGGTGCTGGTGCCACAACACTGTAAGGCCTGACAGTTACTCTTGGTGGGCGCAGCAATGGGCCCTGCTGTGAATTATTAGATCAATAATTATAATTGCATGCCCCTGTTGAACAGGGGCTGAAAAATTGGGCCTTAGGCACTGGTGGCACAACACTGCAACCCCTCACAGATACTGTACTTGGAGCACAGCAATGAGGCCTGTTGCAAAGTATTGCATCAAAAATTTTAATTACACGCCCCTGTTAAACAGGGGCTGAAAAATTGGGCCTTAGCCACTGGTGGCGTCACCCATAAACCAAAATGATCTTCCAAGCTATCATCGTTAATCGTATCATTGAGGAGGAGGAGGAGGATAGCCAGTCAACATAACAGCACAGGCACTCAGCATCAGCATCAGTCTTGAAGGGATGTGACATTTTAAAATCAATTAGTCTGTTATATCAGCATCTGGTGTGTGGTAGCTGGTGGTGATCCAAGACTGGTTCATCTTGATGAAAGTCAGTCGATCAACCGAGTCGGTGGACAGGCGCACCCTGTGATCCGTGACAAATCCTCCAGCAGCACTGAATGTGCGTTCTGAAAGAACGCTGGATGCAGGACAGGCCAGTAGCTCAATTGCATACTGTACAAGCTCTGGCCAGCGATCCATCCTCAAGACCCAGTAAGCCAGAGGATTTTCGGTGGGGAAGGTGTCCAAGTCTGACCTTGCCCCTAGGTATTCCTGGACCATGTATATCAGACGCTGGCGATGGTTGCTGGAACCGATCATACTTTGGGGCTGCGGACTAAAGAATTGTCTGAACGCATCGGTCAGACGGCCACCTTCCCCACCGCTCCTTCTTTGACTGCCCGAAGACTCAGCAACTCGTTGTCCAGGACCAGGAGTTTGTAACCTCCCAGTCTCTGGGAACGCGTTGCACAGACCTTTCTGCAAGGCCTCCCGGAGTTGTCTCATCCTCTGCTCCCTCTGCGACGGTACGATAAGGTCCGCAACCTTACCCTTGTACCGTGGATCAAGGAGAGTGGCCAGCCAGTAATGGTCCCTCTCCTTGATCCGAAGAATACGAGGATCCTTCCGCAGACTTTGCAGGATCAGGGAGGCCATGCAGCGTAGGTTAGCTGAGGCATTCAGTCCGGAGTCCTCTGGGTCACTAAGGACGACATGATCCGCAGCCACCTCCTCCCAGCCACGTACAAGTCCACTGGTTTCTTGGGACTGTAAATCATCCCTAAAAGACTGCTGCTGATGATGCTGAGTGCCAGCCTCCACCTCCATGCTGACACAATCCTCCTCCTCCTCCTCCTCTTCCTGTGCGATGGGTGGGACAGAAGGAACACCGTCTGGGTAAAGGGGGCCTTGAGAGGCAAGGAAGTCCTCCTCTTCCTGCCTCTGTTCTGCCTCAAGTGCCCTGTCCATTATTCCACGCAGCGTGTGCTCCAACAGGTGGACAAGAGGTACAGTGTCACTGATGCATGCACTGTCACTGCTCACCATCCTCGTGGCCTCCTCAAATGGTGCCAGGACAGTGCATGCATCCCTGATCATGCCCCACTGGCGTGGTGAAAAAAAACCGAGCTCCCCTGACCCTGTCCTGGTGCCGTAGTCGCACAGGTACTCATTGATGGCCCTCTGCTGCGTGTGCAGCCGCTGCAGCATGGCCAACGTTGAGTTCCACCTGGTGGGCATGTCACATATAAGGCGGTTCTTGGGCAGATTCAACTCCTTTTGCAGCTCAGCCAGGCGAGCACTGGCATTATAAGATCTGCGAAAATGAACACAGACTTTCCTGGCCTGCCTCGGGACATCCTGTAAGCCCGGGTACCTGCCCAAGAACCGCTGCACCACCAGGTTAAGGACGTGAGCCATACAGGGCACAAAGGTCAGTTGTCCCTGTCGGAGGGCGGAGAGGAGGTTGGTGCCATTGTCGCAAACCACCATTCCTGGCTTAAGCTGGCGTGGCGTCAACCACCTCTCGGCCTGCCCCTGCAGAGCAGACAGGACCTCTGCCCCAGTGTGGCTCCTGTCCCCCAAACACACCAGCGCAAGCACGGCATGGCATCTTTTTGCCTGCGTACTTGCGTAGCCCCTTGAACGCCTACGGAGCACCGCTGGTTCCGAGGACAAACCACAGGAAGAGGCCATGGAGGAAGAAGAAGAGGAGGGGGTGGAGGAGAGAGGTGTGTCACAACCAGTAGTAGCATTTTGGAGGCGTGGCGGTGGAACAACCTCCAACACTACTGCACCTTGTCCTGCATCCTTCCCAGCTGCCAAAAGAGTGACCCAATGGGCCGTGAAAGAAAGGTAACGTCCCTGTCCATGCCTGCTGGACCATGAGTCAGCGGTAATATGCACCTTATCGCTGACCGCCCTGTCCAGCGAGGCCAAGACATTGCCTTCCACATGCCTGTAGAGAGCCGGAATAGCCTTCCGTGCGAAAAAGTGTCGTTTGGGAACCTGCCACTGAGGAACCGCACATTGCACAAACTCACGGAAGGGGGCCGAGTCTACCAACTGAAAAGGCAGCAGTTGAAGCGCTAGCAATTTAGCCAAGCTAGCATTCAACCGCTGGGCATGTGGATGGCTGGGAGTGAACTTCTTTCGACAGTCCAGCAGCTGGGGCAGGAAAATTTGCCTGCTAGAATCGGACGTTGGTGTACTGCTAGCAGAGTGCCCGCAAGTACTTGCCTGTGACACACCTAATTCTACACCTTCATTCCTCTCAGAGCAGGTTTCAGAGAGGAGTGAATGTATAGTGGGGTTGGAGATCCCAGCTGATGCGGTGCAAGAAGAGGTCAGCTTTGTTCTTTGGTGTGGGTCTTTAAGGTAGGCTTGCCAACGAGCTGCATGGCAGGTCAACATATGTCTGATCAAGCATGTGGTGCCCAAGCGGCTGATGTTTTGGCCACGCGATATACGCTTGAGACATATGTTGCAAACAGCAGCTGTGCGATCTGATGCACTCGCCTCAAAAAAGGCCCACACCAAAGAACTTTTTAAATGACGGGCAGAGGCAGCGCCCTGCACAGGCGGAGCTCTGCGGTGTGATTCCGTCGGTGTGCTGCCCATACGCTGGCCACTCAAGGGCATCCTGCCTCATTGGAGATGTGCCTCCTCCTCATCCTCCTCCTCCTCCTCTCTCCTATTAGGCACCCACGTGGAGTCAGTGACCTCATCATCCCCTCCCTCCTCATCACTGGAGCCAATCTGGCAGTATGCTGCAGCTGCTGGAACATGACTGCCAGATTGGTGTCCTTCTTGAGCATCCCCTCTCTCTGCTCTCACGCTGCTGCCTTCCTCTAGCTGGGTATCATCATCAGATCCTTCCAAACGCTGGGCATCCTCCTGGAGCATGTACCCAACACTGTGCTCAAACAGTTCGGGGGACTCCTCAGGAGGAGGGCATGGTGGGTCTAGGGAAGGATTGACCAATGAAGATAATGATACCAGAGAAGAGGACGCTTTGGCAGCTGCTTTGCCAGTACCCTGAGCCTGGGTGAGAGAGGATGAGGAGGATGAGGTGGGCTTGGTCATCCACTCTACCAAGTCTTCGGCATGATGTGGCTTAAACATGTCCAGCTGCCGAAAACAAGGACAAGCGTGTCCCATGGCCATGTGCTGATGACAATGCACCACGTACACGACCAGCACTGTTGCCCCCAGACACAGAGCCTGCTTGCCCTCTTTTTTTGCCTCCTGACTGTCTGCCTCTCCTTGGTTGCCTTCCAGACATTTTAATGGATGGCCTGCAGGGAGATGGGAAAAACAGCAATAAGGGCTACCTTCAGGTGTATATTGTGCAGGAGGCTTAGCAACAATGACACTGACACTGTCCCCTGCCTATCCTTCTCTGTCCCTAAACACAAGGATTGAAAATATGGTTCAGCAAAAAAGTTTTAGAACAGAATAGCACACTGATACTTTCCCTCACTGTCCTACTCTGTCCCTCCCTACAAACAAGATTTAGCACAGAATAGCACACTGATAATTTCTACGAGTGTCCTTCTCTGTCCCTAAACTCAAGGATTGAAAATATGGAACAGCAAAATTGGTTTAGAACAGAATAGCACACTGTCAGTTTCACTGACTGTACCTCTCTGTCCCTCAACTCAAGGATTGAAAATATGGAACAGCAAAATTGGTTTAGAACAGAATAGCACACTGTCAGTTTCACTCACTGTACCTCTCTGTCCCTCAACTCAAGGATTGAAAATATGGAACAGCAAAATTGGTTTAGAACAGAATAGCACACTGTCAGTTTCACTCACTGTACCTCTCTGTCCCTCAACTCAAGGATTGAAAATATGGTTCAGCAAAATAGTTTTAGAACAGAATAGCACACTGACACTTTCCCTCACTGTCCTACTCTGTCCCTCCCTACAAACAAGATTTAGCACAGAATAGCACACTGATAATTTCTACGAGTGTCCTTCTCTGTCCCTAAACTCAAGGATTGAAAATATGGAACAGCAAAATTGGTTTAGAACAGAATAGCACACTGTCAGTTTCACTCACTGTACCTCTCTGTCCCTACAAACAAGGATTAGCACAGAATAGCACACTGTCACTGACACTCACCCTACCTATCCTTATTTGTCCCTAAACACAAGGAATCCAGGAATAGTAAAGGAAAAATAATGACACTGTCCCTGCCTATGCTTCTCTTTCCCTGCTCCGGAACACACTACACAAGGCCGCCGCGCTGGCGGCCTTTTATAGTGTGGGGCGTGTACTAAACCCCATCAGCAATAATTGGCATCCTGCCTGTGGCCAATCATTGCTCTCCTCGTTGCCGGCGCTGTGATTGGCCAAGCATGCAGGGTCACAGTGCATGCTTGGCCAATCACAGCGCCTGGATGACACTGCGATGGCGTAGTGCATTGTGGGCCGTTCGCGTCACTCGAATTTGGCGCGAACGGCCCAAATCGTTCGATCTTCGTCGAACGATCGAACAGCCGATGTTCGAGTCGAACGTATGTTCGACTCGAACACGAAGCTCATCCCTATGGGAGAGCTTGTGAACGGAATCTGGGTGAAAGTTTACGTGCCAACATAGGACCCAACTTGTCTCTCATCTGGTAAAATTTTGCCCCAGACCATTTAATGGATTTTTCAGCTTTTGCCGTTAGAGCCAAGTTAAGAGCAACTCGTGCTGCATCCAATGTAGATATAGGTACACTAGAAGGACTTCTCTTATGTTTTTTGCACAACTCAGTGAACTCGTTCTCCAATCTCTCAATCTCGACCACCCTCTCTCTCTCTTCTTCCTGGCCGCTATCTGGATCAACTTGCCTCAAATGCCGCGTACACACGATCGATTTTTTTCGACGGTGAAAACACCGTCGAAAAAATCGACGTTAAAAACGAGGAACAGCTTGTTCCCCTCACACACGGCCGTTTTAAATGTCATTTTTTTTTTTGGTCGAAAAAAACGACCGTGTGTGGGCTCCGCGGCAGTGTTTCCCTATGGGAAACACTGCCGCGGAAAACATGTCGAAAAAAACGACGAGAAAAATTAGAACATGTTCTAATTTTTCTCGTCGTTTTTAATGCCGTTTTTCACGTCGAAAAAAACGACAGAAAGCCCACAGACTATCGTTTTTCTCGTCGAATGGGAAAAATGGCATTTTTTTCGACGGGAAAAACGGCCGTGTGTACGCGGCATAATAGTAACCTTATGTGCTGCCCATAAAGTTTCTGGAGAAATCTCCCCTCCATCATTAAAGTGAAAGTAATCCTTCAAAGCTCCCTGAATTTCCGCCACTACTGCGGGATCTTTCAATAAAGACTGATTGAGAGTCC
Organism: Rana muscosa; assembly: GCA_029206835.1. NCBI lineage: Eukaryota > Metazoa > Chordata > Amphibia > Anura > Ranidae > Rana > Rana muscosa. Next base: position 896,219,162 of record CM055118.1, on the reverse strand, counting down.
AATGTGAGGTCCGTGTACTAGGGATATCCCTTCTAATGGCCAATAGAATCATCGAATGGTCTGACCAAGCAGCTTCCACTATGGAAGAAGAAAGAGCTAGTGGAATATGGTGAGTGGAGATCCAAATGTGGTCAATACGGGAATAGGACTGGTGCGGATTAGAGTAGTGTGTAAAATCTAGTTTTTTTGGGTGGAGTTCCCTCCATATATCCGTCAATCTAGATTGAAAGATTAATCGAGCAATCTGAACACTTGTTTTATTGGGCCTAACAGCTTGTGATCGTAAGGGTTTGGATTTGTCCAGACTAGAATCAAAAGCTGTGTTAGAGTCCCCCCCCCCATAACTATGATCCCCTCCATAGATGGTCCAAGTGATTGGAACAATTGTTTAAAAAACTGCTTTTGTCCTCTGTTAGGGGCGTAGTAAGATATGAAGGTATAAAGCTTATCATCGATAGTTCCCTTAACCAATAGGAACCTTCCCTCCTGGTCTTTGAGTTCCAACTCAAGATTGAATTTGCAATTCTTAGAAAATAATATTGCTACTCCCTTGGTCTTATTTTCAGCATTAGACAAGTAAAAAACTGGAAAATGGGCATGAAGAAACAATGGGGTGTACCGCTGAGGGAAATGGGTCTCTTGTAAGAGTACCACATCAATATGACGGGATCTATAGGCCTGGAGGGCTTTCCTTCTTTTGACTGGGGAATTTAATCCCTGGGTGCTGTGAGACACAACACGAAGGGGTAAAGAGTTAGTGTTAGTACCAGCCATGGAGCAAAAGGGGGAGAACTCCAAATAACCCACAGCCACCTACCTTTCTCCAGGGAGAACCAAGGGCATATAATGAAAGGTCTTTCACTATGTTAGGGGAAGATATACATAGTATCACTTCGTAGGTAAATCTCAATGATATGTAGGCTGAAAAAGAAAAAAAAGTTAGAATGAAAGAAGAAGAGAAAAAAAAATCAAATAAAAATAGTATCAGTTGTAAAACGCAATGTAACGAAAGGCCTAAAAGTGGCCCAGAATGGGAGGAGGAGTATGGCTCCCTCCCCCCATTCAGAACAAAATAAGTAGTATAGCCCAAATGTAGGGCTATAAACCTACCCCTCAGCATGGTTTACAACCAAACCGAGCGATAGGTGGAGGCACAATGCAACAGCACCAGCCAGTGACAGCATTTAAACTAACGATGTAATATTAAATGAACGGAACCAAACATTCCTGGATTTCCAATATAACAGCAATGAAAAACAGTTTAACTATTAGATATTTTCTAAACAAGAAAGAAAAAATTATCTATTGACAATTTAGCAACATAACTATGTGTCAAAAAGATCTACACAGGAAATCCAAGAGTGAATGTAATGAAATGTGTTTTCTCCCAAGGAACCTACAGGGGGGAGGAAAAAGATGAAATACAGTAGAGTCATGTAAATCCTCTTCATGGAGGTATGTTGTCCTTAACTCTCTTAATTTTGGACATCTCCCAAAGTGGCGTAGTCGGGCTCGGAGGCGATTGGCGTTTAGATGACCCCTGCACAGTGGGAGAGGTATCCATATTTGAATCCATCGTAATGAGTCTCAAGTCAAGTAACAGGCGTTCTCCTTCTGGGAAATTGTGAAAAACATGTTGCTTCCCATTGTACGTAAATTTCAGGGCAAAAGGGAAGGCCCACCGGTATTTGATATCCTTTTTGGTCTGGGCTGCAAGGAGGGGTTTCAAAGATCTCCTCTTTTGGATGGTGTAAGGGGATATGTCAGAAAAGATTTGAATAGAAGCACCTTGGAACTGTATCTGATCTTGTTGGCGGGATATTTTCATCACTTCTTCCTTGACAGAAAAAAAGTGAGGCTTTACTATAATGTCCCGTGGAGAGCCATCTTTCCTGAGGGGTCCCAAGGATCTATGCACTCTATCCAATTCCAGTTTATTAGCTGGAATCAAAGGGAGTAAATTTTTAATAAAATCTTTCACAGTTGTATGAACATCAGTGATGGATTCAGGCAATCCTCCAATGCGAAAGTTTTCCCTTCTTGAACGATTCTCAAGGTCGTCTATTCTTGCTTGAGCGGTATCAAGCTGATCCTGTAAAAACTGCAAGTGCTCAGAATTTTGATTTGTCTTAGTTATAGTAAAATCCAATTTATGCTCAATATGCTCTATTCTGCTTCCCAGGTTCTGAAAGTCTGCTTTAATTTCTCCTGTGATCCTGTCAGCATTTTAAAGCCAACCTTTTGTCCAGCATATCAGAAATCCTGTCAAAAAGTTCAGTCATATTAAAAGACATATCAGGAGCCTGTTCAGGATGTGTATTGAGAGAGCCTATGTGAGGTAAATTTACTTCATGAGGTGGAGGTCCCTCAGATCCCACATAGTTTTCCTTTAGGTATAATTTAAGCTCAGAAGGTTGTAAGGTAGCTGAGGAGTCTAAGCTCAAAGACTGTGAGTTATATGGGAGAGTTGCAGGCTGAATAACTTGCCTGCTAGTTGAGGAGACATCATTAGCAGTCTGTATCTTGTTCTGAGGTGCGGCCGCCATTTTGGAATTCACCCGTTTTTTAGAGCGCCTGTATTTCTGTTCCTGCGCTTTTTTATATGCCTTACCTGGCATAGGTAGGTGCCCGGCACTATTCGCTGCCTTTCCCTGTAGTTTTTAACCGCAATGTGGCTTCTTTCTCCGCCGCTATTAGTGCTGTTTAGCTAGCGCTGAGCGGAGCTCCGGACCTAAACCTCCATCACAGGAGCTCCCGCGCATGCGCCCTATACACAGTAATTTTATGATAACTTCATATATATTTTGATCAATTTTTTAACTGTTTCATAGTGGTATTTTTTATGAATATCTCGTTTGGAATATTGCACTTGTGATACCTATTTTGTAACATTTCTTAACATTTATTGCACTTAGATTCGGTGCACGCTAGTTTTTCTCTTTATTCACAAGATATTTCCCTTCACTTCCTATCCCATTGCCAAACAGGAAGTGAGAGGAAATCCCTGCAAATTAAGGGGAATCCCTCAGGTCCTCATCTGAAGATTTACCCTCTATTACCTTTCTGGGGACAACCCCAGGGGCGTCGGGAGGGGGGTGTTGGAGCCCTGAATGGGTCCCCAAAAAGCCCCGAAAAAGCCCCTTGTATTTCTCATGTAGCATTATTGGCTCTATGAGTCCAGGCAGGAGGAGAGAAGAGGAATGACCCTCTTTGTGTCAGGTCTCTCTATCTCCTGTCCCCTGACACCACAGGCCAGGGCTGGACTGGGACAAAAATTTGGCTCCAGGCACCCGCATCGCTTAACAATGGGACAGGTGAGTGTGTTAATTAAAAGTCAGCAGATACACTTTTTGTAGCTGCTGACTTTTGAAAAACAAGTGGAACTCCGCTTTGAGTTGAAAAAGATGCACTAAATAGTATGAAGCGACCAGGATGCGTTTTTATATTGTTGCATTGCTACCCCAGGAATTCTGCTATGCGCGCCAGGACCCTTCGGGATAAGCGGGGTAAGACCACGCTATATTAAAGCGGAGCTCCACCCTAAAGTGGAACTTCCACTGATCGGAACCCTACATCCCTCCGGTGTCACAATTGACACCTTTCAGGGGGGTGCAGATACCTGTTTAAGACAGGTATTTGCACCCACTTCCGGGAGTCTTCTCTGCGGGAAGCGCGTCACTTCCTGCAGAATACCCATTGTGTTCTGGGAGACACTCGGCTCCCAGAACACAGGGGACCATTCAGAATGGCGCAGCGCGACTCGTGCATGCACCGTAGGGAACCGGGCAAGAAGCCGCAAGGCTTCACTTCCTGGTTCCCTCACCGAGGATGGCAGTGGGGGCAGCAGAGTGATGAGCGATGCTCGTCCTCTGCTGCGGACGTCGCTGGACTCCAGGACAGGTAAGTGCAGTATTTGTAGCTGCTGGCTTTTAATATTTTTTTTTCCGCAGCACCTCCGCTTTAAGATACCTCTCAACTCAACTCAACTCAACTCAACTCAACTCAACTCTTAGCAGGAAATTAAAGAATGTATGAATAAAGCTGACTGATACAAAAGGAGCATCACAAAATACAATTCTTTTTTTTTGTCTTGCACTGTGTTTGTGTGCAGCAATCTCCTCCTAGGTTTGATTGTGTATTTCCTCTTTAGTCTACATTTTCTTACATAGAAATAATACATTTTGTAGCCACCGAGTGGCAGTATTATACTGTGTTGTAAAAGCTTTCATTTCCTAAGAATCACATAGGAACGTGTAACGCCAAAACAAATTTTTATTTTTTTTTAACAATCAGGAGTGCTTTATTGAAGGAAAATTTACAGTGCAATACAGTACACAATCATCATGTGGAACAGATATGACATATTACAATGAACTCAAATCCTCATACATTTGTTGTCCAAGCAACAGTGGGAACATCAAGGCAGTACAAAACGTGTGCAATAAGAAAGTGCTATACGTGTGGGTCAGGCCCAGATAGGGGGAGAGATGGGGGAGGGGGAAGAGGGGTTAAGGGGGAAGGGAAGGGAGGGGGGGGATCATGTACAACTACAGCAATTCAGGACACATCTGTCAGACAGGGAGGGTGTGTACACAGAGTGGTAACGACAACTCTAGAAACCCGTCCAGGGCAACCACACCTTATCAAACTTCCAGGGGCAGCCATGACTAATGTATGTTAGCTTATAGAGGGGCAGAGCCACATTAACCCTGTCTTCCCAGGACGACATGGAAGGAGGAGTAGAGGAGGTCCATTTACAGAGGATTTCCTTTTTGGCATAGAAAAGAATATATGAAATCAGCAGCTTACTATGGTGAGATTTATGTTCGTCTTCATGAATGCCCAGTAGAGCTAACTCGGGTGTCACAGGAACAGACAATTCAAGGTGGACATTCAAGTGGTCAAATATCCCCGACCAGAAGGTCAATAAAGTGGGGCAGTCCCAAAACATATGCAGATAGGTACCCAAGGGCGTCCGGCACCGGGGACAGTGGGGATCCCTATCAGGATATATTCTGGACATCCGGACCGGGTAAAATAGACCCTGTGAAGAAATTTGACTTGTATGAATTTATCCGCTGCAGAGATTACTAATTTGGGACCTTGTTCTAGGCAGTCCACCCAATCCTCCTTATCCAGGGTTCGGGATGTCTAGTTTCCACATATCCCACAACCTATCCATTTTAGAACTTATAACTAAAATGTAGCACTAAAAACTGAATCGCACCAAGTGAAAGGTGTCAAAGTGCTCAGTGTAAAAAATAATTGAATAAGTCCACATAAAGTCCGTTAAAAGACCGTGGAATGTAATGTTCAGAACCAGACATGTGACAATATCAGTCATCTCAGAAACCTTCAGACAAAGGAGTAAGGGAGAATACTCTTAACGGAAATGATGAATCTACTTATTAGGCAGATTGTTAAAGCGTATGAAATCCCAATGGCAAGTCGCATCAGCTGGCAGGAAGACTCTGGATGAACCACACGAATCGCAGATGGACGTTCGTTGCAAGGAAATCCCAACGTCAAAGAAACTCTGGATTCACTGGATAACCCTGTGTTCTTCAAGTGATGACAAAATGAAGACTTCAACTGGGGCAGTTAAAGTACTTGTGTACGAAACGCACCGGGCTTGGTTCACCACTCCACTTATTGCCCTTTTTTATCTTTTGTACTGTGATCACTTTTAAAAATGTAGTCAGTTTTCCAATAAACCCACATTTACCCGCACCATTGTAGCACCTCTTTATTTTCCCTTTCTTTCATGATTGTGGGTGATTGAGTTGCTGCTTGGAGGTTTTTTCCATCATACCATCCTTCAGTCCTGAAAAGTATTCCTAGATTGGAGGTCATTTTGTCATCACTTGAAGACCACAGGGATATCCAGTGAATCCAGAGTTTCTTCGATGTTGGGATTCCCTTGCAACGAACGACCATCTGCGATTCATGTGGTTCATTCAGAGTCTTCCTGCCGGCTGATGCGACTTGCCATTGGGATTTCATACGCTTTAACGATCTGCCTAATAACTAAATCCATCAGTTCCGGTAAGAGTATTCTCCCTTACTCCTTTGTCTGAAGGTTTATGAGATGACCGATATTGTCACACGTCTGGTTCTGAACATCATATTCCACGGTCTTTGAATGGACTTTATGTGGAATTATTCAATTATTTTTTACACTGAGCACTTTAGTTATAAGTTGTATTTGAATTTTGGTCACGTTTTGTGCAGCCGCTTTTGTTTTATTTCCACTTGTTGTTTTTCACCTTTGGTTTAGTCATAGGACTAGCGCAATATTCTTCTTATTTCCACTATCAATTTCAGGGGAGTCTGTGGCAAGCAGAGTACCATATAGAGCAAAGAGAGGCTTCACCAGATCGCTACAGGACAGGAGGTCTTCCATCGGGTACAATTGGACAAGGGGAGGTTTGGGAAACTGAGCCCTAGCCGCATGACGGAGCTGGACATACCGGAAGAACATCCAGCCAGGTAGGTTGTGTGCCATAGAAAGTTGTGCAAATGCCAGTAGTGTACCTGCAGGTATAATGTCTCTCAGGGTCTTGATACCGAATCTCGCCCACACCTGGGGATCCGGAATCTCCCTAAAGTGGGGCAGACTATGGTTCCCCCAGAGCGGCTGGACCGGGGACCAGCGATCTGCTCGGAAGAAATGACGTTGAGCTGCTACCCATACCCGTAATGTGGCCTCTGTTGGAGCAGGTAGGTCTGTATACGCCCTCGCCCCCCTATATGCCAAATTTTAAAGGGCCTGCAAAGAGCCCACCCGGGCCACCTCCACACAGACCGCAGCATTAGACCGCTTTCCCTCGAACCACCAATAGGCCGTGACCAGCATCGCTGCCCAGCAGTAGACCCAGAAGTTCGGGAGAGCCAGGCCCCCTAAATGGGTTGGTAAATAGAGTGTGGACTTTGCCAGTCGAGGAACAGACCCGTTCCATATAAAGGAGACAATACATCGGTCCACATCCTGAAAGAAAGATGGCGGTATCCAAATTGGGCTGTTCCGGAAAAGGTAATTGAATTTAAGTAGGATGACCATCTTTAGGATATTGATACGGCCCAGTAAGTTTAGCGGGAATCCGGACCAGGATTGGCATCTCTCCTTGAGGAGATGGAGTAGGGGAAGTATATTGAGAGTATAGGCGGTGTCTCCAGCCACCCGAACACCAAGATATTTAAACTCTGTGACCCATTTCAGGGGCATGGGGCTGGTTGTGGCAGGGGCCTGAAGCCCCGTACACACGATCGGTTTGACTGATGAAAAGCGTCCGATGGATGGTTTCATCAGACCAACCGATCGTGTATGGTACCCATCGGTCTTTTTTCCATCTGTTTTAAAAAATAGAACTTGTTTTAAAATTTTCCGATGGATAAAAAAACGATCGAAAACTCCGATTGTCTATGGGCAAGTCCATCGGATAAAAAACCCACGCATGCTCAGAATCAAGTCGACGCATGCTCAGAAGCATTGAACTTCATTTTTCTCGGCTCATCGGAGTGTTTTACGTCACCGCGTTTGGAACGGTCGGTTTTTTGACTGATGGTGTGTGGGCAAGACTGATGGAAAACAGTTTCATCGGATATCCGATGGACAAATCCATCGGACGAAAATCCATAGGTTATCCGATCGTGTGTACAGGGCTTGAGTGTCTAGGGGAAAAAGGACTGATTTGGACCAATTTATGCGGATGCCCGATAGGAGACCAAATTTATCAAAAAGCTCAAGGGCAACAGTCAACGATGGACCTGCGTCATTCGGGTAGTGGAGGGCGTCATCCGCAAAAAGGTATATTTTTTCTTCCAAACTGCCAATCTGCATCCCCCGAACCTCCAGTAACTCCCTGACTGAAATCGCCAGGGATTCTAGCGCCAGGGCAAACAGACTGGGAGACAAAGGACACCCTTGGCGAGTACCCCTGTGTAACGGGAAGGAGTCAGAAATCCAGTCATTGGTGTGCACCCTAGCCCTCGGCGCCCGGTAAAGCAATTGTATCCAGCGCAGAAAGTTAGGGCCGAATCCAAAGATACCAAACCAAACCCCCCAAAGATACTCCCACTCCACTGAATCAAAGGCCTTCTCTGCGTCAAGAGAGGCAATCACCCGGGAGCCAACAATATCATGGGGTAGTGACAGGTTGAGGAAGAGGCGCCTGATATTTATATCCGTACCCTTGCCTGGCATAAATCCAGACTGGTCAACATGGACCAGTGTGGAGATAACCAAGGAGACACGGGTGGCCAACAAAACAAATTTTATTCGTTTTGAATAAAGTAGGCAAGTAGTTAATTCCCCTGTTTATAGTTTTATATCTCACTAGAGAGAAAATGTAAGGTGAATATGGGCAGCTGAGGAGGGTGGCAGTTAAGTGAACCTGTTCCTTTTACTTGGATGTGTAAAGCACAGGTTCTGCTTTCATATTCTTGTGAATACAAGAACTGAATGCCTGCTCCAATATGCTAATGTGGCAGGAAGAAACAAGGAGCCAATCAGGTCACATGCTGAATGGTAGCATGCTAATAGAAGGAGAGAGCAGAGTGAAAATGAGGTGAGCTCATCAGCCTGCTGCTCCTGTTTCACTTAGATAAAGTGTGTTTAAAGTAGAATAAAAGGCAAAACTTTTTTTTTTCATTTTGGATAGAGGAAGCCCTTTTAGGTTTCTTGCCATCTGTGTCCCACTGGGGACATTTCCCGTCACTTCTTGTTTCACATCCACAACAGGAACACACGATGGAGGCAGTTCCTGCTGTGGGGACACTGCACATGCCCATGTCGCTGATGATGTCATACATCAGTGAATGCAGCAGGCATCCTTGGTGGTTGGGGGGGGGGGGCAGCACATTCAAATAGCAGCCACCTATACCACGAGGCTGAGATGGTGAGGGACACGTGAGAGAAAGGCTCTCTCTGTGGTAAGTGTTTTTGCCTTCTATCATGTTATGTGAGCACACATTGGGATGTTGATTTGGGATTCTCACACACTTCCTGTGAATTGATTGATTCCAGGATAAATGACCCTTGTTGTCATATTGATTGCATGTTGTCATATAGTTTATTTTTAAAATGGATATAAATGTTTTACTGTTCTGCTTTAAAAGAGTAAGTGATTAAACACTAGAAAAAACTAACACATTTAGGCCTAATGCCCACTTACGTTTTTACAGCCGCGTTTTTTACAGCTTAAAAACGCCTGTCCATGTTATTGTATACATTTTTTGACCTTTTTTTTTTCCGAAAATGTCGGAGCTCAAAAACGCAATCGCAGCGTTTTTGCGCGTTTTCGCACTTTTTTTAGCATTTTTTGACGCTTCGCGGTTTTTTTATTGCCTAACGCCGACGCCGAGGAACGCACTGGTCCTGGATTTTTTTTACAGCTTAAAAACGCCTATGCTATTTGCAGCTCAAAAACGCCTAGCTGGGCATGAAGCTATAGACTAACATGGACAGGCGTTTTTAAGCTGTAAAAAACACTCAAAAACGCGGCTATAAAAACATCCGTGGGCATGAGGCCTTACTGTTGAGAATACTCAAAGCTTAAACTAGACACATACAGCTGACTTAATCAGAGGAATGATGCATCCCCACAGTTATAAATGCACTCTCCATTCCCAGATGTTGCCTTCTATGGTGAAACGTGTCAGAAGGAGATAGGAGCTGTGACGTCATCACGGTCCGTGTCTGGTGGTGAAGACCGCAGTCAGACCCCTCTCTCTACTGCTTGTTTTAGGCAATTTTTTGTAAGTGCAATTGCTATACTTTAAATTAACACATTTTTGGGTGTACTGCACAATGAGTCTCTTCTCTTTCTGTATACACCCCACGGTCCGAGACTAAGGTATAAACCATCCAAGGCTTGAGTGAGATCTGGCGTGGAGGTGTGGAGACTGAGGCATCCTTTGGCGAGTCTATGATATAGAGGGATTTTGGTGAATGAAGGAGACCCTCCATCTCATGCTGTTCATGATCTCCTATAATTTAGAGATCATCCGGTAAGAGGCTATTTCTTATTGAGCACTGGTGGAATACAGATGCACCTTATGATTTAAACACTGGGAACAGTGCACCTTCATTTATTTTCTGTTTCGTTATTCACGTCTTCAGATGTGAATAACGAAACGTACGTCGGAGGCGGTACCTGGTCACGTGTTTGTCCTGACCCCATCTCCGGTGCTTTGGTTGCTGTAACGGCGGGTGGAACGCACGCCACCACGGAGGTGGAAGTGGAGTGTCGTCCAGACGAGCCTGCAGCCCCAGTGCCTGGTAGGCACATTTTAATGTAAGAGGCCACTTTGGCGTTTTTATTCCTCTGTATTTTTAATAAACAGTATTATGCAATGGATTCTCTCATTCCTTTTTACATACCCTGCGTGTAACCCCGGGAAGAGGCTATTGGATCCACTCCTGTCATATTGCTATGTGTGCAGGCACAATCCTGCTAAAGCTTTTTCTGACTTTCTTTTTAAGTAAAGAGGTCAGATATTGCTGGTAAGCACATTCATTATCTGTGCACTTTGGG
>CM055118.1:895908627-896203627 GCA_029206835.1 Rana muscosa | reverse complement strand
GAAAACGCTGCACAACGAGAAGAGGTGACCGGACCCTGAAGAAGATTGTGGAGAAGGACCGATTCCAGACCTTGGAGGACCTGCGGAAGCAGTGGACTGAGTCTGGAGTAGAAACATCCAGAGCCACCGTGAACAGGCGTGTGCAGGAAATGGGCTACAGTGCCGCATTCCCCAGGTCAAGCCACTTTTGAACCAGAAACAGCGGCAGAAGCGCCTGACCTGGGCTACAGAGAAGCAGCACTGGACTGTTGCTCAGTGGTCCAAAGTACTTTTTTCGGATGAAAGCAAATTTTGCATGTCATTCGGAAATCAAGGTGCCAGAGTCTGGAGGAAGACTGGGGAGAGGGAAATGCCAAAATGCCTGAAGTCCAGTGTCAAGTACCCACAGTCAGTGATGGTCTGGGGTGCCATGTCAGCTGCTGGTGTTGGTCCACTGTGTTTTATCAAGGGCAGGGTCAATGCAGCTAGCTATCAGGAGATTTTGGAGCACTTCATGCTTCCATCTGCTGAAAAAGCTTTATGGAGATGAAGATTTTATTTTTCAGCACGACCTGGCACCTGCTCACAGTGCCAAAACCACTGGTAAATGGTTTACTGACCATGGTATTACTGTGCTCAATTGGCCTGCCAACTCTCCTGACCTGAACCCCATAGAGAATCTGTGGGATATTGGGAAGAGAAAGTTGAGAGACGCAAGACCCAACACTCTGGATGAGCTTAAGGCCGCTATCGAAGCATGCTGGGCCTCCATAACACCTCAGCAGTGCCACAGGCTGGTTGCCTCCATGCCACGCCGCATTGAAGCAGTCATTTCTGCAAAAGGATTCCCGACCAAGTATTGAGTGCATAACTGAACATAATTATTTGAAGGTTGACTTTTTTTGTATTAAAAACACTTTTCTTTTATTGGTCGGATGAAATATGCTAATTTTTTGAGATAGGATTTTTGGGTTTTCATGAGCTGTATGCCAAAATCATCAATATTAAAACAAGAAAAGCCTTGAACTACTTCAGTTGTGTGTAATGAATCTAAAATATATGAAAGTCTAATGTTTATCAGTACATTACAGAAAATAATGAACTTTATCACAATATGCTAATTTTTTGAGAAGGACCTGTACATACATACATATACATACATTATATATATATATATATATATATATATATATATATATATAAATAAGATATAATATATTTATTTTTAGTCTGTTCTATTGTTTTTCTATGCTATTCTTTTCTATTATTTTCTATTCAAAATGTTTCAATTCAAATTCATTCTATCGAACTTCTGAAGCCATCTCCTGAAATTTGAATTTAGTATAAAATGAATTTGAATAGAAAAGATTACAATAGAACAGAAAAGAAAATAATAGAAAAGAATAGCATAGAAAAACAATAGAACAGACTAAAAATAAATATATTATATTTTATTTATATATATATATATATATATATATATATATATATAATGTATGTATATGTATGTATGTACAGGTCCTTCTCAAAAAATTAGCATATTGTGATAAAGTTCATTATTTTCTGTAATGTACTGATAAACATTAATCACAATATGCTAATTTTTTGAGAAGGACCTGTACATACATACATATACATACATTATATATATATATATATATATATATATATATATATATATATATATATATATATATATATATATATATAAATAAAATATAATATATTTATTTTTAGTCTGTTCTATTGTTTTTCTATGCTATTCTTTTCTATTATTTTCTTTTCTGTTCTATTGTAATCTTTTCTATTCAAATTCATTTTATACTAAATTCAAATTTCAGGAGATGGCTTCAGAAGTTCGATAGAATGAATTTGAATTGAAACATTTTGAATAGAAAATAATAGAAAAGAATAGACCAAAATAAAATATAATATATAATATATTTTATTCTATTCTGTTCTATTGTTTTTCTAGTTTATTCTTTTCTATTATTTTCTATTCTAATCTTTTTTATTCTAATTCGATTTCATTCTATACGAAATTCGAATTTTGGAAAATGGTTATATATAGTTTACTTTTTTCGAATTCGGTATTTTTTTTTTCAAATCGGTAGAATTTTTTCAAATTTGATCGTTTTTTTCTAATTCGGTAGATTTTTTTCAAATGCGGTCGAATTTTTTTCGAATGCAGTAGATTTTTTTCAAAGATTTTTCAAATTTCATCAATTTTTGGGGAATTCGGTCAAAATGTTTTCAAATTCTAAATACGAAACTAATCTATTATAATCTTTTCTATTCAAATTCGATTTCATTCTATAAGAAATTCAAATTTCCTATAGAATGAATTCAAATTCGAATAGAAAAGAATATTATAGAAAAGAATAGAAAATAAAAACAATAGAACAGAATAGAATAAAATATAATATATATTATATTTTATTCTATTCTGTTCTATTGTTTTTCTATTCTTTTCTATTTTAGTTTCTATTGTTTTGAATTATTTTCCAATCTATTCTCAAATTCAAATTTATACTATTGGAATTTCGGAAGACGGTCATGTTCTATTTTATTACATTCTATTAAATTCTATTCTATTCTTTTTTTTATCCTATTGCTTTATTATTTTATATTCAATTTTATTGTATTTCCTAGAAAATCGATTTCTATTTTTTCGAATTTGATTTGAATTTGTTTCGAATTCGATTCGAATCGAATTTTGTTCGCGTTTTTTTCGGATTTGTTTAAATTCGTTACTTTTGTCATTCGGAAATTCGGATGCATATGAATTACCGAATAATGAAAAATTTGTCCGAATTTCGATTCGAAACAAAATGCACATGTCTAGTAGGTGGCCCTCTTAACTGCCTGGTGCCCAACATCCCTCAATTGAACAATCGAAGGAACCAGGTGGACAGTTATCTGCTGCACAGCACCTGCATCCAATCAGATGTAGGCATTGTTAAGGTATTTTGACAGTTGTCAGTACTGGCTGTCAAAATACAACAGCCAAAACAAGAGATTTGTAAATGATCACATTGTTAATTATTTTGGTATGCAGTATAATGCTGCGTACACACGATCGGAATTTCCGACAACAAATGTTCGATGTGAGCTTTTGGTCAGATATTCCATCTGACATTTGCTGTCGGAATTTCCGACAACAAATGATTGAGAGCTGGTTCTCAATTTTTCCGACCACAAAAGTTCTTGTCGGAAATTCCGACCATGTGTAGCCATTTCCGACACACAAAAGTGCTGTGCATGCTCGGAATCAATTAGACGCATGCTCGGAATCACTGTACTTAATTTTTCTCGGCTTGTCGTAGTGTTGTACGTCTCCGCGTTCCTGACCATCGGAATTTCCGAGCAACATTTGTGTGACCGTGTGTATGCAAGACAAGTTTGAGCCTACATCCGGCTTTGTTATCGGAAATTCCGATCGTGTGTACGCGGCATAGGAATACACATCTGTGAGGGTTATTGACCAGTAACTCAACTTCAATAACCAACATCCATACAGTTCAGAATTAAAGAGGAAGAAAACCCTGATGGTTTTACTTCCTCCTTCTTTCCCCCCTGCAAAGTAAAAGCTTAATGGGCTAGTATGCATCGCATGACATGTAAAAATAATTCCCTATGAGAGCCGACAACTTGTGTTGGTCCAACTTTGGAAAAGGTTCCCGCACTACTTTGGTCCAATTTACGTGTGATTTCAGCCCAAAGAATTGGATTTAATGAAAGTCGCATCCAAGTCGGATCACCATCTTAACTGATCCAAATTATGGTATGCGACATGTGCTCAAAAGGTGTGCAATGCGTGGGGCCCCTTCAAATACATACCAGGCTCTTTGGGTTGGGGTCCATGATGCCACAATGGAGCGGGGTCCCTGGGTGATGTCACCTGTTGGCCACGCCCCATAGGCATGCAAGAACTGTCAGACACTGAAGCTAGCAGAACGGCGGGAGCAAGCGTTGGTGGAGGAGCGTGTTTTTTTTTCATCGGAGTGGTGGCGGACATCTTGATTGATGCTGGAACTACCATGGGGGGCATTATTCATTTTTAATAAATGACTTGTCAAAAACCCTCTCATGTTTTTTTTTACACTACACTACTTTTTGGAAGTGAATGGGTAGGGGTACAATGTACCCCATTATTCATTCACACAGGGCGGGGCAGGATCCGGGGTCCCCTTTAAGGAGACTTCCAGATTCAGATAAGCCCCCTGCCCCCAGACCCCCACAACCACCAGCCAGGGTTGTGGAGAAGAGACCCTTGTCCCCATAAACATGAGAACAAGGTGCTTTGGGTGGGGCAGAGCCTCCCCTGCCCCAGAGCACCCATCCCCCCATGTTGAGGGCATGTGAAATGGTATGGTTCAGATGGTTCAGGAGGGGCACTCATTCGTCCTGCCCTTTTCCTGACCTTCTCGGGCTGCATGCTCGCATATGGGTCTAGTATGGATCTTGGGGGGGGGGGGGGGCCCACACCGTTTTTCTTTTTAATTAGGCGTGGGGTTTCCACTTTAAAAACCATTTTAAAGATTAAAGGGCTTGGTATGGTTTTGGGGGGGACCACAAAACATTTTTTTTTTACATTTTGGCACGGGCTTCTCCTTCAAAATTGGGCATTTAAAAAAAAATTGGCATAGTTTCCCCTCAAAATCCATACCAGACTCAAAGGGCCTGGTATGGATTTGGGGGGGGGGGGGACCCCACACCGTTTTTCTTTGATAATATTTGCGTGAGGTTGCATCCATACCAGAACCAAAAGGAATTGTTTTGATTGGTCAAGGGACAAGTCGCATTCATCTTAAAGTCAGATCAAAATCGTATCCCGTTCATCAAAGTTGCATGGAAGTCAGACTGAAGTCGCAGGGCAAAGTCAGATCGACAGTCGCACAACTTTTGTATCGCACCAGTGGCCTTAGTTATTCATTGTATACAGTTTGAACAATATATCAAACTCAAGGACATGACATTCAGGACACGTTTAAAATTTTAGGCTACTGTACATTCATGCTAGCCAGCTAGGTGAAAAACATAATTTTAACGTGCAGGCTAACATATAGGCCCCCTGCAAATCTATGCAGTGTAGTAGCATGTGGTAAAATGCACATTTTATTGCATGTTACTGCAAGAAGCATTTAGGCATTGCAGTTTTTTTTTTTCATTTAGAATTCTGCTTTGATGTGCAAATACAGTAGCTGGTAGCACACTCACACTGCAGCTCAACACAGCACCACCATGCATTGTCTTGTGCTGCTCTATGACAAAGGACAGGCACTTTTTTTAACCATTGAGATGCCATTCTGAATTGAAGGCCTGTCCTAACTTGTGAAATGATGTAATGGGCCCATAACATTTTTGATCTTTATGATGGCTTCACATAAATGGTACACCATGTTAAAACATCTCTGCCAGAATTGTCATTTTAAACTATATGCTGTGATCTTTATTATCAATCCAAATCATGACTTTACACTCCCATGATTCTCGATGATGTAAACAAATATTGGTCAGTCCAACTGTGAGTGTTATGGATAATATTATACTAACACATTACTTAGTATGCATGCACCTTACATGAAAAAATAAATAGAATTCTTACATCCGTTTTAAAAAGGTGGCGATTTAACGAACCAGTTAAAACCAAAATGTATACAGTATGTTAGCTAATTTTTATTTGTGAAATTGCTAATAAGGGTAGGCTTAAAAAATAATATATTGTCACACAACACAAATGAGCCTGCAACCATTGCACATTGTATGGTACACAACCAATCAAATCAAGAGAAGTGTTTGTGCTGCATCAAATTTGGTTAGCTTCGGGGGCGTGGCTTAGCGTATGGAGGAGTAAGAAGCTTCCTCCAGGAGCTCCCACACACACCGGGTTCATCGCGGCCACCAGCGCCTTCCAGACCAGCTAAACAGGTCGATGATGGGGAGGAAAGGTGGGGGAGAAAGTCGTCATACCCCCGATCCGAGCAAAGAGGGGGATATAGACAGATTTTTTTTTAAAAAGCTGTCGCCGGAGCAGCGCGGCCCCCCCTCATCCAAGATGGCGTCGACCTGCTCCTCGGGGACACATGCGGCCTCTCATGGACAGGCTTCCCAGCACCATGCACCTCACACCAGATCTAGGGTGCGAGCCAGCTCTCCCCCTGACTCAGACAACGGCTCCACACGTTCAGCCTGCCATTCTCCTGCCTCGCACCGCTCCTATGGAGCTTGGGACATGGAGGCCTATATCAAAGCCCTCCCCACTAGACATGATTTTGAGGCCTGTGTACAGAGGCTTGAGCGTTCATACAAGCAGGAAATTGCTGAGCTGCGCAGGGATGTCACTAGCAGACTGGAGGAGGTGGAACACACCGTCAAAGAGACTGTAGCTGCCATACAATCACATGACGCCATCCTGGATGAGCACACCCTGCAAATTCAGCACCTTATGTACCATCAGGACGACCAGGAGAACAGGGCCAGACGCAATAACATCCGCATCCGTGGCCTACCTGAGTCTGTGGACACTAAAGATCTAGCCCCGGCTGTCATCGCTATGTTTAATGACCTGCTCCAGAGAGAGAAAGACGCGCCTCTGGAACTTGATCGTGTCCATAGAGCCCTAGGCCCTAAGAATCCTAATCTGGAACACCCCAGAGAAGTTATCTGCAGGGTCCACTTCTATGCGATTAAAGACGCCATCATGCAGGCGGCGCGAAAGCGAGAGAACATTTGTTTCAACGAGTCCCAGATTTCCTTACTACCGGACGTCTCCAAGCTGACCCTTGACATGCGCCGGGCATTGAAGCCCCTCACTGGGGCCTTACAAGCTAAACAAATCAAATATCGTTGGGGCTTTCCCTTCCACCTTTTTGCCTCGCATGAAGGGAAATCGGCAGTGTTTCGTACACTTGGCGATCTCCCCAAATTTCTAGGGACCTTTGAACTGCCTCAAATATCTCTACCTGACTGGCCCCTTCGCGCAGCCACCCCCGGATTCCCGGTCGCCTCCGGATGGCAGAAGCGATCCAAGAAACCCAGGCGTTCCAGATCAGAAACCTCCAAGTCAAACGCTGGATGATTTAATGCTATCAACCCTTCGTGTAGCTGGGCTTTAGACCTGCAAAGTCGCCCCTGTTCTCAGGTTACAGTTTTGTTGGGGTGCTCCCCTACTAACTTCTGTCTTACTTCCTGCTCACAAGGGACATTCCGCCATATTGTGTGTTCCTTCAATTTGTTCTCTCTGAACGTTGACCCCTGTGAATTTCTCCTTCCCCCATAAGTAATGTATGTCCTCCATTACCACATTGAATCCCCCCCAGCCCCCCCCCAATACCTAAAGAGATTTATTATGATTTTGTTTGGAAGCCTGGTGTAGGACCCCTGCGGCTGTCAGGTGTTCTCGCAGGTTGTCCGGGTCTTATACTCCCGGACTTAAGTACATGAATGTATAACTAACTGCAGCCGTCGGGGGCCCTGTACCGCTTTACTTATGGATATGTTTACATGTTTATTTTTGCAGCCCGGTGTGTGCGGGCACCTCTGTGCACTGTCTACGACCCCCCTCCTAGGTTTACAGCGTCCTATTAGGACTCCGCTGACATGTTGCTTGCAACGTTACTAGTTTGGCCGTTTAGGCCCTATTTTCTACTTCTCCTCTCTTTCTCTCTTTCCCCTCTGTTTCTGGACCTCTCAATTCCTGTGCTTCTTTGTAGTCAATCCTACACCCCTCCCTTTTCCCTCCCTACCCCTTTCCCAGCGACAGCGAGCTCGGAACTAATTAAGATCTATTCCCACCCCATAGTACTACCCTCATGGCAACGCCCGCCTCCCTAAAAATTTCTTCCCTGAATTGTAGGGGCCTTAACGCCCCGGAGAAGAGGAGACATATCCTCTACCATTTCCACAAATTACGAACCCAAATCCTTCTCCTCCAGGAAACTCATTTCCGTTCCGACACCATCCCACAGGTTTTCCATAAGAGGTACCCTACCTGGTTTCACAGCACCAACCCTGCCGCAAAATCTAAAGGAGTATCTATTGCCTTTCATGCCTCTTTCACCCCTGACGTGCTTGACACGCTCATAGACCCCGCAGGGAGATATGTTTTTCTTAAATTGTCGTATTTGAATGTGATTTACACTGTAATTAACGTATACTCTCCTAATCAGGACCAACCGCAATTCATCTCTAAGGTGGTCGCACGTCTGAAAAGATTTAGTATTACTAACATGATCATGGGAGGTGACCTCAACGCGGCTCTGATACCTCGCCTTGATTCCTCGACGGGTAAGTCCTCACTCTCCCCTGCTTCTTTGACCAAAATTAAAACCGCTCTATCTGACCTATCTCTGGTGGATGTCTGGAGGGTGTTACACCCTTCCACAAAGGACTATACATATTTCTCCCCAGCACACTCCTCTTACAGCAGACTAGACTACCTATTCATCTCCCAAACCCTATTGGACTGTTCTCCTGACGCCTCGATTGGCCTTACTCTTTGGTCAGACCACGCACCCATTCACTTGAGCTTGGGTAGGGCTCCTTCCCCCAAGACCAGGTCTTCCTGGCGGCTCAACGACAACTTACTCTTAGATACAGTGTGTGCTCAAGACATCATCCGGACCATACAGCACTTTATTGCAGACCACGCACACGACGACACTAACCCTCTTACGAAATGGGAGGCCCTCAAATGTGTCCTTAGGGGCAAGTTTATTCAGCACGGCTCTAGGCTTACACATGCACGCACAGCAGAGATAACCAGACTGTTAGCTTTAATAGCTTCACTGGAAGAGTCCCACAAACAATCCCATGTGGCCGGGATTCATCTTGAGCTGGTTAATGCCAGGCGGGACCTTCTGCAAATCTTTTCAGAACGTTCCCTGGTGGCTAGGGATAAGGGGCGATTAACCCATTACTCCCAAGCCAACAAGTGTGGTAGACATTTGGCCCATACCCTACAACCTCAGCAAGCCCGAAAACATATCCCCTTTATTCACTCCCCCTCTGATGGGAAATTGAGTTCTAACTTAGCCATAGCCGAGGAATTTCGTAAATATTATTCCAATTTATATAATCTATCCTCCCAAAACCCCTCTCCTAGGTCCCCCCTGTCTGGCTCCGAACAGGACATGTCTTCCTATATTCAAGAAACCTCCCTGCCCCCCATACCATCCTCGGATGTTGAGGAATTGGAGTCCCCACTTTCTGAGGCAGAATTTCTATTAGCCATCAAAGAACTCAAAAATGGTAAAAGCCCAGGACCTGATGGGTTCTCTTCGCGCTTTTACAAGAAGTTTGCTCCTCAGCTTACCCCCTTCCTTGCAAATGCCTTTAACGCCATTAATGATAATCGCTCCCCCTCTTCGTCCTTGCTTCATGCCCAGATTGTGGTGATTCCGAAACCCGGTAAAGACCCCTCCTTATGCGCCAATTATAGGCCGATTTCCTTACTCAATATAGACTTGAAATTGTTCGCCAAGATCCTGTCGAAGCGTCTCTCCCCATTACTACCTGACATCATACATAGTGTGACAGCAGGAAGGTAAAGTCACCTGGTTGCATCCAGGGGGGTAGATATATTTCGCCCAGATTCAGGCTTTACGCCGACTTATACAACTAGGTGGAGAGTTGTATAAGCCCAGCTGAGGCTAGTGGGCTCATGGATGACTCATACCTCTAGGGAGAGTGTGGGGCGTCGTGCAGACAGGGAGTTGATGAGACCAGCTGAAGCTTGTCAGCTCATTTAGGCCTCTATAAGAACTCCCAGCTTCATTAGATGTTAGCTCATGCCTGGACCCAGACCTGTGTGGACTGTCTAGGGAGAGTGAACCCCTGTGCGGTGAGACAAAGCCTGTGTGGCTATTTGCTTGGACATTTAAAACCAGGGACTTAGGGACTAGGACAGCACTAGGCTGATCCCAGTTGTTAGTTAGGAAACCTGTATGTTTAGTCAGAGGTCAAGTTGACCAGGATTTATTTTGTTTGTTTCTTTTGCTTTGCTGTGTTTTGTCACTGTAAATAGAAAATAAACCGCACCTTTTTGATTTTGAAAACCACAACCTCCGTTTGCTGGGCCTGTTTTTGTGTGGGGAGCCCATCCCGGGGGTCACACACACCCGCTGCCGAGCTAACCCCCTCACAATAGGGACCAGGTGGGTTTTGTCCCTGGCCGAGAGGCGCGGGACAACACCACTAAAACTGTTCATCTTATAGCATACGCTCACCGTAATCGGGTGCCGGCCTGCCTCCTCTCCTGTGATGCGGAGAAGGCCTTCGACAGGGTCAGCTGGCCGTTTCTCCGAGCCACCCTCACCCAAATAGGACTAGGACCTAAGACGCTCTCGCGCATTATGGCCCTGTATGCTACGCCCTCCGCCTCTATCTTAGTAAATGGTACTCACTCGCGTACATTCACGATGGCTAATGGTACCAGGCAAGGATGTCCCCTTTCTCCTCTCCTTTTCGCTCTTGTTATAGAACACTTGGCCCAGGCCATCAGAGCAAACCCGAGCATAAGTGGTATTCAGACCCCCTCCTCACATTGCAAACTCTCCCTATATGCTGACGACCTCTTGCTTTATGTGACACAACCCCACATTAGTATCCCATCCATCCTAGCAGAGATCAACCGCTTCGGACGGCACAGTAATTATAAGCTTAACATCTCCAAAACGGAAGCCCTTAACCTATCACTTCCACATCATACCCTTTCCTCCCTCAAGACTAATTTCTCCTTCCAATGGCAAGCGACATCCATTTCGTATTTAGGTACGTCCATCCCAACACGCGCGGCGGATATCTATACTCTGAATTTTGGCCCTCTGCTCACTAAGATCAGACGTCTAACCAAGAACCGGATGGACAGACCGCTCTCTTGGTTTGGTCGCATGAACACCCTAAAAATGGACATACTCCCCAAATTATTGTACTTATTCCAAGCCCTCCCCATTTCCCTCCCGTCCGCATTTTTCCGCACCCTGCGCTCTTTGGCTATACGCTTCGTATGGCAGGGGAAGCACCCCAGATTGAATCAATCTTTTATGCACCGCCATCTCTAAAGGTGGAATGGGTCTGCCGGATTTTGAGCTTTATCATTCCTCAGCTGTGTTATCACGGATCCTGGAGTGGTTCCCCCGCCCCTTTGTCAAAGCCGCTACCCTGGTGGAACAAGACTTGTCCCCGTTGGATCTTCGGGCCCTCCTATGGGGTTTTGAACATACTCCGGGGTCTTTCGCTGCATTATCTCCCCTCACCAGGGATGCTCTGGTGCTTTGGTACCGCAGGAGAGAGGCCTATGCTTTATCCACTGAACCAAGCCCACTCACCCCATTATTTGACAATCCAGCCCTTCCGGAGGGCAGGTCCATCCACACACTTGACGGCTACGACAGAGCTTCCTGGCCCACGGCACGACAATTCGTTGACTCCGCGCAGGGTACCTTTAAGCCAAACCGTAACTCTACGTCTTCCCACTTGACTTGGCTCACCCGACTACACCTGACTTCCTATTGCAAAGGACTTCACGAATCCGCACAGATCCATAGACCCCTGACCAGTTTTGAACAAATATGTACACTTCCCGACACCCCCCGCCATACCCTTTCCTTGACCTTCAAACTGATTCTAGACCACACTCATGACTCCTTACCTAAATTTACAAAAATTTGGTCGGAGGAGCTTGGGAGAGATATTACAGAGGTAGAATGGAGTAAAGCCTTTCTCTTTACCCACAAATCATCCACCTCTAGCTACTCCCAAGAAAAAAACTATAAGGTGATTGCCAGATGGTATCGAGTTCCGACCACCCTCAGGATCATGTACCCCTCAGCTGCGGACACCTGCTGGAGATGTAACTCGGCAACAGGTACATACAGTCACGTCTGGTGGGAATGTGAGGTAATTCGACCGTTCTGGTCTCAGATTTTTCAAATTTATTCTGAGATTTATGATATGCCTCTTCAGCCCTCTCCTTTTATTGCCCTCCTCTCCATCCTACCGGGTACTATCAAATTCCAAAAACACAATCTTCTTAAATTTTTCCTTAGCGCGGCTCGACGTCTCATCTCTAGGCATTGGAAAACCACCTCCCCTCCTTCGATTGTAGAATGGGTGAATGAGATGAATACTAGTATGCTAATGGAGGAAATGATTGCCAACTCTCTAGACAGACATGCTAAATTCTCCTTTATCTGGAGTGTATGGAGACATTACTCAACTTCGGATAAGTTGAAGGATAGGCTCCCAATAGGGCCTACTCCCTGAGGCCTTACCAGTCCCCTACCTTCGGGTTCCCTGCCATGTCTGGATACCCTTCCATTGATCCGCAGCTCGCTGTCCCCCTCGCCCCCCCTCTTCTCCTTCCACCCTTCCCTGTGCACTACACCCCCCTTCTAAACTCTAGATCTCCTTTTCTATCTTTATTTCTCCCTATCTCTTTCTGGGGCCTCCCCTAAAGTTACTTGGAGATGCTTTCACATGTATGCGGTCCAGTTTCTGTTCACACTGTCATCGCTTGTTAGACTTCACCAATAGGTGTTGGTATGGTGTCGTTTGTACAGATATGTATGTCATCCCCTAATGACTCCTCCGATCCAGGATTGCAGTGGGATCCCACAGGGGCATCCTGGTCGGACGGAGTGGATGATGTATCTTCAGACGACACTGTTTGATTTGTGTATTACTTCACACCTCTTCTAATGAGCTAGTTGTTATTTGTATATTGCCGTATACATGCTGTAACGGGAGATCACCCCTTACTTATCGGTCCAGGTTGCCTCTTGCTGGGCTCCTGGATTTTTGTATTTTTTCTGTACAATTGAAACTTTGATAAACAATAAAAACTAATTGAACCTAAATTTGGTTAGCTTCAATTGTTGATTTTTTCATCCCCGTTGATAAAGCAGAAATGTATAATGATAATATGTTGCCATAAGGTACCGACCCTTAGTGATTAAGGGAGAATATGACCCATCTTCACATAACAGATTGACAGTGAAATGAAATGAAAGGATTATGCAAGTACAGTAATTGGTTCTGAACTCAGCTGAGGTTCACTCATCAGTTTCCAACAATTCTACAGAATAGGAGAAACCAGAAAGTCATGAGTCTGCTAACACCATACAATTTAATGTATGGGGTGACTGTTTGCTGTCCGCAGATCTGGAACTACATGTACCAGTGTATAATGACATAAATCCATAACTACTTGAAAGTCACAATCCTTGTCCTGAAAAATCATCATGTTTCTTATAATGCTGCTACATGCTGATGCACTGTTTTTTTTATAAAGGGCTCCCAATAGGCCCCTTATTCTTTGGTTCATATTGTACTCTTGAAAATTGATTTCTGTGTATAGTCACTGATATAATGTACGTTATATGTTTCCTTTATTCTGGCACATTGTTAGTAAAAGGGTCTTGTAAAGACCCCCTTTCATGTGTACTTACTTTGTGCTTTACTGTGACTTAACTTAGAGTGATTCTTTAACATTTGCTTTTAGCTAAAACAGCCTCATATGTGGCAACAATGCTATCCTAGAAAAGATGACACGGAACGCGAGAACTAGAAAGATAAATCGTAGACAATCTGGCAATGGGAATGAATACAGAAATATTTATTCTAAAATTAAAATAATGACCACAAGACTAAAAAACGTATTTGTTGGTATGAATTGGCCATAGCTCTTTTATTGTTGGTATTTAATAATAAATATAATTATATCCATAACTGTACTTAATAATATTTGTATGAAAAAAGGGACAAAAAAATCATTTGGGTACAGTGTTGCATTACTGAGTAATTGTCATTCAAAGTGTGAGAGCACTGAAAGCTGAAAATTGGTATGGGCAGGAAGGGTGTTTTAGTGCCCAGTAAGCAAGTGGTTAAAAGGACTTGTTGTTGTTTTACTATTTTGGTTTTATGAAATGTGCATTTATTGCTTTGAAAGCGGCTGCTGAATTTTAAATGTGGGACAATTTTAAATGATAATGGTAACATTATGTTCATTTAATAATCTGTTATAAGAGGTCTGTGGATTCCGTGGCACTGAGATAGTGAAAGAAGGCCAGGGGAGTTCACTATTTTTGTATATTTCTTCAGAACTGCAGAAAATTGAAACTAAGTAAGTGGAAGTCCATTATGATGTATAAACAAATGAGAATTAAACATTGGACGAATCAATAAATATTTATACATCAATTGACAAGCACAAACTGAACTGTCCGCAATTTTAGAAACCACAATCAATCGACCCTTACCCAACTGATCAGTTTTACTTTGCCTCAAAAGAAACTGAAGACAAGTATCATTGAAAGACAAATACGAGTAAAATAGACCATTAGAGGCGAAAGAAGATCTAGGTACCAACTTCAAA
This sequence comes from Rana muscosa, assembly GCA_029206835.1. Lineage (NCBI taxonomy): Eukaryota > Metazoa > Chordata > Amphibia > Anura > Ranidae > Rana > Rana muscosa. The sequence goes on along the minus strand of CM055118.1, from coordinate 896,189,271 downwards.
ATATGGAAAGCACCAAAAAAACACACACCAAAAGTAACCTTAACCACTTGACAACTGGGCACTAAACCCCCTTCGTGCCCGGACCAATTTTTAGCTTTCAGTGCTGACGCACTTTGAATGACAATTGCGCGGTCATACAACGCTGTACCCAAATGATATTTTTATCATTTTTTCCCCACAAATAGAGCTTTCTTTTGGTGGTATTTGATCACCTCTGTGGTTTTTATTTTTTGCGCTATAAACAAAAAAAAAAGACAGAAAATTTTGAAAAAAAAACACAATATTTTTTTACTTTTTGTTATAATATTATCCCAATTTTTTTAAAAAAACTATTTTTTTTCTCAGTTTAGGCCGATACGTATTCTTCTATATTTTCTGGGTAAAAAAATTTGCAATAAGCGTATAGTGATTTGTTTGCGAAAAAGTTATAGCGCCTACAAAATAGGGGATAGAATTATGACATTTTTATTATATTTTTTTTTTTACTAGTAATGGCGGCGATCTGCGATTTTTGTCAGGCCTGCAATATTGCGGCGGACATATCGGACACTTTTAACACTATTTTGGGACCGTTAACATTTATACAGCGAACAGTACTATAAAAATGCACTGATTACTGTATAAATGTGACTGGCAGGGAAGGGGTTAACACTAGGGGGCAAGGAAGGGGTTAACTATGTTCCCTATTTGTGATTCTTACTGTGTGGGGAAGGGGACTGACAGGGGGAGGTGACCGATCGGTGTCCCTATGTACAAGGGACACAGCATCGGCCTCCTCTCTCCCTGACAGGACATGGATCTCTGTGTTTACACACAGAGATCCACGTCCTGCCTCTGTCACAGCCGATCGCGGGTGCCTGGCGGACATCGCGGCCGCCAGGCACGCGCATCGGCATCACGTGACCACGGCGGGCACAGCTGTTCCCCCGCCGCGCACCCTCGGCGGCGCGCAGGGGGGGAGAAACAGCAGGACGTCCACTCAGCACTTGAGAGCTGCGCTGCAGACGTCTTTTGTCTATAGCGCGAGTCTCAAGTGGTTAAAAAGATCTGCTTCATAAGCTGAAGAACAGACAGCATCAGTCACATCAATTAAAGTCTGCAGCAAATTAATAGTAACAGGAATCCAGGAGTCAACAGCATAATTACTCTTTCGATAACCCTTCAGTACTTGTTGTACTGAAAAAAAACTAGAACAAGATGGTAAATTTCGCCATTTAACAAAAAAAAGAAACTCCAGACAATATTTTAATAATATGAGAATAAGAATATTCCGAACACATTAACGAATCAAGAAAGGAAAGAACCAGATGTTCATGGTAAGCAGAAGGATGAAGACCAGCTGAACACAAAAACGAGCACCAGCTATTCCACGCGGCATTCTAGTTTGCCCACGTGGCAGGAGCCAAAGAATTCTGGACTGCAACTTGAACATTCTCTAGATCAGTGGTTCTCAACTCCTGTCCTCAGGACCCACTAACAGGCCAGATTTTAAGTATTACCTTGGTGAGATGCAGACTAGAATACTGCAATCACTGAGCAGCAAATTATATCACCTGTGATGCATTTCAGTTATCTTGCAAACCTGGCCTGTTGGTGGGCCCTGAGGACTGGAGTTGAGAACCACTGCTCTAGATGATAGACCAAAGTTGGACAGGGCATGGATGACCAAGAAGATCCGTGTCTGGTACCAATGTTCTGAAACGCTCCTGCTGGAATCGAGATGACGAATCAGCAATATCGTTAAAATGACCCGGAACATATTTAGATTTAATCCAATAACTGAAAGAAAGACATTTAAAAAACTATTTTGGCAACGAATAGTAATTACAGGTGGAGACTTGGAAGACATACAGTTAATGGCGAAAACCACACCTTTATTATCTTAATGAAAAAGCAATCTAGAGTTGCGAAATCTTTCACCCCATAATTCCAGGGCAACCAAAATAGGAAAAATTTCAAGAAAAACAAATGTTCAAAGTCAAACCCCTGTCAATCCAAGACAAAGGCCAAGGAGAAGCCGACCAATGCCCATTCCAGTAAACACCATAACCACAGGATCCCAAAGCATCGGTGAAATGAGAGATTGCTGAAGCATCACAAAAAGGAGACTGCCAAAAACAACAGCCATTAAAAGACGCCAAAAAACATTCCCAAACTCTCAAATCGTCTCTTAATTCAGAAGAAATCCTAACAAAATGGCAAGGATTTTTTAAACTGGCCAAAGCTTTGTACAACCTCTTAGAAAAAACTCTACCAACTGCTATAACCCTAGTAGCGAAAGCCAACAAACCTAATAAGGATTGCAAAGTGCGCAGTGTAACCTTTTTCTTGCTGATGACAAAGGAAACTAAGAAACGCATACGACACACCTTCTCAGGAGTTAAGCGGAATTCCATCTTAACAGTATCAATAGTGATACCAAGGAATTCCAGAGATGTAGTAGGCCAGACCGATTTCTCATCAGCCAAAGGTACGCCAAACTTCCTGCAAAGAATGCGAAAATACTGTAAACAAATATAAACATTCATTCGATGACGATGGACCAATAAACAGAAAGTCATCGAGGTAGTGCACTAAATTAGCAGAACCAGTGACATGAGAAACCGACCATTCTAAAAAGGAGAAGAAGGCCTCAAAGTACGAACAAGAAACAGAACATCCCTTTGGGAGACAAAGATCAAAATAAAAATAGTCATTAAAATAAAATCCCAGCGAATTAAAAGCAGACGGGTGAATTGGTAACAAACGAAATGCTGATTTAATGTAAGCTTTAGATAATAAAGCTGAACTACTAACAGCACGCACTATAGATATTGCATCATCGAATGAACTGTAAGATACTGAACAAACAGTTGGGTCAATATCATCATTTAAAGAAGCACCAGCTGGGAAGGATAAATGATGAATCAATCTAAAACTCTGAGCATCCTTCTTAGGAATAATACCCAATTGGGATATCCTGAAATTTGCGAACGGCAATTTTTTGTTTAACAATTCCCTTATATCTATCAACAGAGGGCAAATTATCCACAATCAAACAACCTACACCAGAATATGAAGGTAATAAGAAACCAAATTGAAAACCACTAATAATAAGTCCGCTTCCTGAGGCCGAGGCCAAATGCAGAGATATGGTAACATTTCTACTAGCTTCACAGGTGTTACCGCCTTTACGAAAATTATCCTTCGATGAAGGATGCGCATTCAAAGCCATCTTTTTAAAGCATCTAGAGGCCGGGTGAACCCCAGAACAAGTAGAACATTCATGCTTAAATCAGCATGTTTGAGGCCATTTACACTGCCATTCGTTAAAACTGAAACAAAGACCTTTGCGGAAAGGCCCAGACTGAACAGAAGGGGATCTAGCAAAAGGTTTCTGAGGCAATAACAAATTGAGCCACAACCCAACATCCTTAGAGCCCCACTTCAAAGAACCATGTACAGCTAGTTTTTGACGAAATGATTCGTCATAAGAAAACCATGACAAACCTGAATTTTTTTTAAATGCTTCCAAGATAATCTCAACATGATGAGACATCGTACAACAAATTTCAGGGTGCTTTTCGCCCATCACACTCGCATATATACAGAAGGCTTGCAGCCAATTATTGAAAGTGCAGGGTACAAATCTACGCCTATCATCAGCACTCTTATCCTGATCTCTTTTGAGGGATCTATCATCAACTGCAGGCAAAAGAGACAATATATCAATATAGTTACCCTTCCAAATTTTAGACTTAACAGTAGTAGACAGATGAAATCCCAAAGGGGCATTTCACACACAAGCCATAGCTTCTCTAAAGCAACTCTCAGGTACCATAGAAAGTTCAGAAGCATGTAAATTAGGCTTTTCATGAACAACAGGATGCATAACAGAAGAGGATTGTGCAGTCTAATGACCATACCAAGCGTGTGAAATATCAACAGATGATAAAGTAACATTAGACACTAATAGTTGAAAATAGTCAGTAAGTAGAGAGAAATTAGATATCAATTTAGACAAATCAGCATTATTCTGAGACTCACCTCTAGGGTGACCACATTTCCAAACTACCATTCAGGGACACCCTCCCTTCCCAAAAATCAGCTTGTGCTGTAACGAATCACAGCACAGTGATTGGACACAAGAGGCGGGATTTATGATTTCTCCAATCACAAGCAGGGGGCGGGGATTGTGCTCCTCCAGGCATTCCCGGCCAGGACAAGTACTGTTGGTGAGTAAAGCGGTCACGTGGCGGCCTTTTTTGGGGGCATCAGATTGGCCTGGGACACTGTATTGTCCTGGAATGAAGGTGCCCGGGACCGATCTGCAAAATGCGGGACTGTCCCGGGCAATTCGGGACACGTGGTCACCCTACTCACCTCCCAGATTTTGAATAGAAGCTGCATCAATTGGTACCACTTTGCGCTGCTGTTACTGAGACAGACAAAAGGAGGATCAGTTTGACCTGCATGACATAAAATATTAGAGACAGCAGGAAAATCAGCATGATCAGAAGCAACAACAGGCATACATGTATCAGAGCAAGCAACATTTTTAAAACCTCTCTTTTTTGTTTATTAAGCAAGGTAAGGAGCCTTTTTAGCACCCTTACCCTTTCCACTTATAGCAGGCGGCGATGGGGAATGGAAACTGCTACTGCCTTGCAATCTGGAACTGCTACTGCTTTGCAATCTGGTAGACAGAGACCTGCTAGATCGATTCTCGCTAGTGTCAGCAGTTAAATTTTCCCTGGCAAGAGCTGCCTGAAGAGGGGGGGGGGGGCGATGACGCAGTAAGGCTGGCCTCATAAGGAACAGGAGGCGGAGGAATCTGCCAAGAGTCTGATGCCAGTGAGGGAGGAATAAGAACAGGAACCGGAGGCGGAGCCGTAGCAGGAAGGGAGAACAAAGTAGAGGGCACCGCCACATCAACTGCCTGAACAGCCACGGAAGATGGAGGAGAGAGAGGCAGACAACGTTGAACCCATTCTTCCCCCGCCGGGTGCCGCTGCCCACTCCATCAGCTGACGCAGATAAAATTCCATTCCCAAAAGCGCAGAGACTGTGTCTTCTGAGATGTCACCGCCGCTCTGCTGAAAACTGTAATCACCCACTCATATTTATAGGCACTCCGGCTTCCAACTGTCCAAGGGCTCGTGCATAAGGTAAGTAACCAATCATTTTAAAATGTTGTTGTGTGTATGTATATGTATATATTGTGAGGGGGTTAGCTCGGCAGCGGGTGTGTGTGACCCCCGGGATGGGCTCCCCACACAAAAACAGGCCCAGCAAACGGAGGTTGTGGTTTTCAAAATCAAAAAAAGGTGCGGTTTATTTTCTATTTACAGTGACAAAACACAGCAAAGCCAAAAGAAACATAAACAAAATAAATCCTGGTCAACTTGACCTCTGACTAAACATACAGGTTTCCTAACTAACAACTGGGATCAGCCTAGTGCTGTCCTAGTCCCTAAGTCCCTGGTTTTAAATGTCCAAGCAAATAGCCACACAGGCTTTGTCTCACCGCACAGGGGTTCACTCTCCCTAGACAGTCCACACAGGTCTGGGTCCAGGCATGAGCTAACATCTAATGAAGCTGGGAGTTCTTATAGAGGCCTAAATGAGCTGACAAGCTTCAGCTGGTCTCATCAACTCCCTGTCTGCACGACGCCCCACACTCTCCCTAGAGGTATGAGTCATCCATGAGCCCACTAGCCTTATACAACTCTCCACCTAGTTGTATAAGTCGGCGTAAAGCCTGAATCTGGGCGAAATATATCTACCCCCCTGGATGCAACCAGGTGACTTTACCTTCCTGCTGTCACATACCCCCCCCTCTTGTTTTAACCTCGGGGTTGGAACACCAGCAATCAGGCATTCATGTACTCGAGACAAAGCATCCACATTCCCCATTTGAACGCCAGGGCGATGCTTTACTGTGAAGTTGAATTCCTGGAGGGCCAGGAACCACCTATTCGCTCTTCTATTTGTTTCCTTGTTTTGAGCCATCCACTTTAACGGAGCGTGATCCGTAACCATGTCAAAGTGCCTACCTAGCAGGTAGTACCGAAGGGAATCTAGAGCCCACTTCACCGCTAAACACTCCTTTTCAACGGTGGCGTAATTTACCTCATGGGACTTCAACTTCCTGCTGAGGTAAATGACTGGGTGCTCTTCCCCGTTCCAGACCTGGGACAATACTGCTCCTAACCCCACATCTGACGCATCACTTTGTACGACAAAGTCTTTAGAGAAGTCGGGTGAGTACAACACTGGCTGGCTACATAAGGCTTGTTTCAAGAATTGGAATGCTGCCTCAGCCTCGGGGGTCCATTTAATCATGACCGACCCTTTCCCCTTCGTCAGGTTGGTTAGGGGCACAGCCTTAGAAGCAAAGTGGGGAATGAATCGCCGATAATACCCAGCGATTCCCAGAAAGGCTCGTACCTGCTTCTTGCTGTTGGGACGTGGCCAACTCTGGATGGCCTCGACTTTGTTGAGTTGGGGTTTTATTACTCCCCTCCCAATGGTGTACCCAAGATATTTGGCCTCCTCCTGCCCAATGGTACACTTCTTGGGGTTAGCCGTAAACCCCGCTTCCCGAACAGAGTCCAGGACTGCTTGCACTTTTGGCAGATGTGAGGCCCAATCTGTGCTATGGACAATTACGTCATCCAGGTAAGCCGCAGCATACTTCCGATGGGGCCTCAGCATCTGGTCCATTTTCCGCTGGAATGTGGCCGGCGCATTCTGTAACCCGAACGGCATTCTTTTATATTGGAACGCCCCGTCTGGGGTTACAAATGCGGTTTTCTCTTTGGCCAATTTGGCCAGGGGGATTTGCCAATACCCTTTTGTGAGGTCAAGAGTCGTCATGTATCGGGCTGTTCCCAGCCGGTCGATCAACTCATCTATACGTGGCATGGGGTAGGTGTCAAATTTTGTAACTTTGTTCAACTGACGAAAATCGTTACAAAATCGCCAGCTCCCATCCGGTTTAGGCACCAACACAATGGGACTAGACCAATCACTTTGGGACTCCTCTATCACCCCTAAGTTCAGCATTTTCTGTACTTCCTCCCGTATTGCCTCCCGTCGGGCCTCTGGGATCCGATAGGGTTTTAACTTCATCCTTTCACCGGGCGGGGTAATAATATCATGCTCTACCCCAGATGTTTGTCCCGGCAGCTCAGAGAACACCTCCTTGTTGCGAAGCACAAACTCCTTAACCTCCTGTTGGGGTTGTGACAAGGTGGCTGCTATTCCAACCTCAGGAATCACACAACCAGTTTGAGCTGGTGACCAAGTGTCTGCGACTAGGGACTCTCTATCCCTCCAGGCTTTCAACAGATTAACGTGATAGATCTGTTCGGGCTTTCGCCTTCCTGGTTGTCTGACCTTGTAATTCACTTCGCTCACTTTTTCCATTATCTCGTAGGGGCCTTGCCATTTGGCAAGGAATTTACTTTCAACCGTAGGGACAAGTACCAGTATCCTATCCCCCGGGGAAAAGGTACGGGTCTTGGCTCCACGGTTGTACACTCTCTGCTGTGCTAACTGCGCTTGGGCCAAATGTTCCTTCACGATGGGCATTACCTGTGCAATTCGGTCTTGCATCAGGGCGACATGCTCAATCACACTCCTGTGGGGAGAACTCTCACTTTCCCAAGTTTCCTTGGCAATATCCAACAGCCCTCTTGGGTGTCTCCCATACAGTAACTCAAAGGGGGAGAATCCCGTAGAGGATTGGGGCACCTCCCTAATAGCAAACATCAGATAAGGAAGTAGACAGTCCCAATCCTTTCCATCTCTATCCACCACTTTCTTCAACATTTGTTTTAGGGTTTTGTTGAATCTTTCAACCAGCCCATCGGTTTGGGGGTGATACACAGATGTACGTAATTGCGTCACTTTGAACAATTTACACAGCTCCTTCATAACCCGGGACATAAAGGGTGTACCTTGGTCCGTAAGCAGTTCTTTACAAATACCCACCCGGCTAAACACAAGAGATAGCTCTTTGGCTATGGTTTTGGCCGAGGTATTTCGGAGAGGGATCGCTTCTGGATAACGGGTGGCATAGTCCATTATAACTAATATGTACTGGTGCCCCCTAGCGGACTTGATTATAGGACCTACCAAATCCATGGCGATCCTCTCAAACGGGACCTCAATGATGGGTAGAGGGACCAGCGGGCTACGGAAATGTGGCATCGGGGCCGACCTCTGACACACAGGGCAGGAGGAACAATAATTTTCTATGTCCTTCATCACCCCCGGCCAATAGAATCTCTGTAATACCCTCTCTCGGGTTTTCTCTGTCCCCAGATGACCTCCAAGAATGTGCCCATGGGCCAACTCCAACACCAACTTCCTGTAAGGTTTGGGCACCACAAGCTGCTCAACGGTTTCTTCTGCCCTTTTTGCCACCCGATACAGTAGGTCCTTCTCTACGCTGAAGTATGGGTAAGTGCAGGTATTATCTGGGTTCACTAACTCGCCATCTATTTTCACTACGTTTTCCCGTGCCTTTATTAGGGCGGGGTCTTTCAACTGTTCTGTGGCAAAGTTTTCCCTGTGAACCTCAAGATCAGAAAACTCCACAGACGGTAGGTTTTCGTCTGAGGAGGTGGGCTCCTCTCCAGTTTCTTGAGTCTCCCCTGCCAATACTGATAAGGGAAATTCCGGAGAGTCCTCACCACTCTCAGGGGAGTTCTGGCTATCACATTCCTGGTACATAGGGGCACCAGTGGGGGGCTCAGGATCATCCCACAGTTCCCAGAACTTCGGAAAATCCCTTCCCACAATGGCGTCATGCGGTAACTGAGATACTAAGCCCACTGGATGAGAGAGGGTACCTTTGGGGGTCTCGAAACACACTGTAGTCACTGGATACTCTCGGGTGTCCCCATGCACACAAATAACAGCTACCTTGCTATTCCCAGAGACCTCTGTTTTAACTAACTCAGCCTTTATCAGGGTCACAAGGCTACCTGAATCCAGCAATACCACAACATTTCTACCATTAACACACATTTTGCATAAATGTTTCTCAGTTCCTCGAATGGCAGTGCATGCGACTGTCGCACACAGCGACTGACGTCTGCCCGTCAGAAAGTCACACTGCATGGGTTCCTCCACAACCGGGCAATTGGCTGCAATATGTCCCGCTTGCCGGCAGCGGTAGCAAACGATCCTTCTTGCCGCCTCTTGAGCCGCTGATTTCCCAGGCTGTTCTCGCCAAACTTGGGGTAGAGCTCCCACCCTCTCACTCTCTCCACCCTCACCCCTTGGAATCCTCTTATCCGCCCCTGGGGATGGTCTGGTCTTAGGGTGGAAAGTCTGAGTGTCTCTGGAAGAGGCCGTCAGGTTCTCTGTAGCCAAGTATTTCTCCACACGATCCACAAGACCATCGGCCGTCTCTGGGTCTCCATGGCTTACCCACTTTTGGATGGCAGTAGGAAGAGCTCTCAAAAACCGATCCATTACAACACGTTCCACAATCTTTGGTGCGGACAAAGTCTCTGGCTGTAGCCACTTTATGCTCAGGTGAATGAGATCATACATTTGAGACCTGGGGGGTTTTCCAAGCTGGAAAGTCCAGTTATGCACACGCTGAGCCCAGACAGCCTGGGTGACACCCAGCCTTGCCAATATTTCAGCTTTTAGCATCACATAGTCTTTTGCTTGGTCAGGCTCTAGGTCATAGTAAGCCTTCTGCGATTCACCAGTTAACAGAGGAGCCACCAGTCCAGCCCACTGCTCCTCAGGCCACTTTTCTCTTTCAGCAGTCCTTTCAAATGTGGTCAAAAATACCTCTGGATCATCCTCTCCAGTCATTTTTGTCAATAAACGACTCACCCCAAAGGACGCGGTATTAGTGGGACGGCTTTCCTCACTGGTCTGCGGACGTTGCTGCATTACTGCTTCCATTTGTTGTAGTCTCTGCTCTTGCTTCTGTAACAGGTCTATGAAGCGGGCCTCAGATTGCTGCTGGGCTTGTTGCTGAGCTCCAGACTCTGTTGGTGAGCTTGCTGCTGGGCTGCAAGGCTCAGTTGATGAGCTTGCTGCTGGGCTGCGAAGTTCTGTTGTTGAGCTGCAAGGCTCTGTTGATGAGCTGCAAGGCTCTTTTGCAAACCTGCATTTGTCTGCTGTTGATTGGCATTTGCTAGAGCCAGCTGCTTCAGTATCTCCTCCATGCTGGCTTAAAAAAAAAACTGCCACTGGTTCTCCACCAACTGTGAGGGGGTTAGCTCGGCAGCGGGTGTGTGTGACCCCCGGGATGGGCTCCCCACACAAAAACAGGCCCAGCAAACGGAGGTTGTGGTTTTCAAAATCAAAAAAAGGTGCGGTTTATTTTCTATTTACAGTGACAAAACACAGCAAAGCCAAAAGAAACAAACAAAATAAATCCTGGTCAACTTGACCTCTGACTAAACATACAGGTTTCCTAACTAACAACTGGGATCAGCCTAGTGCTGTCCTAGTCCCTAAGTCCCTGGTTTTAAATGTCCAAGCAAATAGCCACACAGGCTTTGTCTCACCGCACAGGGGTTCACTCTCCCTAGACAGTCCACACAGGTCTGGGTCCAGGCATGAGCTAACATCTAATGAAGCTGGGAGTTCTTATAGAGGCCTAAATGAGCTGACAAGCTTCAGCTGGTCTCATCAACTCCCTGTCTGCACGACGCCCCACACTCTCCCTAGAGGTATGAGTCATCCATGAGCCCACTAGCCTTATACAACTCTCCACCTAGTTGTATAAGTCGGCGTAAAGCCTGAATCTGGGCGAAATATATCTACCCCCCTGGATGCAACCAGGTGACTTTACCTTCCTGCTGTCACAATATATATATATATATATATATATATTGTGACAGCAGGAAGGTAAAGTCACCTGGTTGCATCCAGGGGGTAGATATATTTCTCCCAGATTCAGGCTTTATGCCGACTTATACAACTAGGGAGGGAGTTGATGAAGCCCAGCTGAGGCTAGTGGGCTCATGGATGACTCATACCTCTAGGGAGAGGGCTGGGCGTCGTGCAGGCAGGGAGTTGATGAGACCAGCTGAAGCCTGTCAGTTCGTTTAAGGCCTCTATAAAAACTCCCAGATTCATTAGGTGTTTGCTCATGCCTGGAACCAGACCTGTGTGGACTGTCTAGGGAGAGTGAACCCCTGTGCGGTGAGAAAAAGCCTGTGTGGCTATTTGTTTGGACATTGACTAAACCAGGGACTTAGGGACTAGGACAGCACCAGGCTGATCCCAGTTGTTAGTTAGGAAACCTGCATGTTTAGTCAGAGGTCAAGCTGACCAGGATTTATTTTGTTTATGTTTCTTTTTGGCTTTGCTGTGTTTTTGTCACTGTACATAGAGAAATAAACCGCACCTTTTGATTTTGAAAACCACAACCTCCGTCTGCTGGCCCTGTTTTTGTGTGGGGAGCCCAACCAGGGGGTCACACACACCCGCTACCGAGTTAACCCCCTCACAGTTGGTGGAGAACCAGTGGCAGTTTTTTTAAGCCAGCATGGAGGAGATACTGAAACAGCTGGCTCTAGCAAATGCCAATCAACAGCAGACAAATGCAGGTTTGCAAAGGAGCCTTGCAGCCCAGCAGCAAGCTCATCAACAGAGCCTTGCAGCCCAGCAGCAAGCTCACCAACAGAGTCTGGAAGCTCAGCAACAAGCCCAGCAGCAATCTGAGGCCCGCTTCATAGACCTGTTACAGAAGCAAGAGCAGAGACTACAACAAATGGAAGCAGTAATGCAGCAACGTCCGCAGACCAGTGAGGAAAGCCGTCCCACTAATACTGCGTCCTTTGGGGTGAGTCGTTTATTGACAAAAATGACTGGAGAGGATGATCCAGAGGTATTTTTGACCACATTTGAAAGGACTGCTGAAAGAGAAAAGTGGCCTGAGGAGCAGTGGGCTGGACTGGTGGCTCCTCTGTTAACTGGTGAATCGCAGAAGGCTTACTATGACCTAGAGCCTGACCAAGCAAAAGACTATGTGATGCTAAAAGCTGAAATATTGGCAAGGCTGGGTGTCACCCTGGCTGTCCGGGCTCAGCATGTGCATAACTGGACTTTCCAGCTTGGAAAACCCCCCAGGTCTCAAATGTATGATCTCATTCACCTGAGCAGGAAGTGGCTACAGCCAGAGACTTTGTCCGCACCAGAGATTGTGGAACGTGTTGTAATGGATCGGTTTTTGAGAGCTCTTCCTACTGCCATCCAAAAGTGGGTAAGCCATGGAGACCCAGAGACGGCCGGTGGTCTTGTGGATCGTGTAGAGAAATACTTGGCTACAGAGAACCTGACGGCCTCTTCCAGAGACTCTCGGACTTTCCACCCTAAGACCAGATCATCCCCAGGGGCGGATAAGAGGATTCCAAGGGGTGAGGGTGGAGAGAGTGAGAGGGTGGGAGCTCTACCCAAAGTTTGGCAAGAACAGCCTGGGAAGTCAGGGGCTCAAGAGGCAGCCAAACGGATTGTTTGCTACCGCTGCCGGCAAGCGGGACATATTGCAGCAAATTGCCCGGTTGTGGAGGAACCCATGCAATGTGACTTTCTGACGGACCGACGTCAGTCGCTGTGTGCGACAGTCGCATGCACTGCCATTCGGGGAACTGAGAAACATTTATGCAAAATGTGTATTAATGGTAGAAATGTTGTGGTATTACTGGATTCAGGTAGCCTTGTGACCCTGATAAAGGCTGAATTAGTTAAAACAGAGGTCTCTGGGAATAGCAAGGTAGCTGTTATTTGTGTGCATGGGGACACCCGAGAGTATCCAGTGACTACAGTGTGTTTCGAGACCCCCAAAGGTACCCTCTCTCATCCAGTGGGGTTAGTATCTCAATTACCGCATGATGCCATTGTGGGAAGGGATTTTCCGAAGTTCTGGGAACTGTGGGATGATCCTGAGCCCCCCACTGGTGCCCCTATGTACCAGGAATGTGATAGCCAGAACTCCTCTGAGAGTGGTGAGGACTCTCCAGAATTTCCCTTGTCAGTATTGGCAGGGGAGACTCAAGAAACTGGAGAGGAGCCCACCTCCTCAGACGAAAACCTACCGTCTGTGGAGTTTTCTGATCTGGAGGTTCACAGGGAAAATTTTGCCACAGAACAGTTAAAAGACCCCGCCCTAATAAAGGCACGGGAAAACGTAGTGGAAATAGATGGCGAGTTAGTGAACCCAGATAATACCTGCACTTACCCATACTTCAGCGTAGAGAAGGACCTACTGTATCGGGTGGCAAAAAGGGCAGAAGAAACCGTTGAGCAGCTTGTGGTGCCCAAACCTTACAGGAAGTTGGTGTTGGAGTTGGCCCATGGGCACATTCTTGGAGGTCATCTGGGGACAGAGAAAACCCGAGAGAGGGTATTACAGAGATTCTATTGGCCTGGGGTGATAAAGGACATAGAAAATTATTGTTCCTCCTGCCCTGTGTGTCAGAGGTCGGCCCCGATGCCACATTTCCGTAGCCCGCTGGTCCCTCTACCCATCATTGAGGTCCCGTTTGAGAGAATCGCAATGGATTTGGTAGGTCCTATAATCAAGTCCGCTAGGGGGCACCAGTACATATTGGTTATAATGGACTATGCCACCCGTTATCCAGAAGCGATCCCTCTCAGAAATACCTCGGCCAAAACCATAGCCAAAGAGCTATCTCTTGTTTTTAGCCGGGTGGGTATTTGTAAAGAACTGCTTACGGACCAAGGTACACCCTTTATGTCCCGGGTTATGAAAGAGCTGTGTAAATTGTTCAAAGTGACGCAATTGCGTACATCTGTGTATCACCCCCAAACCGATGGGCTGGTTGAAAGATTCAACAAAACCCTAAAACAAATGTTGAAGAAAGTGGTGGATAGAGATGGAAGGGATTGGGACTGTCTACTTCCTTTTTTGATGTTTGCTATTAGGGAGGTGCCCCAATCCTCTACGGGATTCTCCCCCTTTGAGTTACTGTATGGGAGACACCCAAGAGGGCTGTTGGATATTGCCAAGGAAACTTGGGAAAGTGAGAGTTCTCCCCACAGGAGTGTGATTGAGCATGTCGCCCTGATGCAAGATCGAATTGCACAGGTAATGCCCATCGTGAAGGAACATTTGGCCCAAGCGCAGTTGGCACAGCAGAGAGTGTACAACCGTGGAGCCAAGACCCGTACCTTTTCCCCGGGGGATAGGATATTGGTACTTGTCCCTACGGTTGAAAGTAAATTCCTTGCCAAATGGCAAGGCCCCTACGAGATAATGGAAAAAGTGAGCGAAGTGAATTACAAGGTCAGACAACCAGGAAGGCGAAAGCCCGAACAGATATATCACGTTAATCTGTTGAAAGCCTGGAGGGATAGAGAGTCCCTAGTCGCAGAAACTTGGTCACCAGCTCAAACTGGTTGCGTGATTCCGGAGGTTGGAATAGCAGCCACCTTGTCACAACCCCAACAACAGGAGGTTAAGGAGTTTGTGCTTCGCAACAAGGAGGTGTTCTCTGAGCTGCCGGGACAAACATCTGGGGTAGAGCATGATATTATTACCCCGCCCGGTGAAAGGGTGAAGTTAAAACCCTATCGGATCCCAGAGGCCCGACGGGAGGCAATACGGGAGGAAGTACAGAAAATGCTGAACTTAGGGGTGATAGAGGAGTACCAAAGTGATTGGTCTAGTCCCATTGTGTTGGTGCCTAAACCGGATGGGAGCTGGCGATTTTGTAACGATTTTCGTCAGTTGAACAAAGTTACAAAATTTGACACCTACCCCATGCCACGTATAGATGAGTTGATCGACCGGCTGGGAACAGCCCGATACATGACGACTCTTGACCTCACAAAAGGGTATTGGCAAATTCCCCTGGCCAAGTCGGCCAAAGAGAAAACCGCATTTGTAACCCCAGACGGGGCGTTCCAATATAAGAGAATGCCGTTCGGGTTACAGAATGCGCCGGCCACATTCCAGCGGAAAATGGACCAGATACTGAGGCCCCATCGGAAGTATGCTGCGGCTTACCTGGATGACGTAATTGTCCATAGCACAGATTGGGCCTCACATCTGCCAAAAGTGCAAGCAGTCCTAGACTCTATCCGGGAAGCGGGGTTTACGGCTAACCCCAAGAAGTGTACCATTGGGCAGGAGGAGGCCAAATATCTTGGGTACACCATTGGCAGGGGAGTGATAAAACCCCAACTCAACAAAGTCGAGGCCATCCAGAGTTGGCCACGTCCCAACAGCAAGAAGCAGGTACGGGCATTTCTGGGAATCGCGGGTTATTATCGGCGCTTCATTCCTCACTTTGCTTCTAAGGCTGTGCCCCTAACCAACCTGACGAAAGGGAAAGGGTCGGTCATGATTAAATGGACCCCCGAGGCTGAGGCAGCATTCCAATTCTTGAAACAAGCCTTATGTAGCCAGCCAGTGTTGTACTCACCCGACTTCTCTAAAGACTTTGTCGTACAAAGTGATGCGTCAGATGTGGGGTTAGGAGCAGTATTGTCCCAGGTCTGGAACGGGGAAGAGCACCCAGTCATTTACCTCAGCAGGAAGTTGAAGTCCCATGAGGTAAATTACGCCACGGTTGAAAAGGAGTGTTTAGCGGTGAAGTGGGCTCTAGATTCCCTTCGGTACTATCTGCTAGGTAGGCACTTTGACATGGTTACGGATCACGCTCCGTTAAAGTGGATGGCTCAAAACAAGGAGACAAATAGAAGAGTGAATAGGTGGTTCCTGGCCCTACAGGAATTCAACTTCATAGTAAAGCATCGCCCTGGCGTTCAAATGGGGAATGTGGATGCTTTGTCTCGAGTACATGAATGCCTGATTGCTGGTGTTCCAACCCCAAGGTTAAAACAAGAGGGGGGGTATGTGACAGCAGGAAGGTAAAGTCACCTGGTTGCATCCAGGGGGGTAGATATATTTCTCCCAGATTCAGGCTTTATGCCGACTTATACAACTAGGGAGGGAGTTGATGAAGCCCAGCTGAGGCTAGTGGGCTCATGGATGACTCATACCTCTAGGGAGAGGGCTGGGCGTCGTGCAGGCAGGGAGTTGATGAGACCAGCTGAAGCCTGTCAGTTCGTTTAAGGCCTCTATAAAAACTCCCAGATTCATTAGGTGTTTGCTCATGCCTGGAACCAGACCTGTGTGGACTGTCTAGGGAGAGTGAACCCCTGTGCGGTGAGAAAAAGCCTGTGTGGCTATTTGTTTGGACATTGACTAAACCAGGGACTTAGGGACTAGGACAGCACCAGGCTGATCCCAGTTGTTAGTTAGGAAACCTGCATGTTTAGTCAGAGGTCAAGCTGACCAGGATTTATTTTGTTTATGTTTCTTTTTGGCTTTGCTGTGTTTTTGTCACTGTACATAGAGAAATAAACCGCACCTTTTGATTTTGAAAACCACAACCTCCGTCTGCTGGCCCTGTTTTTGTGTGGGGAGCCCAACCAGGGGGTCACACACACCCGTTACCGAGTTAACCCCCTCACAATATATATATATAATTCCCTGCAGCCCAGCAGGTGGCGCTGTCGCCCTGGGCTGGGGTTGAATCATTGCTGTGTGCTGTGCGTCCTTTTTGTCCTCCCTCGGCAGCGGTATGGTGGGGCGGGGAACCCGCCGTGCTTGCTGGGAGAGGGTATAAAGGGGCCGGCCATCTTTGTCACGGGTGGAAGTCCCAGGCACCTTCAGCTTTCTGACGGTGGTTCGTGTCAGTCCTCTGGGTGGCCTAGGCCTAGAGGACAGCCGGAGGTCGTGTTCCATCCCAGGCACCTTTAGCCTGGGGTGAGGTACTCGGATGGAGGTCTGGAGCTCAGTGCCCAACACTGAGTTCCGCGAGGGAAGGAGATCCTAGGGAACCCCGGGAGTGGACCGGGGGGAGCTCCTCACTTGAAGACCCGGTGCAGCATATTGCCGGTGACAGGTGAGCCTCTCGTCGGAGACCGCCTGGATGGAAATTCCCCCTCGTGCGGAGACCGTAACCCACCTTCAGGAAGGAAAGTGGAGAACTACATTGTGTCTGGGCCTATTCGCATCCACACATCCTTTCCCATTCTGTTCCTACTAAGGGAGTTCAACTGATTGTGTTCATTCAAGAAGAATAAAGGAGTGTTGAACTTTAATGGTGTGGGGCTCATTTCCTGAAAGACATTGTTCAAGGTGACTCTTGGAGGGAGGATCCAGGTGCACAACACTCACCCGAAGGTAATACAAGAACGTTGCTTATACCGCACTGACACATGTGGTGGAAGCCAGGCGTGGTGTCCCCGCTCCCTCCCCTCTAAGATACCCCTAGACAAGAGAAAGACGAGACGAGAGAAAGAGGGGAGTGAGGAGGCCGCTATATATATATATATATATATATATATATATTTTTTTTTTATTATATCAAACTTTAATCCTCATCTTTTATTCTGTCTCATTCCCATTTGATGGGTAACTAATTGTTCCCCCTCTCCTATTCGTTCAGAATATGTTTACAGAATGTAATCACAAATATACTGATAGTGTGCCAAGGATTAATTAACTTTAAGTTTGTACAATAATACACAAAATAATACTTTAAGAAGATGTGTATTACTTACTAACAGGTGTTATTAAGGGTGACAAACATATGTCTATAAACAATTGTATGAAAGTGATTTTGTTTTTAATGATGACAAGCAGTGGGTGGACATTTGTCTATTGGTTTAATGTTGTAAACATTACCTGGTCATATCCTTATAATATACTGTATTTAAGATGCTGAACCTAAAAATAAATTGGGTGGTGCATCACAACTGTGTCTATGCGTGACTGATTTGCTCTACTTCCAAAGCTTGTGTGTGTGTGTCTGGACTAGGGATGAGCTTTATGTTCGAGTCGACCATGAGTTCGACTCGAACATTGGCTAGCTTCGGTGAACAGCGAACAATTTGGGGTGTTCGCGTCAAATTCGAAAAGCCACGGAACACCGTTAAAAGTCTATGGGAGAAATCAAAAGTGCTAATTTTAAAGGTTAATATGCAAGTTATTGTCATAAAAAGTGTTTGGGGACCGGAGCCCCAGGGGACATGTATCAATGCAAAAAAAAAAGTTTTAAAAACGAACGTTTTTTCTGGAGCAGTGATTTTAATAAGTAAAACAATAAAAGTGAAATATTCTTTTACATTTCGTACCTGGGGGGTGTCTAAATTATGCCTGTAAAGTTGCGCATGTTTCCCGTGTTTAGAATTGTCCCTGCACAAAATGTCATTTCTGACATCACGGGGCGGGGTCACCCGTCCTTATCATAGGGAATCCCGGGGGTTCCCTATGATAAGGATGGGTGACCCCGCCCCCTCTTACGCGTCATAGGGGTTTCGTTCCTGCTGGAGAGGGGAGACTGCAGCGTTGCTGGAGAATGGATCATCGTTGGACATCGACGGGATTACATCGCTGGAATTTTTTTTCCTTTTTTTTCTTTTTAAATAAAGGACTTGTCCAACTGTGTCTGTGTGTTTTTTACAAATTGTTACACTTTCTTTGTGAAATGGTAGGGGTACAATGTACCCCTTACCAATCCACATAGGGGGGCGGTATCAGGAGTTCCCCTTTGTTAAAGGGGGCTTCCAGATATCAATAAGCCCCCGCCCGCAGACCCCCACAACCACCGGGCAAGGGTTGTGGGGATGAGGCCCTTGTCCTCATCAACATGGGGACAGACTCCTCATGTGGCCTGGTACGGTTCAGGGGGGGGATCTCTCGTCCCCCCTCTTTTCCTGCGGCCTGCCAGGTTGCGTGCTTGGATAAGGGTCTGGTATGGATTTTTGGGGGGACCCCACGCCATTTTTTTTTACTTTTTGGTGTGGGGTTCCCCTTAATATCCATATCAAACCTGAAGGGCCTGATATGGAATTTGGGGGACCCCCACGTTTTTTGGGGTTTGGGGTTCCCCTTAATATTCATTATGGACTGTGGGGGGGACCCCTGCCATTTTTTGAATGACTTTGATCTGTATTGCCGGGGAACCGACAATTCATTATAGCCGCGAGTGGTTTTAAATTACTTTTTTTCCTTCAGAAATTATATTTTGTGCAGGGACAATTCTAAACACGGAAAACATGCGCGACTTTACAGGCATACTTTAGACACCCCCAGGTACAAAATTTTAAGGAATATTTCACTTTTATTGTTTCACTTTAAGCATTATTAAAATCACTGCTCCCGAAAAAACTGCCGTTTTTAAAACTTTTTTTTGCATTAATACATGTTCCCTGGGGCAGGACCCAGGTCCCCAAACACTTTTTATGACAATAACGTGCATATTAATCTTTAAAATTAGCACTTTCGATTTTTCATGTTCGTGTCCCATAGACTTTAACGGTGTTCGCGTGTTCGAACAAATTTTTTGCCTGTTAGCATGTTCTGGTGTGAACCGAACTGGGGGGTGTTCGGCTCATCCCTAGTCTGGACGTGGGGAACGGAAGGTGTGCAGGCACTGGTCAGTACTGTGTAAAGTAATATAGAGGTGTTAATTATTATTGAAGATAGAAAGACTATAGATTATTTCAGTCAGAGCATAAATTCATGTATCTATTAGTGGATAATTCCTATTTTTTTGTTCTTTTCTACGTAGTAAATGTTTGCCAACAATGAGGATGTGTATTTCATGCCCTTCTCCCAGAGAGATTAAAATGTATCCTTTCATTGCTAAATTAGGCAAATACATGCAGGTGTTTGTTTAGGGGACAGGAATTAAGAATCTAAAATGTGGTCACAATACCTGATGATGAAGTATTGCAATGGAGGAATAACTGTAGAAATAATTGCATATATTATCATAACGTTTCAAAATCCCAATTTGCATTAACAAGTGCACCTCTGATTGCCTGAGGTGTTCATTGTCACTCTGAAGCTTCGTACACACGATCGGACTTCCATCCGACTTTTCCGTGGATTTTTGTCCGAAGGGCGTTGTCCGTGAACTTGTTCTGCATACACACGGCAGATAAATTTTCAGCCAACATACACCAAACCACATGTTTTTTCAGCTCTTTACCGCCACCCTTTGGGCAACTTCTGCTATTGTTGTCTGATGTTTAGCATTGGTTCGGAGCATGCGTGTTTGTACTTTGGATTTTAGTCTGACGGATTTGTGTACACACGATCGGATAATCCAACCGAACACATTTGTTGTCGGACAATTTGAGAGCATGCACAACCAACATTTGTTGTCGGAAATTCCGACAACAATTGTCCGATGGAGCATACAGACGGTCGGATTTTCCGACAAAACACGTCCGTCGGATAATTGTTGTCAGAATATCTGATCCTGTGTACGGGCCTTTAAGGAAAAAACAGGGAGGGGGAGGCGCCGACCTGAGTGTAGTATTAAAATGATTACTTTAATAGGATAATATTAAAAACACTTACAAGATGATAGAAGATGCATGCTCGTCAAAGTAAAGTGCAGTTCTGGCATTCCACATGGCTCTGTGGGTCCCACCGCGCTTCCGGATAGCTGGAAAGGATTGCGCAGCTGGCTGGAATGGATCAGTGTTTCTCTAGGAACCAGGAAGCTCCACACTGACCAGCATGGACCATGGAACAGGAAGTGATGTCATCGGCTTCTGATTGGACCAAGGCAGGGCTGGAATCTTGTCAATCAGGGCTGCAGTGGTGAAGGCAATGAGCATGCATCTTCTATCATCTTGTAAATGTTTTTAATCTTATCCTATTAAAGTCATCATTTTAATATTACACTCAGGTCGGTGCCTCCCCCTCCCTGTTTTTTCCTTGCATGTCTTGCAGAGTTCTGGACACACTCTGAAGGATGGCTGCCTTCCTTTTTAACCCTTAATACCCCTTTATTTTCCAACCACCCAACCTATGGATACATCACCATTCAGCTATTACAGCCACAGACTATACCCCTAAGGATTACTTAATTTGGAACACCAGATAACACTGACTATACTGCTAATTGTCACTCTTAGGCCAGCCATAGACGGTTCAAATCTCGGCTGGTTCAGCAGGAACCATCCTGCCGGATTTTACTTGCGACTATTGTTAGCGACTGGAGGGATTCCCCTGTCAGCACTGTGTGTGTTGATAGGGGAATCATGCAAATTTATTTCCTGCATCCCATTATTGCAGGAAAGAAATTCTCACCATCTATGGCTGGCTTGAAAGTGATATTAAACCCACATTCAGCAGCTGATCTTATTAAATAATTTTGCAGCTCCCTTATTTTTTATCCTTGCCTGTGTTCCAGTTTAAGCTGGTGTGGTGGCCGCTGCCCCAGGTTTCCTCTTTCAGGGTGGCTCTTTTCTCTTGCAGCATCCTATGGAGCCACCCTTGTATGCAGGGACTAAAGATGTGTCTCCTGACACTGTATACATCAATTGAAACACACAATAGAAAATATGGGCATCCTGTCAGGAAAGGTTCCACCCGCTGGTAATACTATCTGATATTTGGCGTCCAGTACTGATGTCCACCAGCAGGTGTCTCCTGGCAGTTTGGAACTGTCAGGAGAGCCTTTCCCTGCTGGTGTTATGTGATCTTTGGGCCGCAGTACTGGCGTCCACCAGCGGGTGGATCCTGGCAGTATGGAGCAGATATCTCCTCCTGCAGTTAGGCGTCACCTGAACCTGATAGCAGGTAATGGTATAAAAACCTGGCAAGTTCACATATACCTTACCTTGGCTTCGTCTTGTGCCCTGATCTGTTAGCCTTGATCCTGAACCTGTTTCCTGTAACCTGAACCTGAACCTGACTCTGATCCCAAACCTATTTGTACCTGTTCCTGTCAGTCCTGTATCCCTGGATCCCTGCCCTGCTGTCTGATCCCTTCCACCCTCTCCCTGTCCATTGCTCCTTGTCCCCCATCTGCTGATCTCCTGTTATGACCCTGGCTTGGCTGAGACTACGATTCCTGTATTCCCTTTTTGGCTATAAATATATATATATATATATATATATATATATATATACTCGTCTGATTATTGTTATTTTGGGGTCTTGTCTAATATTGGTTGTTGTGCACTGTGATATTGGAGGTGGTTGTCTTTACATATTTTTCACGTTTCTTAATAAATTATTACTTTCTGCACTAGATATGAAAGTGGTGATTATTGCCGCCAGGCTTTGAAAGGATGGTCTAGTGACCAGTTGTTTGCAGCTATCCGCTTGGCTCACTCCCTGGTCGATCAGGGTTGTATACTGTTTGGAGAGGTGCAGCCTTTGATCAAGATCTGTACTGAGCTGACCCTGCCCTGTATTCCAGAGGGCCATGATGATTTTGTCCCTCCTTTTATTGTGAATCAGGTTGTATCCCTAGTATGGCTTTTTGAAGATGATCCCGCCAATTTTTTTGAGCATTACTCAGCCTGTCGCCCAGAGCTGATTGCTGGGTGCATTGAGTCTGCTCAGTCTTTTGTTAGTCGGGGAGATTTAAAACTACAGTTTGTACAACCATTACTCTCAGCATGGTCCGATATGTTGCAATTAGCCCCAGCCAAACAAACCACCTCTGCCATCAGACACCAGCCTACCCAAATGTGTGTTTCCCCATCACCCATGTCAACCTCAGTTGAAGTCCAGTATACGCTGCTTCCAACCAAATACTCATATCCAGTCTCTGCTCCCTGTACCTATCCTGCATTCTATCCACCTGTCTCTTCTCAGCTGCCTACAAACCCACAAGAACCTTCCCCAGCCACTGTTACCTCTTCTCTGTCATATCCCAATCCTCCTTTCCAGTCTGCTGCACCCCTTACCTACAGGGCTTCAGTGGCTAAGCCAAAAAAAAACGAAAGTTCTTTCCAACCAAAATGATCCTGCCAGTAACCCAACCTGCCTCCACACCAATCAAACTGCTCCAGTCTGACGCCCCAGTGCCTGCTGTCCAGTCTGACACCCCAATATCTGTATGCCAGCCTGAAGTTCCTGTATGCCAGCCTGAAGTCCTGATGCCAGTGTAAAGCACCAGAGCCAGTGTTCCAGTCTAATGTCTCGGTGCCTGCCTTCCAGTCTGATGTCCTGGTGCCTTTCTTCCAGTCTGATGTCCTGGATCCTTCCTTCCAGTCTGATGTCCTGGTGCCTTCCTTCCAGTCTGATGTCCTGGTGCCTTCCTTCCAGTCTGACGTCCTGGTGCCTTTCTTCCAGTCTGATGTCCTGGATCCTTCCTTCCAGTCTGATGTCCTGGTGCCTTCCTTCCAGTCTGATGTCCTGGTGCCTTCCTTCCAGTCTGACGTCCTGGTGCCTTCCTTCCAGTCTGATGCTCTGGTGCCTTCCTTCCAGTCTGACGCCCTGGTGCCTTCCTTCCAGTCTGACGCCCTGGTGCCTTCCTTCCAGTCTGACGCCCTGGTGCCTTCCTTCCAGTCTGATGCCCTGGTGCCTTCCTTCCAGTCTGACGCCCTGGTGCCTTCCTTCCAGTCTGACGCCCTGGTGCCTTCCTTCCAGTCTGACGCCCTGGTGCCTTCCTTCCAGTCTGACGCCCTGGTGCCTTCCTTCCAGTCTGACGCCCTGGTGCCTTCCTTCCAGTCTGACGCCCTGGTGCCTTCCTTCCAGTCTGGTGTCCTGGTGCCCGCTTCCCAGTCTGATGGTGCCCGCTTCCCAGTCTGATGGTGCCCGCTTCCCAGTCTGATGGTGCCCACTTCCCAGTCTGATGTGCCTGCTTACAGTCTGATGTGCCCGCTTCCCAGTCTGAGGTGCCTGCCTTCCAGCCTGATATCTCGGTGCCTGCCTTCCAGCCTGATGTCTCGGTGCCTGCCTTCCAGCCTGAAGTCCCGGTGTCCCAGCCTGAAGTCCCGGTGTCCCAGCCTGAAGTCCCGGTGTCCCAGTCTGAATATCCAGTGCCCGTGTCCCCGCCTGGGGTTTCGGTGCCCGTGTCCCCGCCTGGGGTTTCGGTGCCCGTGTCTCTGCCTGGGGTTTTGGTGCCCATCACCCAGTCTGCTAAACCAGTGCCCGTTTCCCGGTCTGAGGTTCCAGTGTCCGTTTCCTGGCCTGCGGAGCCTGCTGCCCAGCCTGATGTGTTCCTGTCTGCTGCACAGCCTGAGGTGTTCCTGTCTGCTGCCCAGCCTGAGGTGTTCCTGTCTGCTGCCCAGCCTGAGGTGTTCCTGTCTGCTGCCCAGCCTGAGGTGTTCCTGTCTGCTGCCCAGCCTGAGGTGTTCCTGTCTGCTGCCCAGCCTGAGGTGTTCCTGTCTGCTGCTCAGCCTGAGGTGTTCCTGTCTGCTGCTCAGCCTGAGGTGTTCCTGTCTGCTGCTCAGCCTGAGGTGTTCCTGTCTGCTGCTCAGCCTGAGGTGTTCCTGTCTGCTGCTCAGCCTGAGGTGTTCCTGTCTGCTGCTCAGCCTGAGGTGTTCCTGTCTGCTGCTCAGCCTGAGGTGTTCCTGTCTGCTGCTCAGCCTGAGGTGTTCCTGTCTGCTGCTCAGCCTGAGGTGTTCCTGTCTGCTGCTCAGCCTGAGGTGTTCCTGTCTGCTGCTCAGCCTGAGGTGTTCCTGTCTGCTGCTCAGCCTGAGGTGTTCCTGTCTGCTGCTCAGCCTGAGGTGTTCCTGTCTGCTGCTCAGCCTGAGGTGTTCCTGTCTGCTGCCCAGCCTGAGGTGTTCCTGTCTGCTGCCCAGCCTGAGGTGTTCCTGTCTGCTGCCCAGCCTGAGGTGTTCCTGTCTGCTGCTCAGCTCGATGACCCGGAGCCTGCTGCCCAGCTCGATGACCCGGAGCCTGTTGCCCAGCTCGATGTCCTGAAGCCCGCCAGTTTGATGTGCCTGCTACTCAACATGATATTCCTGTGCCTGCTACCCAGCTTGATGTACGTATTGCCCAGCCTGATGTGTCTGTACCCACCGCTCAGCTCGAGCTGCACCTTGCCCGGCTTAAAGCCATGAACCTTCCTCATGCCCAACCTGATGTGACTTTTTCCGCTGCCCAGCTTGATGTCATGGACTTTCCCCAGCAACGGCTAGTTGAAGCGTCCGGAGGTCACTCCTTTGAGGGGAGTACTGTCAGGAAAGGTTCCACCCGCTGGTAATACTATCTGATATTTGGCGCGCAGTACTGATGTCTACCAGCAGGTGTCTCCTGGCAGTTTGGAACTGTCAGGAGAGCCTTTCTGTGATCTTTGGGCCGCAGTATTGGCGTCCACCAGCGGGTGGATCCTGGCAGTATGGAGCAGATATCTCCTCCTGCAGTTAGACGTCCCCTTAACCTGATAGCAGGTAATGGTATAAAAGCCTGGCAAGTTCACATACCTTGCCTTGGCTTCGTCTTGTGCCCTGATCTGTTAGCCTTGATCCTGAACCTGTTTTCTGTTTCCTGTAAACCTGAACCTGACTCTGATCCCAAACCTATTTGTATCTGTTCCTGTCAGTCCTGTATCCCTGGATCCCTGCCCTGCTGTCTGATCCCTTCCACCCTCTACCTGTCCGTTGCTCCTTGTCCCCCATCTGCTGATCTCCTGTAACGACCCTGGCTTGGCTGAGACTATGATTCCGGTATTCCCTTTTTGGCTATATATATATTTGTCTGATTATTGTTATTTTGGGGTCTTGTCTAATATTGGTTGTTGTGCACTGTGTGATATTGGAGGTGGTTGCGTTTACATATTATTCACGTTTCTTAATAAATTATTACTTTTTTCACCTATATACATCTGGTTCACTTTGTGCAGTACTCACAGTTCTGATCACATCTGATTCATGACACATCCTCACAGGGTGATACTGTGTGGATGTGAACATAATAATAGGGTGCCACATCCCAAAATGATTGACAGAATTAGAAAGTGAACTCTAATGGACTTTTTAGGCACCAGCATACACAAAATATAAAAAAAAAGTTGTATTTTAATCTAATTGTAATAAAAACTAAGTGCAAATTAAAATTCTTGCGATTTTTTTTTTTTTACTACTCAAATGACCACATAAACATCACCATAACCATCAGTATGTCCCCAACATAACCATGTTAATGTCCCAATGAATTGCAGCTAGCAATGTCTGGTGTAGGTGGGCCTGTTGTAGGTTGATGTGTGGGAAAGTAAAGCTCTACATGTTTTTCCCAGATGCACTTCTTCAGGAGCTTGAGGTAGGTATTCTGAGTAAAAATAAAAATATGTAATAAATACAAACATAATCCTACAATAACATTAAACAAACAGTAATTACAGGTATTATGGGTCATCATTTGTCTGGCTGGCACGTAACCAGAGGACAATGGAGAATGGGAGCACAAAATGGATGTGGGGACACAGATGGACACAAACGCCCACCACCATGGCAAATAGGGCCTTGCTCGAGAGATGGTGCAACATAAGGTCAAAAGTCAACAAGCTGACCACATGTCAGCTATGCATGCGATAGCGTAACCCATAGCACCCTAAAAGGATAGAAATAACAAAAAATATATATGCTTACATGGTAGATTATCGCAATAGAAAGCTCTTGTGATAACTAAAACAGAGTTGGAGGGTAGGGAGTGTGCCAACTGTCATCTCATTGATTCAGTATCTGTATATTAAAGAGGATGTCATTAGATAAACCCAGGTAATAAGGCCCCTAATTGGGGTCTATAAAGGGGGTTTCTTATATATAAAACTTACCCATAAAAATAACTTTCCCACACATCAACCTACACCAGGCCAACCTAGAAATTGACGGCTGCAATTCATTGGCACATTCATATGGTTATGTTGGGGCCATACTGGTGGTTATGATGATCTTTATGTGGTCATTTAAGTAGTAATATATTGCAAACAAAATTATTTGCACTTTGTATGTGTGATAAAAACAATTTTTTAAAAATATTTTGTGTGTTTTGGTGCCTAAAAAGTCCATTAGAGTTCACTTTCTAACTCTGTCAATCGAAACACACAGCCATGTAGCCTCCCCAGCTCCTTCCTCTTCCTCTTCCAACACCCCTTCTCTTTCTAACAGACTGATGGAAGATTGCACTGTCCACTGTAAACGCTTTCCTGTTAAGAGAAGTTCGGGGAAGCAGCACCTATACATCAAAACCAGCAGCATTGAAAGTTGTAAAATGAAAGTCCATGCTACGTTAGCAAAACATTTACTGGGGAATGAGAAATGGGGGGTACTAATGCGCAAACCAATGGGTTAACAACCAGTTCTAATCTAACATAAAGCAGCTGCCACAACAAAGAAGTGTTCACACACTAAAATAGACTATGGTAAAAAAAGGGGTGTGTATATGGCGCTTGATAATGAATAATAAAGACACTATAATGATAATAACAATAATAATTAAAATAATAAAATTTCCTAATTGTGCAAAAGAAATCTTGTGCGAATAAGCAAAAATTTGAAAAATAGTCCAAAGTGCAAATAAGTAGGGATGAGCCGAACCAGAACCTGCGAACGGCCCGAAAGTTTGCGCAAACTTTAGAACCCTATTAAATACAATGGACACGAACATTCGAAATCAAAAGTGCTAATTATAATGGCTAATATGCAAGTTATTGTCCTAAAAGGGGTTTGGGGATCCGGATCCTGCCCCAGGGGACAGGTATCAATGCAAAAATAAGTTTTAAAAACGGACGTTTTTTTGGGAGCAGTGATTTTAATGAAAAAAAGTGAAATATTCCTTTAAATATCGTACCTGGGGGGGGGGTGTCTAAAGTATGCCTGTGAAGTGGCACGTGTTTCCCGTGTTTAGAACTGTCCCTGCACAAAATGACATTTCTAAAGGAAAAAAAGTAATTTAAAACTGCTTGCGGCTTTAATGTAATGTCTGGTCCCGGCAATATGGATGAAAATCATTGAGAAAAATGGCATGGGTACCCCACCCCCAGCCCACTACCAGCCCCTTTGGGTCTTGTATGGTGTGAGGGGGTTAGCTCGGCAGCGGGTGTGTGTGACCCCCGGGATGGGCTCCCCACACAAAAACAGGCCCAGCAGACGGAGGTTGTGGTTTTCAAAATCAAAAAGGTGCGGTTTATTTTCTATTTACAGTGACAAAAACACAGCAAAGCAAAAGAAACATAAACAAAATAAATCCTGGTCAATTTGACCTCTGACTAAACATACAGGTTTCCTAACTAACAACTGGGATCAGCCTAGTGCTGTCCTAGTCCCTAAGTCCCTGGTTTTAAATGTCCAAGCAAATAGCTACACAGGCTTTGTCTCACCGCACAAGGGTTCACTCTCTCCAGGAAGTCCACACAGGTCTGCTTCCAGGCATGAGCTAACCCCTAATGAAGCTGGGAGTTCTTATAGAGGCCTAAATGAGCTGACAAGCTTCAGCTGGTCTCATCAACTCCCTGTCTGCACGACGCCCCACACTCTCCCTAGAGGTATGAGTCATCCATGAGCCCACTATCCTCAGCTGGGCTTATACAACTCTCCACCTAGTTGTATAAGTCGGCGTAAAGCCTGAATCTGGGCGAAATATATCTATCCCCCTGGATGCAACCAGGTGACTTTACCTTCCTGCACATACCCCCCCCCTCTTGTTTTAACCTCGGGGTTGGAACACCAGCAATCAGGCATTCATGTACTCGAGACAAAGCATCCACATTCCCCATTTGAACGCCAGGGCGATGCTTTACTGTGAAGTTGAATTCCTGGAGGGCCAGGAACCACCTATTCACTCTTCTATTTGTTTCCTTGTTTTGAGCCATCCACTTTAACGGAGCGTGATCCGTAACCATGTCAAAGTGCCTACCTAGCAGGTAGTACCGAAGGGAATCTAGAGCCCACTTCACCGCTAAACACTCCTTTTCAACGGTGGCGTAATTTACCTCATGGGACTTCAACTTCCTGCTGAGGTAAATGACTGGGTGCTCTTCCCCGTTCCAGACCTGGGACAATACTGCTCCTAACCCCACATCTGACGCATCACTTTGTACGACAAAGTCTTTAGAGAAGTCGGGTGAGTACAACACTGGCTGGCTACATAAGGCTTGTTTCAAGAATTGGAATGCTGCCTCAGCCTCGGGGGTCCATTTAATCATGACCGACCCTTTCCCCTTCGTCAGGTTGGTTAGGGGCACAGCCTTAGAAGCAAAGTGGGGAATGAATCGCCGATAATACCCAGCGATTCCCAGAAAGGCTCGTACCTGCTTCTTGCTGTTGGGATGTGGCCAACTCTGGATGGCCTCGACTTTGTTGAGTTGGGGTTTTATTACTCCCCTCCCAATGGTGTACCCAAGATATTTGGCCTCCTCCTGCCCAATGGTACACTTCTTGGGGTTAGCCGTAAACCCCGCTTCCCGAACAGAGTCCAGGACTGCTTGCACTTTTGGCAGATGTGAGGCCCAATCTGTGCTATGGACAATTACGTCATCCAGGTAAGCCGCAGCATACTTCCGATGGGGCCTCAGCATCTGGTCCATTTTCCGCTGGAATGTGGCCGGCGCATTCTGTAACCCGAACGGCATTCTTTTATATTGGAACGCCCCGTCTGGGGTTACAAATGCGGTTTTCTCTTTGGCCGACTTGGCCAGGGGGATTTGCCAATACCCTTTTGTGAGGGCAAGAGTCGTCATGTATCGGGCTGTTCCCAGCCGGTCGATCAACTCATCTATACGTGGCATGGGGTAGGTGTCAAATTTTGTAACTTTGTTCAACTGACGAAAATCGTTACAAAATCGCCAGCTCCCATCCGGTTTAGGCACCAACACAATGGGACTAGACCAATCACTTTGGGACTCCTCTATCACCCCTAAGTTCAGCATTTTCTGTACTTCCTCCCGTATTGCCTCCCGTCGGGCCTCTGGGATCCGATAGGGTTTTAACTTCACCCTTTCACCGGGCGGGGTAATAATGTCATGCTCTACCCCAGATGTTTGTCCCGGCAGCTCAGAGAATACCTCCTTGTTGCGAAGCACAAACTCCTTAACCTCCTGTTGTTGGGGTTGTGACAAGGTGGCTGCGATTCCAACCTCAGGAATCACGCAACCAGTTTGAGCTGGTGACCAAGTGTCTGCGACTAGGGACTCTCTATCCCTCCAGGCTTTCAACAGATTAACGTGATAGATCTGTTCGGGCTTTCGCCTTCCTGGTTGTCTGACCTTGTAATTCACTTCGCTCACTTTTTCCATTATCTAGTAGGGGCCTTGCCATTTGGCAAGGAATTTACTTTCAACCGTAGGGACCAGTACCAGTATCCTATCCCCCGGGGAAAAGGTACGGGTCTTGGCTCCACGGTTGTACACTCTCTGCTGTGCTAACTGCGCTTGGGCCAAATGTTCCTTCATGATGGGCATTACCTGTGCAATTCGGTCTTGCATCAGGGCGACATGCTCAATCACACTCCTGTGGGGAGAACTCTCACTTTCCCAAGTTTCCTTGGCAATATCCAACAGCCCTCTTGGGTGTCTCCCATACAGTAACTCAAAGGGGGAGAATCCCGTAGAGGATTGGGGCACCTCCCTAATAGCAAACATCAGATAAGGAAGTAGACAGTCCCAATCCTTTCCATCTCTATCCACCACTTTCTTCAACATTTGTTTTAGGGTTTTGTTGAATCTTTCAACCAGCCCATCGGTTTGGGGGTGATACACAGATGTACGTAATTGCGTCACTTTGAACAATTTACATAGCTCCTTCATAACCCGGGACATAAAGGGTGTACCTTGGTCCGTAAGCAGTTCTTTACAAATACCCACCCGGCTAAACACAAGAGATAGCTCTTTGGCTATGGTTTTGGCCGAGGTATTTCGGAGAGGGATCGCTTCTGGATAACGGGTGGCATAGTCCATTATAACTAATATGTACTGGTGCCCCCTAGCGGACTTGATTATAGGACCTACCAAATCCATGGCGATCCTCTCAAACGGGACCTCAATGATGGGTAGAGGGACCAGCGGGCTACGGAAATGTGGCATCGGGGCCGACCTCTGACACACAGGGCAGGAGGAACAATAATTTTCTATGTCCTTCATCACCCCCGGCCAATAGAATCTCTGTAATACCCTCTCTCGGGTTTTCTCTGTCCCCAGATGACCTCCAAGAATGTGCCCATGGGCCAACTCCAACACCAACTTCCTGTACGGTTTGGGCACCACAAGCTGCTCAACGGTTTCTTCTGCCCTTTTTGCCACCCAATACAGTAGGTCCTTCTCTACGCTGAAGTATGGGTAAGTGCAGGTATTATCTGGGTTCACTAACTCGCCATCTATTTTCACTACGTTTTCCCGTGCCTTTATTAGGGCGGGGTCTTTCAACTGTTCTGTGGTCTGAGGAGGTGGGCTCCTCTCCAGTTTCTTGAGTCTCCCCTGCCAATACTGACAAGGGAAATTCCGGAGAGTCCTCACCACTCTCAGGGGAGTTCTGGCTATCACATTCCTGGTACATAGGGGCACCAGTGGGGGGCTCAGGATCATCCCACAGTTCCCAGAACTTCGGAAAATCCCTTCCCACAATGGCGTCATGCGGTAACTGAGATACTAAGCCCACTGGATGAGAGAGGGTACCTTTTGGGGGTCTCGAAACACACTGTAGTCACTGGATACTCTCGGGTGTCCCCATGCACACAAATAACAGCTACCTTGCTATTCCCAGAGACCTCTGTTTTAACTAACTCAGCCTTTATCAGGGTCACAAGGCTACCTGAATCCAGCAATACCACAACATTTCTACCATTAACACACATTTTGCATAAATGTTTCTCAGTTCCTCGAATGGCAGTGCATGCGACTGTCGCACACAGCGACTGACGTCTGCCCGTCAGAAAGTCACACTGCATGGGTTCCTCCACAACCGGGCAATTTGCTGCAATATGTCCCGCTTGCCGGCAGCGGTAGCAAACGATCCTTCTTGCCGCCTCTTGAGCCGCTGATTTCCCAGGCTGTTCTCGCCAAACTTGGGGTAGAGCTCCCACCCTCTCACTCTCTCCACCCTTACCCCTTGGAATCATCTTATCCGCCCCTGGGGATGGTCTGGTCTTAGGGTGGAAAGTCCGAGTGTCTCTGGAAGAGACCGTCAGGTTCTCTGTAGCCAAGTATTTCTCCACACGAGTCTGGAGGCTCAGCAACAAGCCCAGCAGCAATCTGAGGCCCGCTTCATAGACCTGTTACAGAAGCAAGAGCAGAGACTACAACAAATGGAAGCAGTAATGCAGCAACGTCCGCAGACCAGTGAGGAAAGCCGTCCCACTAATACCGCGTCCTTTGGGGTGAGTCGTTTATTGACAAAAATGACTGGAGAGGATGATCCAGAGGTATTTTTGACCACATTTGAAAGGACTGCTGAAAGAGAAAAGTGGCCTGAGGAGCAGTGGGCTGGACTGGTGGCTCCTCTGTTAACTGGTGAATCGCAGAAGGCTTACTATGACCTAGAGCCTGACCAAGCAAAAGACTATGTGATGCTAAAAGCTGAAATATTGGCAAGGCTGGGTGTCACCCAGGCTGTCCGGGCTCAGCGTGTGCATAACTGGACTTTCCAGCTTGGAAAACCCCCCAGGTCTCAAATGTATGATCTCATTCACCTGAGCAGAAAGTGGCTACAGCCAGAGACTTTGTCCGCACCAAAGATTGTGGAACGTGTTGTAATGGATCGGTTTTTGAGAGCTCTTCCTACTGCCATCCAAAAGTGGGTAAGCCATGGAGACCCAGAGACGGCCGATGGTCTTGTGGATCGTGTGGAGAAATACTTGGCTACAGAGAACCTGACGGCCTCTTCCAGAGACACTCGGACTTTCCACCCTAAGACCAGACCATCCCCAGGGGCGGATAAGAGGATTCCAAGGGGTGAGGGTGGAGAGAGTGAGAGGGTGGGAGCTCTACCCCAAGTTTGGCGAGAACAGCCTGGGAAATCAGCGGCTCAAGAGGCGGCAAGAAGGATCGTTTGCTACCGCTGCCGGCAAGCGGGACATATTGCAGCCAATTGCCCGGTTGTGGAGGAACCCATGCAGTGTGACTTTCTGACGGGCAGACGTCAGTCGCTGTGTGCGACAGTCGCATGCACTGCCATTCGAGGAACTGAGAAACATTTATGCAAAATGTGTGTTAATGGTAGAAATGTTGTGGTATTGCTGGATTCAGGTAGCCTTGTGACCCTGATAAAGGCTGAGTTAGTTAAAACAGAGGTCTCTGGGAATAGCAAGGTAGCTGTTATTTGTGTGCATGGGGACACCCGAGAGTATCCAGTGACTACAGTGTGTTTCGAGACCCCCAAAGGTACCCTCTCTCATCCAGTGGGCTTAGTATCTCAGTTACCGCATGACGCCATTGTGGGAAGGGATTTTCCGAAGTTCTGGGAACTGTGGGATGATCCTGAGCCCCCCACTGGTGCCCCTATGTACCAGGAATGTGATAGCCAGAACTCCCCTGAGAGTGGTGAGGACTCTCCGGAATTTCCCTTATCAGTATTGGCAGGGGAGACTCAAGAAACTGGAGAGGAGCCCACCTCCTCAGACGAAAACCTACCGTCTGTGGAGTTTTCTGATCTTGAGGTTCACAGGGAAAACTTTGCCACAGAACAGTTGAAAGACCCCGCCCTAATAAAGGCACGGGAAAACGTAGTGAAAATAGATGGCGAGTTAGTGAACCCAGATAATACCTGCACTTACCCATACTTCAGCGTAGAGAAGGACCTACTGTATCGGGTGGCAAAAAGGGCAGAAGAAACCGTTGAGCAGCTTGTGGTGCCCAAACCTTACAGGAAGTTGGTGTTGGAGTTGGCCCATGGGCACATTCTTGGAGGTCATCTGGGGACAGAGAAAACCCGAGAGAGGGTATTACAGAGATTCTATTGGCCGGGGGTGATGAAGGACATAGAAAATTATTGTTCCTCCTGCCCTGTGTGTCAGAGGTCGGCCCCGATGCCACATTTCCGTAGCCCGCTGGTCCCTCTACCCATCATTGAGGTCCCGTTTGAGAGGATCGCCATGGATTTGGTAGGTCCTATAATCAAGTCCGCTAGGGGGCACCAGTACATATTAGTTATAATGGACTATGCCACCCGTTATCCAGAAGCGATCCCTCTCCGAAATACCTCGGCCAAAACCATAGCCAAAGAGCTATCTCTTGTGTTTAGCCGGGTGGGTATTTGTAAAGAACTGCTTACGGACCAAGGTACACCCTTTATGTCCCGGGTTATGAAGGAGCTGTGTAAATTGTTCAAAGTGACGCAATTACGTACATCTGTGTATCACCCCCAAACCGATGGGCTGGTTGAAAGATTCAACAAAACCCTAAAACAAATGTTGAAGAAAGTGGTGGATAGAGATGGAAAGGATTGGGACTGTCTACTTCCTTATCTGATGTTTGCTATTAGGGAGGTGCCCCAATCCTCTACGGGATTCTCCCCCTTTGAGTTACTGTATGGGAGACACCCAAGAGGGCTGTTGGATATTGCCAAGGAAACTTGGGAAAGTGAGAGTTCTCCCCACAGGAGTGTGATTGAGCATGTCGCCCTGATGCAAGACCGAATTGCACAGGTAATGCCCATCGTGAAGGAACATTTGGCCCAAGCGCAGTTAGCACAGCAGAGAGTGTACAACCGTGGAGCCAAGACCCGTACCTTTTCCCCGGGGGATAGGATATTGGTACTTGTCCCTATGGTTGAAAGTAAATTCCTTGCCAAATGGCAAGGCCCCTACGAGATAATAGAAAAAGTGAGCGAAGTGAATTACAAGGTCAGACAACCAGGAAGGCGAAAGCCCGAACAGATCTATCACATTAATCTGTTGAAAGCCTGGAGGGATAGAGAGTCCCTAGTCGCAGACACTTGGTCACCAGCTCAAACTGGTTGCGTGATTCCTGAGGTTGGAATAGCAGCCACCTTGTCACAACCCCAACAACAGGAGGTTAAGGAGTTTGTGCTTCGCAACAAGGAGGTATTCTCTGAGCTGCCGGGACAAACATCTGGGGTAGAGCATGACATCATTACCCCGCCCGGTGAAAGGGTGAAGTTAAAACCCTATCGGATCCCAGAGGCCCGACGGGAGGCAATACGGGAGGAAGTACAGAAAATGCTGAACTTAGGGGTGATAGAGGAGTCCCAAAGTGATTGGTCTAGTCCCATTGTGTTGGTGCCTAAACCGGATGGGAGCTGGCGATTTTGTAACGATTTTCGTCAGTTGAACAAAGTTACAAAATTTGACACCTACCCCATGCCACGTATAGATGAGTTGATCGACCGGCTGGGAACAGCCCGATACATGACGACTCTTGACCTCACAAAAGGGTATTGGCAAATCCCCCTGGCCAAATTGGCCAAAGAGAAAACCGCATTTGTAACCCCAGACGGGGCGTTCCAATATAAAAGAATGCCGTTCGGGTTACAGAATGCGCCGGCCACATTCCAGCGGAAAATGGACCAGATGCTGAGGCCCCATCGGAAGTATGCTGCGGCTTACCTGGATGACGTAATTGTCCATAGCACAGATTGGGCCTCACATCTGCCAAAAGTGCAAGCAGTCCTGGACTCTGTTCGGGAAGCGGGGTTTACGGCTAACCCCAAGAAGTGTACCATTGGGCAGGAGGAGGCCAAATATCTTGGGTACACCATTGGGAGGGGAGTAATAAAACCCCAACTCAACAAAGTCGAGGCCATCCAGAGTTGGCCACGTCCCAACAGCAAGAAGCAGGTACGAGCCTTTCTGGGAATCGCTGGGTATTATCGGCGATTCATTCCCCACTTTGCTTCTAAGGCTGTGCCCCTAACCAACCTAACGAAGGGGAAAGGGTCGGTCATGATTAAATGGACCCCCGAGGCTGAGGCAGCATTCCAATTCTTGAAACAAGCCTTATGTAGCCAGCCAGTGTTGTACTCACCCGACTTCTCTAAAGACTTTGTCGTACAAAGTGATGCGTCAGATGTGGGGTTAGGAGCAGTATTGTCCCAGGTCTGGAACGGGGAAGAGCACCCAGTCATTTACCTCAGCAGGAAGTTGAAGTCCCATGAGGTAAATTACGCCACCGTTGAAAAGGAGTGTTTAGCGGTGAAGTGGGCTCTAGATTCCCTTCGGTACTACCTGCTAGGTAGGCACTTTGACATGGTTACGGATCACGCTCCGTTAAAGTGGATGGCTCAAAACAAGGAAACAAATAGAAGAGTGAATAGGTGGTTCCTGGCCCTCCAGGAATTCAACTTCACAGTAAAGCATCGCCCTGGCGTTCAAATGGGGAATGTGGATGCTTTGTCTCGAGTACATGAATGCCTGATTGCTGGTGTTCCAACCCCGAGGTTAAAACAAGAGGGGGGGGGGGTATGTGACAGCAGGAAG
Source organism: Rana muscosa (assembly GCA_029206835.1). Classification (NCBI taxonomy): domain Eukaryota; kingdom Metazoa; phylum Chordata; class Amphibia; order Anura; family Ranidae; genus Rana; species Rana muscosa. The sequence goes on along the minus strand of CM055118.1, from coordinate 896,153,147 downwards.
GTAAAGTCACCTGGTTGCATCCAGGGGGGTAGATATATTTCGCCCAGATTCAGGCTTTACGCCGACTTATACAACTAGGTGGAGAGTTGTATAAGCCCAGCTGAGGCTAGTGGGCTCATGGATGACTCATACCTCTAGGGAGAGTGTGGGGCGTCGTGCAGACAGGGAGTTGATGAGACCAGCTGAAGCTTGTCAGCTCATTTAGGCCTCTATAAGAACTCCCAGCTTCATTAGATGTTAACTCATGCCTGGACCCAGACCTGTGTGGACTGTCTAGGGAGAGTGAACCCCTGTGCGGTGAGACAAAGCCTGTGTGGCTATTTGCTTGGACATTTAAAACCAGGGACTTAGGGACTAGGACAGCACTAGGCTGATCCCAGTTGTTAGTTAGGAAACCTGTATGTTTAGTCAGAGGTCAAGTTGACCAGGATTTATTTTGTTTATGTTTCTTTTGGCTTTGCTGTGTTTTGTCACTGTAAATAGAAAATAAACCGCACCTTTTTTGATTTTGAAAACCACAACCTCCGTTTGCTGGGCCTGTTTTTGTGTGGGGAGCCCATCCCGGGGGTCACACACACCCGCTGCCGAGCTAACCCCCTCACACCTTATTAACTCTTAAGCCTGTACACACGATCGGTTTAACTGATGAAAACCGTCCGATGGATGGTTTTCATCAGACAAACCGATCGTGTATGGTACCCATCGGTCTTTTTTCCATCGGATGGAAAAAATAGAACTTGTTTTAAATTTTTCCGATGGATAAAAAACCGATGGGAATTTCCGATCGTCTATGGGCAAGTCCATCGGTTAAAATACCCACGCATGCTCAGACTGAATTAGGAGACGGGACCGCTCGTTCTGGTAAAACTAGCGTTCCTAATGGAGAGAGCACATTCGTCATTCTGCAAGTTATTGCTTCGTTTAATGCAGCGCATGTTTTGTTGCTTTAGAACGGTCTTTAAAATGTCATTTTGGCAGCAGATCTTTCTCCTGAGTTCTGACAAACGTATGTCTTTCTTCTTTCTTGTGATCTTAGGAATAATTTGTTTAATTCTTCAAGGCCGACCTCACAAATTACACCTTTTTTTTGTTTTTGTCTTTAAATTTGTTGTGCATTTTTTGGTGTGTCAATTTCTCAGAACAACATATTATTTTTATTTTTTACTCATGGAGGTTGGTGTCCCTTGTTATTAATTACACATTGTATTAATGAAATCTTATTGCTACTTCCAAAAAAAACACATCAGGCATGTATGTTGGCTGAAATCAAATTTCCCTTTATTTCGGACAAAAAAACAAACAAAAACCGAAGGGCAACTATTCAGAAATTAGCAGAGAATATAAAGTCATTAGATCCCAAATGCAGACCTGACTATGATCAATAATAAAATCAACAACAGCATGAAATCAGGAGCAGCAGCCAAAGACATACATCATCCCAAGCTGTGGTACTCCATCAACCTTCAATTTCTGGATGAGCAGCTCGAGGCCAGGGAATCACCTCTTGCTCTTCCCTGTAGCCTTCCTTCCACGCCTCTCTGCAGCGTTCTCTCCACGGCCCCGTCCACGCACCCTTGCAGGCTGGGCCACTGTGGGTGGTGATGTGGCAGGAGGAGGAGGAGAAGGAGGAGAGGGATTGGCCTGCTGCGAGATATGGGTGGCCTCAGTCAGCAGCCCCCTCGCCCCCATGTGTACGGCCATATATATAAGGTGCTCACAAAGGGCCCGTTGTCCCGCCTCCATTCTGAGCAACTTATCCGCCAGATAGGTGCTAAACCCCTCCGTAGGGTTGAGGGGGGCCCTCATGATAGCAGCAGCCTCCTGAATCATCTTTAGTGACTCCTCCTCCACTTGTGTCATCCGCGTTGTTTTGGCGGTCTGATGTGGAGGGGAGCCACTTGGGAGACGGTGCTGCCACTAGGCCTGGGGACCTGCTGAGTCCCACTTGGCCCTGCCTCCTCCTGCCTGCCACACTCCTGACCCTCTTCCTCCTGGCTTGCCTCATCCTGTTTTTAAAAGAAAATGAAAAATTGGATTATTTGGGGAATCTATCACACACAATTTTGATCTCTTTCCTGTTTTTTTTTTTTTTTGGGGGGGGGTTATGATATCATTTATGGCTAATCCAAACAGTTCAACACAATATTACTTAGTGGACAATAATTATGATCAAAAATACTATACCGGGCTGAAGATGTGAAGATCTGGCTCTTCTAGCTCGGGAGGCTCCTCCTCCGCCTCTGCAGGGGTGGAGGGAAGGGTGGAAGGAATGCTGGAGGGAAGGGTGGAAGGAAGGGTTGAGGGAAGGCTGGAAATAGATTCCCTGGCCTCGATCTGGTCATCCAGAAATTGAAGATGTCTGTAGTACCACAGCTTGGGCTTTACTACATCGTCGGCTGCTGCTCCTGATCTCTTTGACTGGCGCACTTCCTTGTATTTTTTTTTATAGGAATTACGCAGGTTGTTGATTTTATTATTGATCATAGTGTAGTCTGCATCTGGGATCCATGGCTTCATATCCTCTGCTAACTTGGTAATAGTTGCCCGACGTACATCACTCTTGTGGTACGCTGGGTGTTTCAGTTCCCACAGGTTGCGCTGTTCCTTATATTTTTCTATAAAAATCAGCATCACCTCCGGCTCTCGTAGTTTCTGCATCTTTTTTGAACAACAAGTAAAAAACAAAAGAAAAAACAGTAAAGGATCAGAATTGATTCTCCTCAACTTATCACAATATTGCCCTTTACAATCATGAACCATTATAGGCCACTGCAGGCCCGAGTTCCCTTCTTACCTTAGTTCACTTTGTTGGTTCACTTCCGGTCGTCCTTACTCCGCGCATCCCTAATAACTTCTTTCCCCTTTTTATATCCTGCGCATGCGTGTAACTCCGCCCTCGTCGCCCGCCCATGACGGACTTTTCCAGGATTTCCCCTCCCCTTAACGATCGGCGCACAGTGTGAGATGGCGACATGTCGCAGACACAGGTGGCTTCTTTACTTGAAATTACCGACGAGGAAAGCCCGGAGGCGGAAACGTCACGATCCAGTCAAAAAAGATACAAGGCGACTAATATGTCTTTTTCTGAGATGGCGGAGATGGTGGACATTCTGCGGAGGAAGGATTACGACGGCAAGCATGGCCCATACGACACCCCTAATCTCCGGAAGTCACAAATTATGGACAAAGTGGCGAAGACTCTCTATAAAAAATATGGGGTCAGGAGATCCAAGGAACAACTCCGTAAAAGGTGGTCAGACCTGAAGCTCAGGGAGCCGGAGCAGTATAGGAAGCATTGAAAAAAGTAAGTTTATTTTACTGTGTTCTTTCACATTGTAATATGTATTCTTCCATGTTTTGCACCATGTGCTTGGCTTGACTGGTTTCACATTTTAAAATCTCAACTTTTCTGTTAAGTGGAGAGTCCACTTATTTGCTAAATGTGTTGAACAAAAAATTGCTGCTCTTCCCCCAAACATGTTTGGCACATATCCACGTAAACTACATGTGGGCATGCCTCATTTTACTTCAACAATGTTTATCTACACATTGTTGGCTAGATGATGTGTTGTAAGAAAATTTAGAATGTGAATGAAAGAAGAAACTGTATTCTGGGTAAAGGAGATGACACTCCAGCAGTTGTGTACTTTTTTTTGTTCTTCATCAAGATACTATACTCTGGGCCACATGACCAAATTTCTTAACGGTGTCACACACAGGTGGTCCAGTTGATACCTTGGTGTTTATCCAAGTGAATTTGTGAGTGTCCTCCAAAATAACATGTTGCTTTGTTGAGTTTGCAAGATTTCATATGTTCATCTTGAAACTCAGGGCCAAATATCAATTGGACCCCACTTTAAAACATTGAGAATCCATTTTCACGCCTAAAAAGTCTGTGGGCTAAAAGGATACATTTTTTTTTCTATTCCCATAGGGGAGAGGAGAGTGGGAGGACACCATGCTCATGAGACGAGGAACCCAACACCACAGAAACTCCCCGAAGATCCCAAAGCAGACAAAGTTCAGCAGGTTCAGGAAGCGGAGGGGGAGAAAGTGGAAGTGGAGGAAGGAGAGGTGGAGGAAGGAGAGGTGGAGCTTATCAGCACGACAGGTCAGTGTCTGTCACCACAACTTCAAGGTAAATACAGATGTAGGCCTGTATAGTTTTAAAATATTTTTTTCTTTTTAGGGACTGAACATGGGGGTGTGTCAGGTAGTCCAAATCCTCCATTCTCGAGTGCCAGCGCCAAAATAATCATTCAGGAAATCATGGAATGCAGTAGCGAAATGGACATTATGAGAAAGAGAATGATTGTGATTAAGCAAAAATATAAAAACATGATAGATATTTTGGGGAGAATAGTGTGACCCCCCCTTTTTGTGTGTTTTGTTATGTGTTGGAATTTTTCTATGGGATTTCCACCCGCCCAAATGTGAAGATGCACACACTGAAGACTCAACATGTGCTATCTGCCGTCACAGGATATCTATGTCCCTGTTTTGGGGGTGCAACCTCTTCCTCCCTCCTCAAGTAGGGGAGAGGAAGGGTTTTCACCCCCAAAGCACGTCCATTGATCCCCCATGATGGCAGATAGCACATGTTTACCCTAGCCATGGGATCATGTTGAAGATACCCATTTGAGCCCCAAAAAGAAAGTGTGTTTCTTCACATTTGGGATGGATCAGGGGTAACATCACCGCATCTCCTGTTTGTATTTTTCACTGTGTTATTTTATTACTTTTTAATGAAAAAAAAGTTGGCTTTTGACCCATGCATGTTTCTGCCAAAAAAGCCGCACAAAACACCCCCAAAAAATCTTTCGTAAAAAAAACAAAACTGTGTTGCAATCAATAAAAACATTGGGGAAGTCGAAAAAAGGTGTGCCTTGTTGTTTCTATGCTCAATAGCAGTTCTGAAGATGCAAAATGAGTGTTTTTACCTCTGAGATTAGAGGCTATTTACTAAGGAGAAATACACTTGGCACTACTAGAACCTGGGAGACACATAAACCACAAATCAAAGAATGACAACACAAGTTTGTAGTAAATCAAATTTTTTTGTTTATTTAAAAAAGGTAACATCAAAGTTCAGATGTGGTCTGGCATTGCGATGGCCCCCCTACCCGTGAAGTACTCTACGTATTTCTGACGTACTTCATGGGCACTTTGGGGGGCCAAGCCAGTACGGGCAGTGCTGAGGCCGGTCAGATTTATCAGTTCAGAGGGACCGGCCTCAGACCCAACTGATGACACATAATTTGTGGAGTATTTTCTTAAAAAATTGTGCAACAAGCAGCAGCAGTACACAATGTTGTTGAGTTTATAATCCGCCATATTGATAGCTGTCTGGAACAGGCGGAACCGGCTAGCCATTATCGCGAAGGCATTCTCCACAACTCTCTGGGCTCTGGCCAGCCGGTAATTAAAAACCCTCCTCTCCGGGGTGAGGGTGCGTTGGGGAAACGGCCGCATAAGGTGTGGTCCTAGTCCAAAAGCTTCATCCGCGATGAAAACGAATGGTAGCCCTTCCACGTTCTCTGCATCTGGAGGCAGTGCAAGACCCCCAGCCTGCAGACGGTGAGCGAACTCCGTCTCAGCGAATACTCCGCCATCGGACATCTGGCCGTTCTTCCCCACGTCGACATACAGGAACTCGTACCGTGCCGACACCACCGCCATTAACACTATGCTATTAAAACCTTTATAGTTAAAATAGTATGACCCCGAATGGGGTGGCGGCACTATGTGGACGTGCTTCCCATCAATTGCCCCTCCGCAGTTGGGGAAATCCCACCACTGGGCAAATTGGGAGGCCACAGTCAGCCATTCCTGTGGTGTGCTAGGGAACTGTGAAGTCAAACAAAAAGAAGACATTAGTACGGTTTATGTTAACAGTGCAAGCAGATTACACATAAAAACATTGTTGACCAACATCATTCTAACATTATTATTTAGGGGAGTATTTCCTACCAATAAACAAAGGCCCACTTAGCAGATGCCTCACCCCCGCTGAGTGGACATTCTAAAATAATCTAAGGGGGGGGCCTAAGGTGATTGTGGGGGATCCAAAAAAAGGCTCTACCACTCTGCTGAGCTTGATTGAGAACTAAAAAATTGTTTACATCTTTAGGGGGGGGAGGGAGGGTTGTCAAACTACGCGGGCAATGACCCCACAAAAAGGAAAAGGAAAATAGAAGGCTAGCTGGGTTTGCGCCCACGATAGCATGCTGGAGAGGTTAGTGAAGGGAAATAGGCATGGAGGGCCCAAAAAGGCCTTTACAGGTCAAAAAATGCATGGGGAAAATGGGGACATTACCAGGATATTACAAACAGGCAAATTTGGGTTAGGAGGGAAAAAATAAGAAGATTCAAAAACAATCAAAACATATAATGTGAGGTTAAAGGAGCAAAATTACCTTCATATAGTCCTTCTGCAGGACCTGAATGATGGCCGAACACGTCTCAGGGATAATGATCCCTAGAGCCTGGGGGGAGATGCCTGTTGTGAACTTGAGGTCCTGCAAGCTTCTCCCAGTCGCCAGGTATCTCAACGTGGCAATAAGCCTCTGCTCGGCAGTGATGGCCTGGCGCATCACAGTGTCCTGCCTCGTTATATAGGGGGACAGCAAATCCAACAGACGGTGAAATACGGTTCCGTCATCCTGAGATAATTCCTGAAATCATCAGGATTATTCTCATGGATTTCCCGCAGCAGAGGCATATGAGAGAATTGGTCCCGCTGGAGCAACCAATTCTTAGTCCATGAACTCCTCCTCATCCTGTTCACAGACTGAACTCGGGTTACAGTGTTAACTGCAACACCAAGCCCAAAGCCAGCACGAGCTTGAGAACGAGAACGCACTTCAAACATGGTTTTAAACCGGTCGGCTGGACAGAACGCACTCAAACAGAACGCACCATGGAACAGCAAGGCCTGAGAAGAACAACCTGAAAAACAGGAAACAAACGGCCAAGAAGGCACTGCAAGGCAGTAACGACCTGACTGCACGCACTGAATAACAAATACAAACCCACAAGCACAAACTGAACACCAGGAAACGATCAGCAAAGCACGGAGACTGAAAAGCGCGAATCGGCTCTCACCAAACTTTTACTAACACGCGGTAACACGAAATCAGCAAAAGCAGCCATTAGATTTGTTCGGCCTTTTATAGCGCGTCGTACGTTTTGTACGTGCCGTCGTTTTCTTGCCGTCGGTTTTTAAACTGATGGTGTGTGGCCAAGACTGATGAAAAACAGTTTCAACGGATTTCCGATGGTCAAATCCATCGGACGAAAATCCATAGGTTATCCGATCGTGTGTACAGGGCTTAACAGGAGAGAATTTCCCTTCCTAGGCTTAGATTTCCTCTCACTTCCTGTTGTCTCCTTCCGTTTGCAAGTAGGAGTCATTTGTAAGTTGGATGTTTGAAATTAGGGGCCTGCCGTATATATTCTGCAGAAATTTGGCCCTTAGGTGTTGGTGTTGCCACAACACTGTAAGCCCTCACAGTTACTCTTGGTGGGTGCTGGAACGCCCTGCTGTGAACTATTATATCAAGAATTGTAATTACATGACATTGTTGAACAGTGGTAGGAAAAATTGGGCCTTTGGTAGTGGTGGTGGTGCTGGTGCCACAACACTGTAAGTCCTCACAGTTACTCTTGGTGGGCGCTGGAACGCCCTGCTGTGAACTATTATATCAAGAATTGTAATTACATGACATTGTTGAACAGTGGTAGGAAAAATTGGGCCTTTGGTAGTGGTGGTGGTGCTGGTGCCACAACACTGTAAGTACTCACAGTTACTCTTGGTGGGCTCAGGAATGGGCCCAGCTGTGAAATATTAGATCAAGAATTGTAATTACATGACATTGTTGAACAGTGGTAGGAAAAATTGGGCCTTTGGTGGTGGTGGTGGTGCTGGTGCCACAACACTGTAAGTCCTCACAGTTACACTTGGTGGGCGCAGGAATGGGCCCAGCTGTGAAATATTAGATTGAGAATTGTAATTACATGACATTGTTGAACAGTGGTAGAAAAAATTGGGCCTTTGGTGGTGGTGGTGGTGCTGGTGCAACAACACTGTAAATCCTCACAGTTACTCTTGGCGGGCTCAGGAATGGGCCCAGCTGTGAAATATTAGATCAAGAATTGTAATCACATGCCCCTGTTGAACAGGGGCAGAAAAACTGGGCCTTTGGTGGTGGTGGTGGTGGTGTTGCCACAACACTGTAAGCCCTCACAGTTACTCTTGGTGGGCGCAGGAATGGGCCCTGCTGTGAATTATTAGATCAAGAATTGTAATTACATGCCCTGTTGAACAGGGGCATAAAAATTGTGCCTTAGGCACTGGTGCCACAACACTGCAACCCCTCACAGATACTGTACTAGGAGCGCAGCAATGAGCCCTGTTGCAAAGTATTGCATCAAAAATTGTAATTACATACCCCTGTTAAACAGGGGCAGAAGAATTGGGCCTTAGGTGCTGGTACCACAACACTGCAACCCCTCACAGATACTGTAGTTGGAGCACAGCAATGAGCCCTGCTGCAAAGCATTGCATCAAAAATTGTAAATACACGCCCCTGTTAAACAAGGGCTGAAAAATTGGGCCTTAGGCACTGGTGCTGGTGCCACAACACTGCAACCCCTCACAGATACTGTAGTTGGAGCACAGCAATGACCCCTGCTGCAAAGCATTGCATCAAAAATTGTAAATACACGCCCCTGTTAAACAGGGACTGAAAAATTAGGCCTTAGCCACTGGTGGCGGTGCCCAGAACCAAAAATTTTCTTTCAAGCTATCAGCATGATTATTGAGGAGGAAGAGGATAGTCACTCAGCATAACAGGATAGTCATTCAGCATCAGCATAGGCAGTCTTTTTTTTTTTTATAAATTCTTTATTTTTTTCACAGCAATAACAAATTACATTTGTACATCAACACCTCCCACTTCCACTTATACTTCTTCAACCTATCAATTACTACATCATTTATCACATAGTTGGAATCTCCTAAAACCTTCTTTCCTTTTTAATCATGCTTCCTCCTAATTTTAGTACAACCATGTGATACTTCCTGCCCTTATTACCGTTCCGTTTTTTAGAGAAAGAGAAAAAAAAAAAAAAGAAAAAAAAAGAAAGAAAAACAGTTAAGGAATAAGAAAGATACCTAAAAAAAAAAAATGAATAAGGAGGGGGAGCCCCCCCCCCAGAATCCTTCTCCCATCCCCCTCTCCTCCTCACCCAGGACCTTCCTTAGGATTTTTGTTCCCTATATATAATATAGGGAGTCCAGACCTCCCAGTACCTCTCTTCTTGCTCTCTCAACATCATAGTGAGATTCTCCATTTGCTGGATTTCTGTTATTCTCCCCATCCATTGTATTTTAGTTGGAGCTGCCGTACTTTTCCACAGAATCGGAATACATGCTTTTGCTGCTGTAAGCAGATGCCTTAAAAGGGAGTTTTTGTATTTTTCTGTCGATTAGTGATGAGCCGAACACCCCCGGGTTCGGTTCGCACCAGAACCCGCGAACGGACCGAAAGTTCGAACGAACATTAGAACCCTATTAAATACAATGGATGCGAACGTTCGAATTCTAAAGTGCTAATTATAACAACTATTATGCATGTTATTGTCCTAAAAAGGGTTTGGGAACCCGGGTTCTGCACCAGGGGACATGTATCAATGCAAAAAGAAGTTTTAAAAACGGTCGTTTTTCGGGAGCAGTCATTTTAATGATGCATAAAGTGAAAAAAAAAAAGTCAAATATTCCTTTAAATATCGTACCTGGGGGGTGTCTAAAGTATGCCTGTGAAGTGCCACGTGTTTCCCGTGTTTAGAACTGTCCCTGCACAAAATGACACTTCTAAAGGAAAAAAAAGCCATTTAAAACTGCTTGCGGCTTTAATGTAATGTCTGGTCCCGGTAATATGGATGAAATTCTTTAAGAAAAATGGCATAGCTACCCCATCACCCCCCCCCTACCCCAGCCCATTACCAGCCCCTTTGGGTCTTGTATGGATATTAAGGGGAACCCCGCACATAAAATAAAAAAGGCCCTATATACTCTGAACAGCCCTATACAGGCGGTGCATACAAGACAGGGACTGTAGGTTTGTTCTTATGTAGAGTCTGTTTGTAATTTTGAACAGGTACATTGTTGAAGTGTAGCTCCAGACCAAAAATCTATTTTTAAACTTTTTGGAAAACATAGGTAAGGGTTATCACCCCTGTAACATTTGTTTTGCTGTCTGTGCCCCTGTTCAGAACATTTCACCTCACTTTCCGTCCCAATGACAACTGTTTTTGAAATGTGGTGTTTTTCTTGAAACAAGGATTGCTGATAAAGCATCAGTACAGAGGAGACACCTTTCTCCCATATTTATTCTTACAGGAGAGAATTTTCCTTCCTAGTGGTAGATTTCCTCTCACTTCCTGTTGTCTTCTTGCGTTTGCAAGTAGGAGTCGTTTGTAAGTTGGATGTTTGAAAGTAGGGACCTGCCGTATATACTCTGCAGAAATAGGCCCCTTAGTTGTTGGTGTTGGCACAACACTGTAAGCACTCACAGTTACTCTTGGTTGGTGCTGGAACGCCCTGCTGTCAACTATTATATCAGGAATTTTAATTACATATAATTGTTGAACAGTGGTAGTAAAAATTGGGCCTTTGATGGTGGTGCTGGTGCCACAACACTGTAAGCCCTGACAGTTACTCTTGGTGGGTGCAGCAATGGGCCCTGCTGTGAATTATTAGATCAAGAATTGTAATTACATGCCCCTGTTGAACAGGGGCTGAAAAATTGGGCCTTAGGCACTGGTGGCACAACACTGCAACCCCTCACAGCAACTGTACTTGGAGCACAGCAATGAGCCCTGTTGCAAAGTATTGCTTCAAAAATTGTAATGACACGCCCCTGTTAAACAGGGGCTGAAAAATTGGGCCTTAGGCACTGGTGGCACAACACTGCAACTCCTCACAGATACTGTACTTGGAGCACACCAATGAGCCCTGTTGCAAAGTATTGCTTCAAAAATTGTAATGACACGCCCCTGTTAAACAGGGGCTGAAAAATTGGGCCTTAGGCACTGGTGGCACAACACTGCAACTCCTCACAGATACTGTACTTGGAGCACAGCAATGAGCCCTGTTGCAAAGTATTGCTTCAAAAATTGTAATTACACGCCCCTGTTAAACAGGGGCTGAAAAATTGGGCCTTAGGCACTGGTGGCACAACACTGCAACTCCTCACAGATACTGTACTTGGAGCACAGCAATGAGCCCTGTTGCAAAGTATTGCTTCAAAAATTGTAATTACACGCCCCTGTTAAACAGGGGCTGAAAAATTGGGCGTTAGGCACTGGTGGCGGCACCCATAAACAAAAATGATCTTACAAGCTATCATCATCAATCGTATCATTGAGGACTCGGAGGAGGAGGATAGCCAGTCAACATAACAGCACAGGCACTCAGCATCAGCATCAGTCTTGAAGGGATGTGACATGTTAAAATCAATTAGTCTGTTATATCAGCATCAGGTGTGTGGTAGCTGGTGGTGATCCAAGACTGGTTCATCTTGATGAAAGTCAGTCGATCAACCGAGTCGGTGGACAGGCGCACCCTGTGATCCGTGACAAATCCTCCAGCAGCACTGAATGTGCGTTCCGAAAGAACGCTGGATGCAGGACAGGCCAGTAGCTCAATTGCATACTGTGCAAGCTCTGGCCAGTGATCCATCCTCAAGACCCAGTAAGCCAGAGGATTTTCGGTGGGGAAGGTGTCCAAGTCTGACCTTGCCCCTAGATATTCCTGCACCATGTTTATCAGACGCTGGCGATGGTTGCTGGAACCGATCATACTTTGGGGCTGCGGACTAAAGAATTGTCTGAACGCATCGGTCAGACGGCCACCTTCCCCACCGCTCCTTCTTTGACTGGCCGAAGCCTCAGCAACTCGTTGTCCAGGACCAGGAGTTTGCAACCTCCCAGTCTCTGGGAACGCGTTGCACAGACCTTTCTGCAAGGCCTCCCGGAGTTGTCTCATCCTCTGCTCCCTCTGCGACGGTAACATAAGGTCCGCAACCTTACCCTTGTACCGTGGATCAAGGAGAGTGGCCAGCCAGTAATGGTCCCTCTCCTTGATCCGAAGAATACGAGGATCCTTCCGCAGACTTTGCAGGATCAGGGAGGCCATGCAGCGTAGGTTTGCTGAGGCATTCGCTCCGGAGTCCTCTGGGTCACTAAGGACGACATGATCCGCAGCCACCTCCTCCCAGCCACGTACAAGTCCACTGGTTTCTTGGGACTGTAAATCATCCCTAAAAGACTGCTGCTGATGATGCTGAGTGCCAGCCTCCACCTCCATGCTGACACAATCCTCCTCCTCCTCCTCCTCCTCCTCCTCCTCTTCCTGTGCGATGGGTGGGACAGAAGGAACACTGTCTGGGTAAAGGGGGCCTTGAGAGGCAAGGAAGTCCTCCTCTTCCTGCCTCTGTTCTGCCTCAAGTGCCCTGTCCATTATTCCACGCAGCGTGTGCTCCAACAGGTGGACAAGAGGTACAGTGTCACTGATGCATGCACTGTCACTGCTCACCATCCTCGTGGCCTCCTCAAATGGTGCCAGGACAGTGCATGCATCCCTGATCATGCCCCACTGGCGTGGAGAAAAAAAACCAAGCTCCCCTGACCCTGTCCTGGTGCCGTAGTCGCACAGGTACTCATTGATGGCCCTCTGCTGCGTGTGCAGCCGCTGCAGCATGGCCAACGTTGAGTTCCACCTGGTGGGCATGTCACATATAAGGCGGTTCTTGGGCAGGTTCAACTCCTTTTGCAGCTCAGCCAGGCGAGCACTGGCATTATAAGATCTGCGGAAATGCACACAGACTTTCCTGGCCTGCCTCAGGACATCCTGTAAGCCCGGGTACCTGCCCAAGAAGCGCTGCACCACCAGGTTAAGGACGTGAGCCACACAGGGCACATGGGTCAGTTGTCCCTGTCGGAGGGCGGAGAGGAGGTTGGTGCCATTGTCGCAAACCACCATTCCTGGCTTAAGCTGGCGTGGCGTCAACCACCTCTCGGCCTGGCCCTGCAGAGCAGACAGGACCTCTGCCCCAGTGTGGCTTCTGTCCCCCAAACACACCAGCGCAAGCACGGCATGGCATCTTTTTGCCTGCGTACTTGCGTAGCCCCGTGAACGGCTACGGAGCACCGCTGGTTCATAGGACAAACCACAGGAAGAGGCCATGGAGGAAGAAGAAGAGGAGGGGGTGGAGGAGAGAGGTGTGTCACAACCAGTAGTAGCATTTTGGAGGCGTGGCGGTGGGACAACCTCCAACACTACTGCACCTTGTCCTGAATCCTTCCCAGCTGCCAAAAGAGTGACCCAATGGGCCGTGAAAGAAAGGTAACGTCCCTGTCCATGCCTGCTGGACCATGAGTCAGCGGTAATATGCACCTTACCGCTGACCGCCCTGTCCAGCGAGGCCAAGACATTGCCTTCCACATGCCGGTAGAGAGCCGGAATAGCCTTCCGTGAGAAAAAGTGGCGTTTGGGAACCTGCCACTGAGGAACTGCACATTGCACAAACTCACGGAAGGGGGCCGAGTCTACCAACTGAAAAGGCAGCAGTTGAAGCGCTAGCAATTTAGCCAAGCTAGCATTCAACCGCTGGGCATGTGGATGGCTGGGAGTGAACTTCTTTCGACGGTCCAGCAGCTGGGGCAGGGAAATTTGCCTGCTAGAATCGGACGTCGGTGTACTGCTAGCAGAGTGGGCGCAAGTACTTGGCTGTGACACACCTAATTCTACACCTTCATTCCTCTCAGTGCATGTTTCAGAGAGGACTGAAGTTATAGTGGGGTTGGAGATCCCAGCTGATGCGGTGCAAGGAGAGGTCCGCTTTGTTCTTTGGTGTGGGTCTTTCAGGTAGGCTTGCCAACGAGCTGCATGGCAGGTCAACATATGTCTGGTCAGGCATGTGGTACCCAAGCGGCTGATGTTTTGGCCACGCGATATACGCTTGAGACATATGTTGCAAACAGCAGCTGTGCGATCTGATGCACTAGCCTCAAAAAAGGCCCACACCAAAGAACTTTTTGAATGACGGGCAGAGGCAGCGCCCTGCACAGGCGGAGCTCTGCGGTGTGATTCCGTCGGTGTACTGCCCTTACGCTGGCCACCAAAGGGCATCCTGCCTCGTTGGAGATGTGCCTCCTCCTCATCCTCCTCCTCCTCCTCTCTCCTATTAGGCACCCACGTGGAGTCAGTGACCTCATCATCCCCTCCCTCCTCATCACTGGAGCCAATCTGGCAGTATGCTGCAGCTGCTGGAACATGACTGCCAGATTGGTGTCCTTCTTGAGCATCCCCTCTGTCTGCTCTCACGCTACTGCCTTCCTCTAGCTGGGTTTCATCATCAGACCCTTCAAAACGCTGGGCATCCTCCTGGAGCATGTACCCAACACTGTGCTGAAACAGTTCGGGGGACTCCTCAGGAGGAGGACATGGTGGGTCTAGGGAAGGAGTGACTGATGATTTGTCTGACATTGATACCAGGGAAGACGACGCTTTGGCAGCTGCTTTTCCAGTACCCTGAGCCTGGGTGAGAGAGGATGAGGAGGAGGAGGAGGGCTTGGTCATCCACTCTACCAAGTCTTCGGCATGATGTGGCTCAACATGTCCAGCTGCCGAAAAGAAGGACAAGCGTGTCCCATGGCCATGTGCTGATGACAATGCACCGCGTCCACGACCAGCACTGTTGCCCCCAGACACAGAGCCTGCTTGCCCTCTTTTATTGCCTCCTGACTGTCTGCCTCTCCTTGTTTGCCTTCCAGACATTCTAATAGATGGCCTGCAGGGAGATGGGAAAAAAGCAATAAGGGCTACCTTCAGGTGTCCTTCTCTGTCCCTTGAAACAAGGACTTGCAGAGTGAAATAAACTGACACTCTCCCTACCTACAGTTTTCTGTCCCTAGAATAAATGTTTTTTTTAATCACAATATAGCACAAGGACAATTCAGTCACTGTCCTTCCAGGTCCCTGGAAACAAGGACTTGCAGAGTGAAATAAACTGACACTCTCCCTACCTACAGTTTTCTGTCCCTAGAATAAATGTTTTTTTTAAGCACAATATAGCACAAGGACAATTCACTCACTGTCCTTACAGGTCCCTGGAAACAAGGACTTGCAGAGTGAAAGAAAAAAAACACTCTCCCTACCTACAGTTTTCTGTCCCTAGAAAAAATGTTTTTTTTAATCACAATATAACACAAGGACAATTCACTCACTGTCCTTCCAGGTCCCTGGAAACAAGGACTTGCAGAGTGAAATAAACTGACACTCTCCCTACCTACAGTTTTCTGTCCCTAGAATAAATGTTTTTTTTAATCACAATATAGCACAAGGACAATTCAGTCACTGTCCTTCCAGGTCCCTGGAAACAAGGACTTGCAGAGTGAAATAAACTGACACTCTCCCTACCTACAGTTTTCTGTCCCTAGAATAAATGTTTTTTTTAATCACAATATAGCACAAGGACAATTCAGTCACTGTCCTTCCAGGTCCCTGGAAACAAGGACTTGCAGAGTGAAATAAACTGACACTCTCCCTACCTACAGTTTTCTGTCCCTAGAATAAATGTTTTTTTTAATCACAATATAGCACAAGGACAATTCAGTCACTGTCCTTCCAGGTCCCTGGAAACAAGGACTTGCAGAGTGAAATAAACTGACACTCTCCCTACCTACAGTTTTCTGTCCCTAGAATAAATGTTTTTTTAAATCACAATATAGCACAAGGACAATTCAGTCACTGTCCTTCCAGGTCCCTGGAAACAAGGACTTGCAGAGTGAAATAAACTGACACTCTCCCTACCTACAGTTTTCTGTCCCTAGAATAAATGTTTTTTTTAATCACAATATAGCACAAGGACAATTCAGTCACTGTCCTTCCAGGTCCCTGGAAACAAGGACTTGCAGAGTGAAATAAACTGACACTCTCCCTACCTACAGTTTTCTGTCCCTAGAATAAATGTTTTTTTTAATCACAATATAGCACAAGGACAATTCAGTCACTGTCCTTCCAGGTCCCTGGAAACAAGGACTTGCAGAGTGAAATAAACTGACACTCTCCCTACCTACAGTTTTCTGTCCCTAGAATAAATGTTTTTTTTAATCACAATATAGCACAAGGACAATTCAGTCACTGTCCTTCCAGGTCCCTGGAAACAAGGACTTGCAGAGTGAAATAAACTGACACTCTCCCTACCTACAGTTTTCTGTCCCTAGAATAAATGTTTTTTTTAATCACAATATAGCACAAGGACAATTCAGTCACTGTCCTTCCAGGTCCCTGGAAACAAGGACTTGCAGAGTGAAATAAACTGACACTCTCCCTACCTACAGTTTTCTGTCCCTAGAATAAATGTTTTTTTTAATCACAATATAGCACAAGGACAATTCAGTCACTGTCCTTCCAGGTCCCTGGAAACAAGGACTTGCAGAGTGAAATAAACTGACACTCTCCCTACCTACAGTTTTCTGTCCCTAGAATAAATGTTTTTTTTAATCACAATATAGCACAAGGACAATTCAGTCACTGTCCTTCCAGGTCCCTGGAAACAAGGACTTGCAGAGTGAAATAAACTGACACTCTCCCTACCTACAGTTTTCTGTCCCTAGAATAAATGTTTTTTTTAAGCACAATATAGCACAAGGACAATTCAGTCACTGTCCTTCCAGGTCCCTGGAAACAAGGACTTGCAGAGTGAAATAAACTGACACTCTCCCTACCTACAGTTTTCTGTCCCTAGAATAAATGTTTTTTTTAAGCACAATATAGCACAAGGACAATTCACTCACTGTCCTTACAGGTCCCTGGAAACAAGGACTTGCAGAGTGAAAGAAAAAAAACACTCTCCCTACCTACAGTTTTCTGTCCCTAGAAAAAATGTTTTTTTTAATCACAATATAACACAAGGACAATTCACTCACTGTCCTTCCAGGTCCCTGGAAACAAGGACTTGCAGAGTGAAATAAACTGACACTCTCCCTACCTACAGTTTTCTGTCCCTAGAATAAATGTTTTTTTTAAGCACAATATAGCACAAGGACAATTCACTCACTGTCCTTACAGGTCCCTGGAAACAAGGACTTGCAGAGTGAAAGAAAAAAAACACTCTCCCTACCTACAGTTTTCTGTCCCTAGAAAAAATGTTTTTTTTAATCACAATATAACACAAGGACAATTCACTCACTGTCCTTCCAGGTCCCTGGAAACAAGGACTTGCAGAGTGAAATAAACTGACACTCTCCCTACCTACAGTTTTCTGTCCCTAGAATAAATGTTTTTTTTAATCACAATATAGCACAAGGACAATTCAGTCACTGTCCTTCCAGGTCCCTGGAAACAAGGACTTGCAAAGTGAAATAAACTGACACTCTCCCTACCTACAGTTTTCTGTCCCTAGAATAAATGTTTTTTTTAATCACAATATAGCACAAGGACAATTCACTCACTGTCCTTCCAGGTCCCTGGAAACAAGGACTTGCAGAGTGAAATAAACTGACACTCTCCCTACCTACAGTTTTCTGTCCCTAGAATAAATGTTTTTTTTAAGCACAATATAGCACAAGGACAATTCACTCACTGTCCTTACAGGTCCCTGGAAACAAGGACTTGCAGAGTGAAAGAAAAAAAACACTCTCCCTACCTACAGTTTTCTGTCCCTAGAAAAAATGTTTTTTTTAATCACAATATAACACAAGGACAATTCACTCACTGTCCTTCCAGGTCCCTGGAAACAAGGACTTGCAGAGTGAAATAAACTGACACTCTCCCTACCTACAGTTTTCTGTCCCTAGAATAAATGTTTTTTTTAATCACAATATAGCACAAGGACAATTCAGTCACTGTCCTTCCAGGTCCCTGGAAACAAGGACTTGCAGAGTGAAATAAACTGACACTCTCCCTACCTACAGTTTTCTGTCCCTAGAATAAATGTTTTTTTTAATCACAATATAGCACAAGGACAATTCAGTCACTGTCCTTCCAGGTCCCTGGAAACAAGGACTTGCAGAGTGAAATAAACTGACACTCTCCCTACCTACAGTTTTCTGTCCCTAGAATAAATGTTTTTTTTAATCACAATATAGCACAAGGACAATTCAGTCACTGTCCTTCCAGGTCCCTGGAAACAAGGACTTGCAGAGTGAAATAAACTGACACTCTCCCTACCTACAGTTTTCTGTCCCTAGAATAAATGTTTTTTTTAAGCACAATATAGCACAAGGACAATTCACTCACTGTCCTTCCAGGTCCCTGGAAACAAGGACTTGCAGAGTGAAAGAAACTGACACTCTCCCTACCTACAGTTTTCTGTCCCTAGAATAAATGTTTTTTTAAGCACAATATAGCACAAGGACAATTCACTCACTGTCCTTCCAGGTCCCTGGAAACAAGGACTTGCAGAGTGAAAGAAACTGACACTGTCCCTACCTACAGTTTTCTGTCCCTAGAATAAATGTTTTTTTTAAGCACACTATAGCACAAGCACAAAACACACTGACACTCTCCCTACCTATCCTTCTCTTTCCCTAAACTAAAGGAATCCAGGTTAAGCAAGAAAGAAATAACAGTCACTGTCCCTGCCTATGCTGCTCTATCCCTGCTCCGGAACACACTACACTAGGCCGCCGTGCTGGCGGCCTTTTATAGTGTGGGGCGTGTACTAAACACCCTCAGCAATAATTGGCCACAGGCATCCTGCCTGTGGCCAATCATTGCTCTCCTCGCTGCCGGCGCTGTGATTGGCCAAGCATGCGGGGTCACAGTGCATGCTTGGCCAATCACAGCGCCTGGATGACACTGCGATGGCGTAGTGCATTGTGGGCCGTTCGCGTCACTCGAATTTGGCGCGAACGGCCCAAATCGTTCGATCTTCGTCGAACGATCGAACAGCCGATGTTCGAGTCGAACGTATGTTCGACTCGAACACGAAGCTCATCCCTACTGTCGATAACGGAATATCGTGTAGCAGAAAAGCTGCCGGATTTTCTC
This sequence comes from Rana muscosa, assembly GCA_029206835.1. NCBI lineage: Eukaryota > Metazoa > Chordata > Amphibia > Anura > Ranidae > Rana > Rana muscosa. The sequence continues at coordinate 896,134,087 of CM055118.1, read as the reverse complement.
CAAGAGACACCTCAGTAATTTCCTTAACTGTTTCAGAAACCATATTCCAAAATTCTTTCAATCTCGGGCAGTCCCAGAATATGTGTAGCATGGTGCCTTCCGCTCCCTTGCAGCGCCAGCATTGGTTCGATACTTGTGGAAATATCCGATTCAATACTGCCGGGGTTCTATACCACCTAGTCAGGATTTTGTACCCTCCTTCTTGATATCTTGTTGCCATTGACGCTTTATGCGTAAACAAAAATATTTTCTTTTTCTGCTTCTCAGAGAATGTAACTCCTAAGTCTCTCTCCCATGCTTGTATGAAGGCCAGTTCTTGTGGGGCTTCTGACTCTATCAACAGAGCATACATAATTGAGAGTGAGTGTCTCAATGGTTCCCCTTTTAGACATATCTGTTCGAACCTAGATGGTATACGTACTTCAGGCACCCGTTGCCTAATTGACCGCAGGAAAGCGTTCAGCTGTATTCGCCTAAATATATCAAGATCTTCCGCAAATACACATTCAATCTCCTCCTTAGTCATTATATGATTATCAATCACAAAATGTATGATCCTGCTAATTCCCCGCTGCCTTAATTCTTTAAATCCCCGATCTTTAAGACCCGGCTCAAAAATTGGGGTACCTAGGATGGGAATCATGGGGCTCGGATGCATAGACACCTTTGTTTTCCTAAATATCTTTTTGATAGATTGAAGTGTGGCACCCACCGTGGGGTGTCTTTTCGCCATCTGTGGTATCTCTGCATCCAAGAGCCATGCTAATCCCTCCAAAGGTATGGCAATTGTTGCTTGTTCCATATGTATCCATGGTTTTTCCTTTCGGAGTGTGCACCAATCCACTACTCTTGTTAAATGGGAAGCTTCATAATAACCCAACGGGTCTGGCAATCCGACCCCTCCTCTCTCTTTAGGTAAAGTCAAAATGTCTCTCCGTACTCTTGCAGATTTACCTGCCCAAATAAATCTCGTAAATCTTGATCTTAAGTCTTTCAGAAAACCTGTTGGCAGTTTTATCGGTAGGGTCTGGAACAAATATAAAAGTCTCGGCATTACATTCATTTTGATGATGTTTATTCTACCGAACCATGTAAAGATCTCTTTATCCCATCGCTGAAAATCTAATTTAATCTGTCTAATTAGTGGGGCAAAATTGAGTTCAAACACTCGATTCAGCTTATGTGGTATTTTGGTCCCCAAATAGCACATATGGGAATCTGTCCATCTGAAGGCAAAATTCTCAGAGAGCTGGTGTTTTAGCGTGGAATCTAATTCCACGCCCATTGCTTCTGATTTATTATAGTTTACCTTAAAATTAGATATCTCCCCATATGTGCGTAACTCCGTCAGCAGAATCGGTAACGATATAACTGGAGCGGTCATAAAAAACATCAAGTCATCCGCATACGCGGCAAGTTTATGTTCTTCTCCTCTTATTGTAATACCCCTAATATCTGGATTGGCCCTTATTGTTCTTAAAAAGGGTTCTAATATAAGAATAAATATGATAGGTGAGAGTGGACATCCCTGCCGCGTTCCATTGCCAATCGCAAATGGTTCGGACATTATATCGTTTACCTTAACTCTTGCTCTTGGACAAGAATACAGGCTTGTAATCCAGTTCATCATCCCACTTCTTAATCCTATATGTTGTAACGTGGCTCTCAGGAATGTCCAATCTACCCTATCAAATGCTTTTTCTGCGTCCGCGGATATAAGCACTAATGGTTTTTTACAATGATGAGACAGATGTATAGCACTTAGAACCCTTTGCGTGTTTTCTCTCCCCTCTCTACCCTGGGTAAACCCCACTTGGTCCGGATGTATTAAAGAGGGAATGAATTCCCCTAATCTATTAGCCAATATTTTCGTGAGAATCTTAACATCTACGTTTAGTAACGAGATTGGACGATAACTGGTACATTGGGCTGGATCCTTCCCCTCCTTGGGGATTACCGTTATGTGAGCCAACAGTGTCTCCCCCGGTATCGTTTGTCCGTCGCGAACTGAATTAACAGCGGCTAAGAATTTTGGTGCCAGTTTTTCAGAGAACGTCTTATAATAAAGCAATGTATACCCATCAGGACCTGGAGCCTTGCCTGGTTTCAATTTTTTAAGGGTTTCTAAAAATTCCTCTGTTGTAATAGGTCCCTCCATTCCTTCTGCTTCCTCTCCAGGCAATTTAGGCATTCCCGAAGCTGCTATATATTCTTTCGCCAACTCCCCTCCATTTAATATCCTTATATTAGGCTGTTGACCCTTTATCTGATAGAGGTTAGTATAGTAGTCTCTGAATGCCTTCCCAATTGCCTGTGAGGAGCTAACTAGAGTGTCTCCCTGGGTTTTGATCTGGGCAATATGATTCCTTGCCCTCGTCTCTCTAAGAGCATTTGCTAGCATCCTGCTGGGTTTATTTCCATGTTCATAATATGCTCGTCTACATCGAGATAGTTTGGCTTTTGCTCTATCCATTAATAGTAAATTTAGTTCATCCCGTAAGCTCAATAGTTTCTCCTCTGTCTGTTGTGCCTGAGATTTTTTATGTGCCAATTCAAGTACCCGGATCTCTCCCAGCAGAGTGTCCAGCTTTGCTCCTATGGATCTTTTCCTGTATGCTCCTAGAGATATAAGAATTCCTCTTATATAACATTTATGCGCTTCCCATCTAAAAAATGGAGTTGTTTCTTCTGAGTCGTTCACTTCAAAAAAAAGCCTCTAGTTCCTGAGCTATTTGATTCTCATACTCTGGCTCTTTCAGGAGTGTCTCATTTATCTTCCAGTTCCATTCCCGAGGACTTGCACCCCCCCATTCTATTGTGCAGTTAGTTGGTGCATGATCCGATAATGTAAATGAGCCTATGGATGTCTCCACTATGCACGACAATACATTCTGAGATATAAAAATATAGTCGATTCTTGTATATGTCTTATGTTTAGCTGAGAAAAAAGTATAATCTCTATCGTGCACATGAAGAACCCTCCAAGAGTCCATTAATTGCAGATCCTGCAACAATCTCTTTGCTCTGCGCAATTTTACATAGGACAAATGAGACACTCCTTTAGAAACATCCAGAGTGGGATCTAGTGCCATATTCAGATCCCCTCCCATCAACAATGCCCCCTCTTTATTTTGATGTAATATATTCAGATATGTCTCTAGCGCCGAGACCTGGTCCTCGTTAGGTAAGTATATGTTAACTAATGTAACCTTTTGCTCACATAGAAATCCCTTTACAATCAAAAGACGACCTGTTTCGTCCTTAATTATCTTAATCTCTCTCCATGGTACCTGATTTGAAATCATTATTGATACCCCATTTGCCTTTGTGGTCTGAGATGCACCATGATACACAGTGGGAAATCTGCGATTCCCCAATTTTGGAACTTTGTCATTTCTGAAATGTGTCTCTTGTAGAAAAATAATTTGGGATTTGAGTCTCCCCAATTCCGCCAGCAATCTGGTACGTTTCTCTGGGCTATTTAGCCCCTTCACATTATATGAGGTGAGAGTTATTCTCGTCATCTTCCCGTTTGACACCCACCAGTCCCCTGGATAGGGGGATGGGCCCCGACAGGGTGAGGCAGAGTAAGGAAGGTCCAAAAAAAAAAAAAAAATAATAATAAAAATAAATAAATAAATAAATTAATTAATAAAAAAAAAATAAAAAAAAAAACAAGAGAAAAAATATACCTCAGGATCTGGCTAGATCTCCAAGACCCTGAGTAGTGTATATTACCAGCTATAGCAGGCTTTATGCAACTGCAAGTATGCCTGCTACTTGCTTGGTATGGAAATTGAAAAGTTGAAGCGCCTCCGACTTCCCTCCACTTGGAGGAGAGGCGTTTAAAATTGGGGAAAGTGAATAGGCAGAGCAGAGATCAGAGCTACAGTGCCCATCCACATGCTCCATTTAATCGATTCCCGCGTCCCTATCTACATATCCTACTCCCGGTTTCTGTCACAAAGAACCCCCTCCCCTTTCTCAGCTATTCATTACTACCTATATTACATATTACATCATACCCTTATTATATCCTATAATCTAATACAGCTATCACCCTTATCACACAGTGTTTCCTTCTATCACAGATTTTTAAAGTATTCTCACAAAATAAAATAACAATACCATTGCAAAAAAAAAAAAAAAAAAAAAAATCCCTTCCCTTCGTTTCTTTCCCTTTCAGTTTCTTTTTGCTAAGTCATTCACCAATTAATTCCATATTTTCTCTCATTATCTCATTGTCTCAGCTTCCCATTTCCCTTAATCAGGTTTACTGGGATGTCCTAAATTATATAAAAACTCCTCTGCTGTCCAGGTACTCCAATATGCCCCCCCCATTACAATAATTGCATGGGGGGTTTCCATCCTTCGGTATGATGACTTTAACTTCACTGTCCTTGGTCCTAGTACCCTTATTCCCACTGTTCAGGGGATATCCTGCCCTCTAAGTCCTCTCCTCTCCCCTATGTGACATGTGCTATATGTGCTATTGTGAATTCCATCTACCTTGCCCCCTACCCCTAACCCCTTTATCCCTTACCCCTAACCCCCTTACCTCAAAAAAAAAAAAAAAAGGGGAAAGAGACCATATCTCTCTCGCTTCTTATCACCAATCACTTCAACTATCTCCTTGAGAGAAAAAAAATAAAAAATAAAAAAATAAATAAAAATTATCGAGGGGAAAAAGCCCCCATAGAAAAAAGACACCTTGTGTAGGACATATTCCTATGCCAATATGTGTATTATCTTCCTAGTTATCAATAGTGAATTGTGAAAAGTGTTCTTTACTATTTATTATTATTCCTCTTGGTCCATTGACCTACTCTGAGGGGTCAAAATACCCCATAGGGAAAAAAAAAAGTGTCATTTGTACCCCCCTTTCTTATCTCCCCCCCACCCCCTCATTCTTCTCTACTCCCTCTGATCCTTCTTTTTTAGATTTACCCTAGAACCCTCCCCTCCCCCCCATCCTAATCATTTCCCTATTACCCATCTCCCCAAACAGTGAGTTCGGAAGAGAAGAGAAAAAAAAAACAAAAAAAAAACATGAATATTCTTTACCTAAACCATATACCACATGGATCATATAACTATATATATCCATGGTTCCTCTATTATCCATAATACAACAAAGCATAATCCTCTAGTCCACTATTATTCTTCCATCTGCATCTTCTGATTTATCCACTCAAAAAAAAAAAAAAAAAGGGAGGTATCTCCAGAAGCTGGGAAGGACACGAGGGGAACATGAACACACTCTGGTTTACCTATTGCATAATTCTCTCCCACCTCCCCCCCTCCCCTCACCCCCGTAAGAAAACGGATCATTTCATCCAATTTGCCCCGACCTCCCACCCCCCTAAAAAAGAGGGGGAAAAAAAAGGAGGGGGACTGTTCTTTCTTTCGTGGATTAATCGTATTCCTTTTTCATTCCTGTGGTGGGTTACAGGGCCATATGTTTTATACAGTTCCTAGATCATTCCTTCTTCTCTCCCTTTGTCCATATCGTTGATAGGGGGGTTGTTCCGTAGATACGGGTAACTCTGTCCAATTAGGGACCTCCATGGCCTCTGAACCCAGAAATTTAAAGAGATCTGGAAGTTGGGCAGGTTCTCTTAAATTGAAACTGTACCCTCCTTTTTTTACTATCACTGCCAACGGGTAACCCCATCTATATGTAGCCCCTTTGTCGCGCAGATATTCCAGTAGAGGTTTTAACATACGTCGCCTAATTTTCGTTTGCCTGCATAGGTCCGGGTATATTTGTATTTCTCCTCCCATATACTTCAATGTACCCTCCTGCCATGCGGCCCTAAGTATGTCCTCCTTTACCCTGAAAAAATGAACTCTACACAACACATCCCGTGGATTGGTCTGCGTCTGGTTCCGCGTCGTGGGGACTTTGTGCACACGGTCAAGTTCAATAGGGGTATTCGGGGGGTTCTTTAATAACTGATTTATAATATCCATCACTGTCTCTCTTAGCGCAGGTCCTTCAGTCTCCTCTGAGACCCCCTTTATCCGAATATTATTCCTTCTGCTCATATTTTCCGATTCTTCGGACTGCAACTGTAACCATATCATTCGTTTATGTTGTTTATCTAGTTTTTCTTCTAATAATTCTAATCGTGTCTCTGTCATAGTTTGTACTTGTTCCAGATTTAGTACTCTAAAATCCACCGATTCTACCTTATTATGTACCTCTGCAATCTCATCTCTCAGTGTCCCCGTTATACTAACTAATAATTTTTGAATGTCTTCTTTAGTGGGGAGAGCCTGAATAAGCTGTTTGAGCTGTGTTATATCTTGCTCTATCCCCTTCTCCTGTTCCTGTGTGTTTGGTGTAGCATACGAGCATACCTGTATATCTTCATTGGTACCTGTAGGGAGTTCACCTTCCACTGCATCCATCGCTGTGTCTGATCCAGTCTGTAATGCTGGAGCCGTTGATGCAGTCGCTGAGACTGTAACCTGCAGTGACCCCTCCGGAAATGGCTCCTGTGTCAGCGCCGAGTTAGCACCTGCGTCCCCTGGTTGTTTCAAGTCCTTCTTAACCGTCAGGTACCGGGTAATATACGAGTGGCTTGGAGTGTACGGCACTCCTGTATTCTTTCCCCGTCTCGACATGGGCCGTCAGATACACTGCCACCTCGCTGGATAGGACGCTGCAAAGCCTTATCTGTGAAACTGCGGAGCTACGGTGATACACTGATCCGTGCCTCCTTAGAAAACACCTCCGCTCTTTCGCCCAGCGCGACGCCGCTTACATAATGTACTGGCCACAGGGCTGTGGGGCTGCAGAGATATTGATGATCGGATGCAGCTTTGCGAGCACTGCCTTAAGAACCGGTCACCGCGGTTACCCCAGCTGTGGAGAGACTGCTTCGGATCTACAGCGCTACGGCACTGAGGAGACACCCTCGGTTTGTGATGCCTAGGGGCCGTCGGTCAGCGAGGCTAGGGATATTCTGATGGACCGCGGGAACATCCACAATACTTAAAAAGGCCCAAAGAAAAAGGGGAACACTGCGCTAGATAGAAACGTGAATTGGTTGATGAAAATTACACAGTGATAGTGTAAAAAGCTGCCGGTACTGAAAAAATGGATACCAAATTTACATAAAATATATAGAAAAAAGTACAGCGCTAATTCAATAATGAAAAAGTATCCAAAAAATACTAGTGAAAAATATGAAGTGTATACAAAAGAAATTTACATTTTGTACAAAATATATAATATATTTAAAAACCATCGGTAATATATCTTTAAAGTAAATAAAGTGAATATACCTCTAAGTGAATTAACAATTAAAATAACAGTGAAAAACAATCCATAAATAAATAAAGTGAAAAGAGCTGAGGAATAACTAAAATCCCGCAGCATAAAAAACCTTTAAAAAAGTGTTCAAACAGAGAAGTGCCACAAAAATGAAAGTGATCAATCCTGAAATGAATGTGAAAAGAAAGAGTATTCTTCATCCACCAGAATGGAGAGACACCAGAAGAATAGTAATATATTCTCCTTACCGCATCAGTATGATCATTCATGCAGTGATCTCTTCAAGCGCAGGGGTTTAGGGTCTCCCTCTAGACCAAAGAAAATAAATATATCTCCGAAGTAGTATCTGTTCAACTCCCAAAGAAAAAAGGAACCATAGCGTAATACTGCAAGCAAACGTTTATTATCCACACAGTATTGCACTTACAGTTAAGATGAACTTTTCAAGCGTATCTTATCGTAGGGGACGCAGCGTCTCCTCGAAGCTTCTCCTGCTGATCTTGCTCCGTATCTCAGTAAGTTAGAGCGTGATGACGTAAAACTGCAAGCCACACCTACGCGTTTCGTCATGAAAAGACGTCGTCTGGGATTGGTTGCAAAGTCCCCGTCATCACGTACGCCCTTAAGTAATCCCGCAGCGCCATTTTGAAAAAGGGCGGAAGGATTACCGGGGAATCTGAAAGACGCAGCGGCGTCATATGATAGACAACGCTGCTTAGAAGCTGAGAAGAAGCCTGTTATTAAAGAAATATTATATACTGCCATCTTGTGGCCAAAAAAGAGATTGTGGTAAACCAAAATCAAGCAGAAAGAGAGCAAGGAAGAGGCGCCAGGAACCCCAAAACATCTTACAATAATGGTAGCAGCAATATGTGTGCAAAACAAGGATATATAAAAATACATAACAATACTTATTAGATAAAAATATTACTATAAAAAAGTACATTGTGTATATAATTCATAAAAATATAAAATCAATTATATTAAAAGTATTTATAAAACTATGCATTATTTAAAAAACAATTTATGTCCCAGTCAACATTTAACCCATGAGGCACATAGGATCGCATATCAAAAATCCATTTGGTTTCGAGTTTTGATATAGAACGAACTTTATTCGTGCCTCGCCAATGTGGAAGAAGTTTTTCAATGGGAATAAATAACGTCCCCTTAGTTTGTCGGTTATGGTATTTGGCATAATGTTTCGAAAGATTATGTTTGGGAAAACCACGCCGTATATTACCCACATGTTCTTCTAATCTAACGTGTAGGGCTCTTTTAGTCCGCCCGATGTACTGTTTGGAACAGGGACACTGGATAAGATATACCACACATTCACTAGAGCATGTGATGAAGGAATCAATGTCATATCTTATATCTGTTTGTGTAGACTGAAAGGACTCACATTTGCGTCCTTGAAAGGAATTTATTTCGCAAATCTTACACTTCCGGCATGGATAAAATCCCTTCATTGTTTGAAAGAAAGAGATCACATTAGGAGGGTCTATAACATTGGGTGCTATCTTATGGCGTAAAGAGGGAGCTCCTCTAAAGATAACAACTGGGCGTTCGGGTAAAACTGGACCCAGTATTCTATCGTTTTTTAGAATGTTCCAATGTTTATTAAAAATTCTTCTGACTGAGAAGTGTTGATTTGAATAGCCTGTTATCATGGCACATCCAAATTTGTTATCACCCGTTTGATTCATCCTCTCTGATCTAATGAGCATCTTCCCCCTATCCATATCTTTAATTGTCTCTATGGTCTTATCAATATTCATTTCCGTATAACCTTTTTCCAAAAACCTTAATTTAAGAATCTGTGCTTGCTGCAAATAATCTGACAAAGTGGTGCAGTTACGTCTAATACGTTGAAACTGACTCTTTGGTACAGCATTAAGCCAGTTAGGATGATGACAACTGGTCAATGGAATAAAGGCATTTCTGTCTGTATTTTTAAAGAACGTAGTGGTAGTCAATATCCCTTCACTTACTGAAATGTTAAGATCCAGAAAATGAATATTTGATTGACTAGCTTCATATTTCAGACAGATGCCCTTATTGTTAGTGTTGAGTCTGAAAAAGAAATTCTCCAACGAAGGGAGATCACCCTCCCATATGAGCAAGATATCATCTATGTACCTTTTCCATAGACGCAACTCTTTCGGGGGGTTAGCATCAATCACTTCTCTTTCCCAATATGCCATAAAAAGATTGGCTAGGCTGGGGGCAAATTTAGCCCCCATAGCCACACCGCACTTCTGCAAATAAAATGAACCTCCAAACCAAAAATAATTATGACTAGTGGCAAAAATCAATAAATTAATAATGAAATCCTTCTGGATTAATGACAACGTGTTGTCCTGTTCGAGATAGAAACGAACTGCCTCTAAGCCATGCTCATGTGAAATGATCGTGTAGAGGGAGGTGACATCTGCTGTCGCTAAAATATATCCCTCTCTCCAATCGCAGTTGGCCAAAAGGTTAATCACCTGAGTTGTATCACGTAAATAAGAGGGAGTGGATATAACCAAGGGTTGTAAAAACTCATCAATGTATTTACCTATACGTGCTGTTACTGAGTCAATTCCACTTATAATAGGGCGCCCTGGTGGATTAGACATACATTTATGGACTTTAGGTAGGTAATATATAACTGGTACCCTGGGTGCGGAGGGCACCAGATGGATTTTCTCTTTTTTATTTAGAACACCCAGGGAATAGCCTTCATTAATTAAAGACAAAAGCTCCCTCTTAAATTTAACAGTGGGATTACATACTAATTGGCTATAGGTAGCTGTATCTGACAGAAGCCTAACCATCTCTGTTAGATAATCCTTTTTATTTAGAATGACCACGCCCCCGCCTTTGTCGGCAGGGCGTATTACAATGTCATTCCTTACACATATCATTTTAAGATTCCTCTGAAGTTCAAAATTGTTCCTAAACCGTGGAGTTTTTAAAGACACTATATCCTTTAGAACCATCTCTTTAAATGTTTGAATAGAGGGAGCTACAAAACTTGGAGGATTGAATAAAGAAGCATTTGAAAAGTTCGTATGTCGAATTGGAACCACGCTCCCAATGTTAATTGGGGTAGTGGGATCTGATTGCAGATCTAATTCAGCTGATTGTACACCTATAGTAGTGGCAATTTGACTGCCACTCGCTGTAGGGTTAAGGATAAAATGTCTTTTAATATTCATTTTACGAACAAACTTGTGAGCATCAATGAATGTCTCAAATTTGTTCAATGTACGAGGGGGTGCGAATTTCAGGCCCTGGCTAAGGATTTTCTGTTCTCCTTGTGATAATTGAACAGAACTCAAATTAAAGACACCATCGATCTTTAATGTTTCCTTTTTTTTGGACCTGATCCTTCTCCCCCCTCTGCTCCCTCTCTTTCGCCGTGACCCCTTTTGGGTCTGATATTGGCCAATGGAAAAAAACGAGGTTGATCCATTCTCATGGAATTCGAAGGGGATTGTTGATGTTCCTGTCTATATCTCATTGAATGGTCTACATATTGACTAGGATGCCTTGAGATTATTGGTTCCTCTACAAATCTCTCTTCATATTGTTGTGTCAGAGGTGCAAATCTATTATGTGTGGGAATATTACTACCCCTGGGAGTCAATCTAGAGAACTGATTCCTATAATGATCTCTCGGGTCTTCCCTCAGATTATGTTGATTGGCATACGAAGAATAATAATGATCATTCTGCTGTTCACCATATCTTTGGTCACCTCCATAATCACTGACACGTGCCTTATTCCTCAAAGGTCGATCCCTTCTGTGAGGATAGGGGTTCCCATCCTGAGTATATTGTACATCAAAATATTGATGGGTGCTATCTTTCCTAATTTTATTTTTATTTTTATTCTTAGGTTTCACAGTGGTATACCCTTGTTGATTTGAATTATTGGGTCTCTCAGAATCGCCCTCAACTCTTAAGGGAAGAGTTGAAAAAAAATTATTAATGGGGGGAGGGAGGGTCGAAATCGGGGCAAGTGGTGGGGGTAGAGGATTAGTTACCCCCTCCATTCCCTCATCTACTCTAATTTGCCATTTAAAGACAATTTTATTAGAGTAGTCTGCAAAGTCGCGGTTATACTTCTTCTTTTTCTTAAGTTTTTGGTCGTGATCCTCTTTTTCCAGAAAAAGTTTGAGCTGATCGGACTTAGTTTTATAACATTCTTGACCCTTAAAAGGGATTAGTTTGTCTTTCAACAAACCAATCTCTTCATTAAGCTTTCTGAGTTTAGCATGTTTCTTATCTATCAAAAATTGCAAGAATTTGACACCTGTGTCATTAAAATAGACGAACCACCCCTCTAGGTCATTTTCACCCTTCTGTGGGCTGACCTCCCACCTGAGGCTCCGGGGCACCATTTTCTGTGCCACATATTGTTCGAGATAAGCAATATCCCAGCTTGTATGTAGCTCAGAAACCAATAAGTTTTTAAGCCTAAGGAAAATGCCTCCTACCTCATCTAGTTGTTCAATATTGCCATCGAATACCCCCTCTATGTTGATATTATATTGGGAACGGTATTCAAAAATATCCATGAGGACCTATCAGCTGCAATGTTATAGTATCGAAAAAACAGTATTTAAAAAGGCCCAAAGAAAAAGGGGAACACTGCGCTAGATAGAAACGTGAATTGGTTGATGAAAATTACACAGTGATAGTGTAAAAAGCTGCCGGTACTGAAAAAATGGATACCAAATTTACATAAAATATATAGAAAAAAAGTACAGCGCTAATTCAATAATGAAAAAGTATCCAAAAAATACTAGTGAAAAATATGAAGTGTATACAAAAGAAATTTACATTTTGTACAAAATATATAATATATTTAAAAACCATCGGTAATATATCTTTAAAGTAAATAAAGTGAATATACCTCTAAGTGAATTAACAATTAAAATAACAGTGAAAAACAATCCATAAATAAATAAAGTGAAAAGAGCTGAGGAATAACTAAAATCCCGCAGCATAAAAAACCTTTAAAAAAGTGTTCAAACAGAGAAGTGCCACAAAAATGAAAGTGATCAATCCTGAAATGAATGTGAAAAGAAAGAGTATTCTTCATCCACCAGAATGGAGAGACACCAGAAGAATAGTAATATATTCTCCTTACCGCATCAGTATGATCACTCATGCAGTGATCTCTTCAAGCGCAGGGGTTTAGGGTCTCCCTCTAGACCAAAGAAAATAAATATATCTCCGAAGTAGTATCTGTTCAACTCCCAAAGAAAAAAGGAACCATAGCGTAATACTGCAAGCAAACGTTTATTATCCACACAGTATTGCACTTACAGTTAAGATGAACTTTTCAAGCGTATCTTATCGTAGGGGACGCAGCGTCTCCTCGAAGCTTCTCCTGCTGATCTTGCTCCGTATCTCAGTAAGTTAGAGCGTGATGACGTAAAACTGCAAGCCACACCTACGCGTTTCGTCATGAAAAGACGTCGTCTGGGATTGGTTGCAAAGTCCCCGTCATCACGTACGCCCTTAAGTAATCCCGCAGCGCCATTTTGAAAAAGGGCGGAAGGATTACCGGGGAATCTGAAAGACGCAGCGGCGTCATATGATAGACAACGCTGCTTAGAAGCTGAGAAGAAGCCTGTTATTAAAGAAATATTATATACTGCCATCTTGTGGCCAAAAAAGAGATTGTGGTAAACCAAAATCAAGCAGAAAGAGAGCAAGGAAGAGGTGCCAGGAACCCCAAAACATCTTACAATAATGGTAGCAGCAATATGTGTGCAAAACAAGGATATATAAAAATACATAACAATACTTATTAGATAAAAATATTACTATAAAAAAGTACATTGTGTATATAATTCATAAAAATATAAAATCAATTATATTAAAAGTATTTATAAAACTATGCATTATTTAAAAAACAATTTATGTCCCAGTCAACATTTAACCCATGAGGCACATAGGATCGCATATCAAAAATCCATTTGGTTTCGAGTTTTGATATAGAACGAACTTTATTCGTGCCTCGCCAATGTGGAAGAAGTTTTTCAATGGGAATAAATAACGTCCCCTTAGTTTGTCGGTTATGGTATTTGGCATAATGTTTCGAAAGATTATGTTTGGGAAAACCACGCCGTATATTACCCACATGTTCTTCTAATCTAACGTGTAGGGCTCTTTTTCCCAAACATAATCTTTCGAAACATTATGCCAAATACCATAACCGACAAACTAAGGGGAGGTTATTTATTCCCATTGAAAAACTTCTTCCACATTGGCGAGGCACGAATAAAGTTCGTTCTATATCAAAACTCGAAACCAAATGGATTTTTGATATGCGATCCTATGTGCCTCATGGGTTAAATGTTGACTGGGACATAAATTGTTTTTTAAATAATGCATAGTTTTATAAATACTTTTAATATAATTGATTTTATATTTTTATGAATTATATACACAATGTACTTTTTTATAGTAATATTTTTATCTAATAAGTATTGTTATGTATTTTTATATATCCTTGTTTTGCACACATATTGCTGCTACCATTATTGTAAGATGTTTTGGGGTTCCTGGCGCCTCTTCCTTGCTCTCTTTCTGCTTGATTTTGGTTTACCACAATCTCTTTTTTGGCCACAAGATGGCAGTATATAATATTTCTTTAATAACAGGCTTCTTCTCAGCTTCTAAGCAGCGTTGTCTATCATATGACGCCGCTGCGTCTTTCAGATTCCCCGGTAATCCTTCCGCCCTTTTTCAAAATGGCGCTGCGGGATTACTTAAGGGCGTACGTGATGACGGGGACTTTGCAACCAATCCCAGACGACGTCTTTTCATGACGAAACGCGTAGGTGTGGCTTGCAGTTTTACGTCATCACGCTCTAACTTACTGAGATACGGAGCAAGATCAGCAGGAGAAGCTTCGAGGAGACGCTGCGTCCCCTACGATAAGATACGCTTGAAAAGTTCATCTTAACTGTAAGTGCAATACTGTGTGGATAATAAACGTTTGCTTGCAGTATTACGCTATGGTTCCTTTTTTCTTTGGGAGTTGAACAGATACTACTTCGGAGATATATTTATTTTCTTTGGTCTAGAGGGAGACCCTAAACCCCTGCGCTTGAAGAGATCACTGCATGAGTGATCATACTGATGCGGTAAGGAGAATATATTACTATTCTTCTGGTGTCTCTCCATTCTGGTGGATGAAGAATACTCTTTCTTTTCACATTCATTTCAGGATTGATCACTTTCATTTTTGTGGCACTTCTCTGTTTGAACACTTTTTTAAAGGTTTTTTATGCTGCGGGATTTTAGTTATTCCTCAGCTCTTTTCACTTTATTTATTTATGGATTGTTTTTCACTGTTATTTTAATTGTTAATTCACTTAGAGGTATATTCACTTTATTTACTTTAAAGATATATTACCGATGGTTTTTAAATATATTATATATTTTGTACAAAATGTAAATTTCTTTTGTATACACTTCATATTTTTCACTAGTATTTTTTGGATACTTTTTCATTATTGAATTAGCGCTGTACTTTTTTTCTATATATTTTATGTAAATTTGGTATCCATTTTTTCAGTACCGGCAGCTTTTTACACTATCACTGTGTAATTTTCATCAACCAATTCACGTTTCTATCTAGCGCAGTGTTCCCCTTTTTCTTTGGGCCTTTTTAAATACTGTTTTTCGATACTATAACATTGCAGCTGATAGGTCCTCATGGATATTTTTGAATACCGTTCCCAATATAATATCAACATAGAGGGGGTATTCGATGGCAATATTGAACAACTAGATGAGGTAGGAGGCATTTTCCTTAGGCTTAAAAACGTATTGGTTTCTGAGCTACATACAAGCTGGGATATTGCTTATCTCGAACAATATGTGGCACAGAAAATGGTGCCCCGGAGCCTCAGGTGGGAGGTCAGCCCACAGAAGGGTGAAAATGACCTAGAGGGGTGGTTCGTCTATTTTAATGACACAGGTGTCAAATTCTTGCAATTTTTGATAGATAAGAAACATGCTAAACTCAGAAAGCTTAATGAAGAGATTGGTTTGTTGAAAGACAAACTAATCCCTTTTAAGGGTCAAGAATGTTATAAAACTAAGTCCGATCAGCTCAAACTTTTTCTGGAAAAAGAGGATCACGACCAAAAACTTAAGAAAAAGAAGAAGTATAACCGCGACTTTGCAGACTACTCTAATAAAATTGTCTTTAAATGGCAAATTAGAGTAGATGAGGGAATGGAGGGGGTAACTAATCCTCTACCCCCACCACTTGCCCCGATTTCGACCCTCCCTCCCCCCATTAATAATTTTTTTTCAACTCTTCCCTTAAGAGTTGAGGGCGATTCTGAGAGACCCAATAATTCAAATCAACAAGGGTATACCACTGTGAAACCTAAGAATAAAAATAAAAATAAAATTAGGAAAGATAGCACCCATCAATATTTTGATGTACAATATACTCAGGATGGGAACCCCTATCCTCACAGAAGGGATCGACCTTTGAGGAATAAGGCACGTGTCAGTGATTATGGAGGTGACCAAAGATATGGTGAACAGCAGAATGATCATTATTATTCTTCGTATGCCAATCAACATAATCTGAGGGAAGACCCGAGAGATCATTATAGGAATCAGTTCTCTAGATTGACTCCCAGGGGTAGTAATATTCTCACACATAATAGATTTGCACCTCTGACACAACAATATGAAGAGAGATTTGTAGAGGAACCAATAATCTCAAGGCATCCTAGTCAATATGTAGACCATTCAATGAGATATAGACAGGAACATCAACAATCCCCTTCGAATTCCATGAGAATGGATCAACCTCGTTTTTTTCCATTGGCCAATATCAGACCCAAAAGGGGTCACGGCGAAAGAGAGGGAGCAGAGGGGGGAGAAGGATCAGGTCCAAAAAAAAGGAAACATTAAAGATCGATGGTGTCTTTAATTTGAGTTCTGTTCAATTATCACAAGGAGAACAGAAAATCCTTAGCCAGGGCCTGAAATTCGCACCCCCTCGTACATTGAACAAATTTGAGACATTCATTGATGCTCACAAGTTTGTTCGTAAAATGAATATTAAAAGACATTTTATCCTTAACCCTACAGCGAGTGGCAGTCAAATTGCCACTACTATAGGTGTACAATCAGCTGAATTAGATCTGCAATCAGATCCCACTACCCCAATTAACATTGGGAGCGTGGTTCCAATTCGACATACGAACTTTTCAAATGCTTCTTTATTCAATCCTCCAAGTTTTGTAGCTCCCTCTATTCAAACATTTAAAGAGATGGTTCTAAAGGATATAGTGTCTTTAAAAACTCCACGGTTTAGGAACAATTTTGAACTTCAGAGGAATCTTAAAATGATATGTGTAAGGAATGACATTGTAATACGCCCTGCCGACAAAGGCGGGGGCGTGGTCATTCTAAATAAAAAGGATTATCTAACAGAGATGGTTAGGCTTCTGTCAGATACAGCTACCTATAGCCAATTAGTATGTAATCCCACTGTTAAATTTAAGAGGGAGCTTTTGTCTTTAATTAATGAAGGCTATTCCCTGGGTGTTCTAAATAAAAAAGAGAAAATCCATCTGGTGCCCTCTGCACCCAGGGTACCAGTTATATATTACCTACCTAAAGTCCATAAATGTATGTCTAATCCACCAGGGCGCCCTATTATAAGTGGAATTGACTCAGTAACAGCACGTATAGGTAAATACATTGATGAGTTTTTACAACCCTTGGTTATATCCACTCCCTCTTATTTACGTGATACAACTCAGGTGATTAACCTTTTGGCCAACTGTGATTGGAGAGAGGGATATATTTTAGCGACAGCAGATGTCACCTCCCTCTACACGATCATTTCACATGAGCATGGCTTAGAGGCAGTTCGTTTCTATCTCGAACAGGACAACATGTTGTCATTAATCCAGAAGGATTTCATTATTAATTTATTGATTTTTG
Organism: Rana muscosa; assembly: GCA_029206835.1. Lineage (NCBI taxonomy): Eukaryota > Metazoa > Chordata > Amphibia > Anura > Ranidae > Rana > Rana muscosa. Next base: position 896,116,816 of record CM055118.1, on the reverse strand, counting down.
CCACTAGTCATAATTATTTTTGGTTTGGAGGTTCATTTTATTTGCAGAAGTGCGGTGTGGCTATGGGGGCTAAATTTGCCCCCAGCCTAGCCAATCTTTTTATGGCATATTGGGAAAGAGAAGTGATTGATGCTAACCCCCCGAAAGAGTTGCGTCTATGGAAAAGGTACATAGATGATATCTTGCTCATATGGGAGGGTGATCTCCCTTCGTTGGAGAATTTCTTTTTCAGACTCAACACTAACAATAAGGGCATCTGTCTGAAATATGAAGCTAGTCAATCAAATATTCATTTTCTGGATCTTAACATTTCAGTAAGTGAAGGGATATTGACTACCACTACGTTCTTTAAAAATACAGACAGAAATGCCTTTATTCCATTGACCAGTTGTCATCATCCTAACTGGCTTAATGCTGTACCAAAGAGTCAGTTTCAACGTATTAGACGTAACTGCACCACTTTGTCAGATTATTTGCAGCAAGCACAGATTCTTAAATTAAGGTTTTTGGAAAAAGGTTATACGGAAATGAATATTGATAAGACCATAGAGACAATTAAAGATATGGATAGGGGGAAGATGCTCATTAGATCAGAGAGGATGAATCAAACGGGTGATAACAAATTTGGATGTGCCATGATAACAGGCTATTCAAATCAACACTTCTCAGTCAGAAGAATTTTTAATAAACATTGGAACATTCTAAAAAACGATAGAATACTGGGTCCAGTTTTACCCGAACGCCCAGTTGTTATCTTTAGAGGAGCTCCCTCTTTACGCCATAAGATAGCACCCAATGTTATAGACCCTCCTAATGTGATCTCTTTCTTTCAAACAATGAAGGGATTTTATCCATGCCGGAAGTGTAAGATTTGCGAAATAAATTCCTTTCAAGGACGCAAATGTGAGTCCTTTCAGTCTACACAAACAGATATAAGATATGACATTGATTCCTTCATCACATGCTCTAGTGAATGTGTGGTATATCTTATCCAGTGTCCCTGTTCCAAACAGTACATCGGGCGGACTAAAAGAGCCCTACACGTTAGATTAGAAGAACATGTGGGTAATATACGGCGTGGTTTTCCCAAACATAATCTTTCGAAACATTATGCCAAATACCATAACCGACAAACTAAGGGGACGTTATTTATTCCCATTGAAAAACTTCTTCCACATTGGCGAGGCACGAATAAAGTTCGTTCTATATCAAAACTCGAAACCAAATGGATTTTTGATATGCGATCCTATGTGCCTCATGGGTTAAATGTTGACTGGGACATAAATTGTTTTTTAAATAATGCATAGTTTTATAAATACTTTTAATATAATTGATTTTATATTTTTATGAATTATATACACAATGTACTTTTTTATAGTAATATTTTTATCTAATAAGTATTGTTATGTATTTTTATATATCCTTGTTTTGCACACATATTGCTGCTACCATTATTGTAAGATGTTTTGGGGTTCCTGGCGCCTCTTCCTTGCTCTCTTTCTGCTTGATTTTGGTTTACCACAATCTCTTTTTTGGCCACAAGATGGCAGTATATAATATTTCTTTAATAACAGGCTTCTTCTCAGCTTCTAAGCAGCGTTGTCTATCATATGACGCCGCTGCGTCTTTCAGATTCCCCGGTAATCCTTCCGCCCTTTTTCAAAATGGCGCTGCGGGATTACTTAAGGGCGTACGTGATGACGGGGACTTTGCAACCAATCCCAGACGACGTCTTTTCATGACGAAACGCGTAGGTGTGGCTTGCAGTTTTACGTCATCACGCTCTAACTTACTGAGATACGGAGCAAGATCAGCAGGAGAAGCTTCGAGGAGACGCTGCGTCCCCTACGATAAGATACGCTTGAAAAGTTCATCTTAACTGTAAGTGCAATACTGTGTGGATAATAAACGTTTGCTTGCAGTATTACGCTATGGTTCCTTTTTTCTTTGGGAGTTGAACAGATACTACTTCGGAGATATATTTATTTTCTTTGGTCTAGAGGGAGACCCTAAACCCCTGCGCTTGAAGAGATCACTGCATGAGTGATCATACTGATGCGGTAAGGAGAATATATTACTATTCTTCTGGTGTCTCTCCATTCTGGTGGATGAAGAATACTCTTTCTTTTCACATTCATTTCAGGATTGATCACTTTCATTTTTGTGGCACTTCTCTGTTTGAACACTTTTTTAAAGGTTTTTTATGCTGCGGGATTTTAGTTATTCCTCAGCTCTTTTCACTTTATTTATTTATGGATTGTTTTTCACTGTTATTTTAATTGTTAATTCACTTAGAGGTATATTCACTTTATTTACTTTAAAGATATATTACCGATGTTTTTTAAATATATTATATATTTTGTACAAAATGTAAATTTCTTTTGTATACACTTCATATTTTTCACTAGTATTTTTTGGATACTTTTTCATTATTGAATTAGCGCTGTACTTTTTTTCTATACATCCACAATACTGTCGGTCTACTGAAGGGAGCTCTGTGGCACTGCTAGGCTCCGGGCTCTCACGCCGCCATGCCTAGACCACTCCCCCCGGAAACAAAAATGGTCAGCATAGGCAGTCTTGAAGGGATCTGACATTTCCAAAAAAATTATTCGGCTACATCAGCATCAGGTGCTTGGTAGCTGGTGGTGATCCAAGACTGATTCCTTTTTATGAAGGTCAGTCGATCGACCGAGTCGGTGGACAGGCGCACCCTGTGATCGGTTACAAAGCCTCCAGCAGCACTGAATGTGGGTTCCAAAAGAACGCTGGATGCAGGACAGGCCAGTACCTCAATTGCATACTGTGCAAGCTCTGGCCAGTGATCCATCCTCAAGACCCAGTAACCCAGAGGATTTTCGGTGGGAAAGGTGTCCAAGTCTGATCTTGCCCCTAGATATTCCTGCACTATGTAAACCAGACGCTGGCGATGGCTGCTGGAAGCGATCATACCTTGGGGCTGCGTACTAAAAAATTGTCTGAATGCATCGGTCAGACGGCTACCTTCTCCACCGCTCCTTCTTTGACTGACCGGAGCCTCAGCAACACATTGTCCAGGACCAGGAATTTGTAACCTCCCAGTCTCTGGGAATGCGTTGCACAGACCTTTCTGCAAGGCCTCCCGAAGTTGCTTCATCCTCTGCTCCCTCTGCGATGGCAAGATAAGGTCCGCAACCTTACCCTTGTAACGTGGATCAAGGAGGGTTGCCAGCCAGTAATGATCCCTCTCCTTGATCGCACGAATATGAGGATCCTTGCACAGGCTTTGCAAGATCAGGGAGGCCATGCAGCGTAGGTTTGCTGAGGCATTTTGTCCGGGGTCCTCTGGGTCATGATGACATGATCCGCAGCCACCTCCTCCCAGCCACGTACAAGTCCATGGGTGTCTTGGGACTGTAATTGATCCCTTGAAGACTGCTGCTGATGCTAAGTGCTAGGCTCCACCTCCATGCTGACACAATCCTCCTCCTCGTCCTCTTCCTGTGTGATAGGCGGGCCAGCAAGGACACTGTCTGGATAAAGGAGGCCTTTGAGAGGTAAGGAAGTCCTCCTCTTCCTGCCTCGGTTTTGCCTCAAGTGCCCTGTCCATTATTCCACGCAGCATGTGCTCCAACAGGTGGACAAGAGGGACAGTGTCACTGATGCATGCACTGTCACTGCTCACAATGCTTGTGGCCTCCTCAAATGGTGCCAGGACAGTGCATGCATCCCTGATCATGGCCCACTGGCGGGAAAAAAATCCAAGCTCCCCTGACACTGTCCTGGTGCCATATTGCAACAGATACTCATTGATGCCTCTCTGCTGCGTGAACAGCCGCTTTGCAGGTCAGCCAGCCGAGCACTGGCATTATATGACCGGCGGAAATGCCCACAGAGTTTCCTGGCCTGCTTCAGGACCTCCTGTAAGCCCGGGTACCTGCCCAAGAAAATGCTGCACCACCAAGTTAAGGACGTGAGCAAAACAGGGCACATGGGTCAGTTGTCCCTGTCGGAGGGCGGTGAGGAGGTTGGTGTCATTGTCGGAAACCACCTTTCCTGGCTTAAGCTGGCATGGCATCAACCACCTCTGAGCCTGCCTCTGCAGAGCTGACAGAATCTCTGCCCCAGTGTGGCTCCTGTCCCCCAAGCACACCAGCTCAAGCACCGCATGGCATCTTTTTGCCTGCGTACTTGCATAGCCCCTTGAACGCCTTACGGAGCACCGCTGTTTCCGAGGACAAAGCACAGGTAGAGGCCATGGAGGAAGAAGAGGAGGGGGTGGAGGGGGTGGAGGAGAGAGGTGTGTCAGAATCACCAGTAGTAACATTTTGGAGGCGTGGTGGCGGAACAACCTTCAACACTACTGCACCTTGTCCTGCATCCTTCCCAGCTGCCAGCAGAGTCACCCAATGCACCGTTAAAGATAGGTAACGTCCCTGTCCATGCCTGCTAGACAATGAGTCAGCGGTAATATGCACCTTACCGCTGACCGCCCTGTCCAGCGAGGCCAAGACATTGCCTTCCACATGCCGGTAGAGAGCCGCCTTCTGTGAGAAAAAGTGGCGTTTGGGAACCTGCCACTGAGAAACCGCACATTCAACAAACTCACGGAAGGGGGCAGAGTCTACCAACTGAAAAGGAAGCAATTTAGCCAAGCTAGCATTCAACCGCTGGGCATGTGGATGGCTGGGAGCGAATTTCTTTCGGCGGTGCAGCAACTGGAGCAGGGAAATTTGCCTGGTACAATCGGACATCGGTGTACCGATAGCAGATTGTCCGCAAGTACTTGGCTGTGACACACCGAATTCTACACCTTCATTCCTCTCAGTGCAGGTTTCAAAGAGGATTGAAGGTATAGTGGGGTTGGAGATCCCAGCTGATGAGGAGCAAGGAGAGGTCCGCTTTGTTCTTTGATGTGGGTCTTTTAGGTACGCTTGCCAACGGACTGCATGGCAGGTCGACATATGTCTGGTCAAGCACGTGGTGCCCAAGCAGGTGATGTTTTGGCCATGCGAGATAGGCTTTAGACATATGTTGCAATTGGCAACGGTGCGATCTGCTGCACACGTCTGAAAAAAGGCCCACACCAAAGAACTTTTGGAATAACGCGCAGAGACAGCAGCGCCCTGCACATGCGGTGCTCTGCGGTGTGATGCAGTCGGTGTGCTGCCCTTAAGCTGGCCCTGGAGGGCATCCTGCCTTGTTGGAGATGTGCCTCCTCCTCCTCCTCTCTCCTATCAGGAACCCACGTGGAGTCAGTGACCTCATCATCCCCTCCCTCTTCATCACTGGAGCCAATCTGGCAGTATGCTGCAGCTGGGGGAACATGACTGCCAGATAGCTGTACTTGTTGGGAACCCCCTCTCTCTGGGCTCAAGTTACTACCCCCTCTTTCTGAGCTAACGTTACTGCCTTCCTCCAGCTGGGTTCCATCATCGGAGCCTCAAAATGCTGGACATCCTCCTGGAGCATCCTCCTGTGGTCAAACAGTTCGGGGGACTCCTTAGGAGGACATGGTGGAGCTAGGGAAGGAGTGACTGATGCCATTGAGCCGAGGGAAAAGGCCGCTTTGGCAGCTGCTTTGCCAGACAAAGTACCCTGAGCCTGGTTGAGAGAGGATGAGGAGGAGGAGGACAGCTTGGTCATCCACTCTACCAAGTCTTGGGCATGTTGCGGCTCAACATGGCCAGCTGCCGAAAAGAAGGACAAGCGTGTCCCATGGCCACTTGCTGATGAGGATGCACCGTGTCCACGACCAGCAGCACTGTTGCCTCTAGACACAGAGCCTGCTTGCCCTCTTTTATTGCCTCGTGACTGTCTGCCTCTCCTTGTTTTTCTTCCAGACATACTAATTGCCTGCAGTGAGATGTAGCTGCACAAAGGTGGGATGTATATATATATATATATATATATTTGTCTGTACTGATAATGAAGCTATCAGAATCAACTGCCTGCTGTGGTATTAGTATGGGAAAAGCAGCAGCAGCAGTTAGTTTTAGGTGAAAACTGTGCAGAGAGGGACACAGTACACTAACTGAAAATACTTGCAGCTCTCTGCTTGTGGTTTTATTATGAGAACACCACTATAATAGTCCGTAACTGTATTCAGGTAAGCTTTAGGTGAACGCTATGCAAAGCACACAGTACACTAAGTGAAACACTGACTGTCTGCAGCTAGCACAATCACCTGCCTGCCTGTCACAGTATAGAGACAACCAGGAATGGATCTAGCTAAACTGAATACAGGGTATAAATATATATACAACACCTAGGATGCATATATATCCTCTACACACTGTAACTGCAGCTAACTGACTCGCCTGCCTGCTCTATCTAACTCAATATAAATGACACTGTCTGTCTCTGTAAACTCTCTCTTTTCACAACTCCAACACACTACACAAGGCCGCCGAGCTGGCGGCCTTATATAGTGTGGGGCGTGTACTAAACCCCCTGAGCCATAATTGGCCAAAGCCACCCTGGCTTTGGCCAATTACGGCTCTCCGTTTTTTCTGCGCTGTGATTGGCCAAAGCATGTGGGTTATAGTGCATGCTTGGCCAATCATCAGCCAGAAATGCACTGCGATACCGCAGTGAATTATGGGCCGTGACGCGCCACTCGAATTTGGCGCGAACGGCCCGTAATGTTCGCAATTCAGCGAACGGTCGAACAGCCGATGTTCAAGACGAACATGGGTTCGACTCGAACACGAAGCTCATCCGTACAAATAAGCAATCGTGCAAAATTATGCTAATAAACAGTAGAGCAAACAATTGCAATTTCTTCAAACGTGCCAAAAAAGAAGAAGGATTAAACGTGCAAATAAATGTCCATGTCAGGTCACCTGGGGACAGGTGGCAAATGCACACCATTGGGGTCAGGAGTGCACCGCTAAGGTAGTGGACCCTATGGCTGACTGCTGCGGATGGAACTCTGGGTGGTTAAGGATGGCAGGTCCACTGGAGCACTAACAGGGATTCCACAAAGAGCTGGAGCCTAAGATTCCCCAGGGCGCGGAATCTAAGATCCAGCAGGTGTTCACCAGAGCCTCTACTGGTGAGGATGGACTGGGCAGCAACTGGATCCAGGTCGCGAAACCCAGAGTCTCCCAGCTCATGCTCAGAGTAGGCTATAGAGGATAGAGGGGAAGCAGTAGCTCAGGATAACAAGAAATAGTAAGGGAATAAGCCAAAGGTCGGGGCGACTAGCTGACAAGGATAAACAAAGGGCACGTCAAAGGTCAAGGTCACAAGCAGACAGGGATAGTCGAGAACAAGCCAAGATCGGTAAAACAGAGACAGACGTAGAGAACACAGTAAGCAGGAAGCCGAACACAGAATTTATTATTTTTTTTTAAATATTTTTATGGTTGAACTGGATTGACTTTGTCTTTTTTCAACCTGACTAACTATGTAATAGCTAACAAACACTGTTGAACAGCCCGGCTGGCTTGCAGTGCGCAGGTTAATATAGAGTTCACTGATAGGGCCTGGGGTGGAGCCATGCTTAGAGGACATATTACTTAAGCAGCCAGGTGAGATTGGCTGGCCTCTAAAGCAGGACACATGGAGGAGGTAAGCTGATAGACAAACATTACTGCATAACCATGACAGTCCAATAGGCAAGCAATTCCACAATATCAAATTCCAAAGAAATTGTAGAGTAATTGGAAGTATATATATATATATATATATATATATATAAATATATAAAAAAATGTGTTCTTTGTGCAAAAAAAATTTCCATGCAAAAATTTTTCCTTAGTGCAACCGTGGATCTCTGTGCAATACAAATAATCTGAAATCAAATAATGATCACAGGCAAAGTGCAAGATGGTCCTCCATCCATCAACAGCAATCCTTATGTGTGCATGTGCTCCAGTGTGGGGGCCCTCGTTTCCCCCAGCCTCTCACCTTAGCTGGCTTAAAAGTAAAGCCTCTTTACTCCTACAGTGGCTCGGCAGCTCCTGGTGGCAGCAGACACTTTTTCCCGGGGTAATTCACTCTCAATGATAAGACAGGGAAGAAGAGGGCTCCCTAGTGTAGTATGTTCAAATATTTTTAATTAATAGAATACATCAGTACACTTACATTTCAGACGATCAGACAAGCGCATGTAAAAATCAAAAAAAAAAGGCACCGGAAGTGATGTCACCACAGGCTCTTGTTTCTGACGCGTTGTGTGACTGTTCACGTCACTTTATCAAAGGGGAATGATTATTTTATTGCCCTCACTGTGTTAAACAAAAAAAAACACTTATGCCACGCACACACGATCGGACATTTCGACAACAAAACTGTGGATTTTTTTCCAACGGATGTTGGCTCAAACTTGTCTTGCATACACACAGTCACACAAATGTTGCTCGGAAATTCCGAACCTGAAGAACGCGGTCACGTACAACACAACGACGAGCCGAGAAAATTAAGTACAATGATTCCGAGCATGCGTCAAATTGATTCCGAGCATGCGTAGAATTTTTGTGTGTCGGAATTGGCTACACACGATCGGAATTTCGGACAACAAGTTTTGTTGTCAGAAAATTTGAGAACCAGCTCTCAAACATTTGTTGTCGGAAATTCCAACAGCAAATGTCCGATGGAGCATACACGCAGTCGGATTTTCCGTCAACAAGCTCACATCGAACATTTGTTGTCGGAAATTCCGACCGTGTGTATGCGGCATAAGGGTTTAAAATAGGGCTGTTACTGATTAAAATTTTCGTGTTCAATTAATAGTTTTTTTTTTTAAACGATTAATCGACTAATTTTGATTAATTATAAACGCATATACAGATCCAACTACTTTTAGCTGATCTCCTTGCAGGCCGATTCCCAGTGCAGCTACCAACCACTGGAAAAATGGATAGCAGGATACAAAAAACACACAAAGGCAGCGCTCGATGGGAATAGCATTAAAACTTTTATAGTCTTCAAGTAGCTAACAAAATAAATATTGCACTGGAGATAAAATCGATGTAGCTACATAAACTGTAAAAATGGTGTGAGTAATACCAAACGGTAGCAAAAGCAGTCATAAAAACATGTAGCTAAGTATGATACTGGTATAAAAATGTGTACAACGATACCACTGCTGAATCCAGATAAGGAGGGGTTAACATCAGTCCGTCGGCATGTAGATGTCCCGTGAAGGGAACTATCACAACTCCCAGTGGATGGCTGTAGAATCCCAGGTTGATAGAGGGAAGTGATAGAGGGAAGTGTAACAGCTCTTGCGTGTGACAGATAGTAAGGTCCCGCCGGCATGCAGATATGAAGGCACAGCAAAGGAGCCCTTCAGATGGACACGGCAAGCCCCGTCGGTGTCCGTGACGTCACCGGATCTCCAACGGAACTCCCTGAAGACCCGGAAGCCGGCAGAGAGGTGAGTACCGATCAAAAGAATTTTGATCGATCAAAACAATTAATCGATTAATCGAGGAATTAATAGTTAATTTCCACAGCCCTAGTTTAAAACTACTTCAAGGAAAAGAGAAATGGTCCAGAAATTACAACTCATGATCAAAATCCAAATCAGAATATTGATTTTATTAAGTTATTCAAGGATAGTCTCCTCTATGTACATGTCAGCCAGTCAGGTCTGACTGATGAAAAAAAATAATACTCTCTCTATGTTGCTGGAATTACAGGTTCAGTTCACTAAGCTATAACAATTGTTTTTTCTCATTATGATTGTCAGTTTTAGCAGTGAGAGCTGCAAATAATCACAGGGCTAAATAACACATTTGTTACAGCTTAGTGGATCAAGCCTTTTATCTCAGAAGACATTGAGGAAGGAAACTGCATTTGAATAGCAGGTAAACACTAGAGGGAGAATCTGCAAATCTGTATATGCAAATCAGTTATTGCATGCATGTAGAAATACAATGCAAATGTACATAAAAATGTACTATAAGGTAAAAAAGAATAATAATAACCAGTACTGTTTTTTTCACAGTCTAGGACAGGGATATGCAATTAGCGGACCTCCAGCTGTTGCCAAACTACAAGTCCCATGAGGCATAGCGAGACTCTGACAGCAGCAAGCATGACACCCAGAGGCAGAGGCATGATGGGACTTGTAGTTTTGCAACAGCTGGAGGTCCGCTAATTGCATATCCATGGTCTAGGACCTTGGCTATTCTTGCCCTCATTTCCATGTTCCTGTTCACCTTTATGTATTCTAACATTTCTTGTTGCATTCTATTATTATACACGATTTATATAGCGGCAACAGTTTACACAGTGCATTACAATGTACAGGGGGGACAGCACAATTACAGTACAGTTCAATACTAAAGGTACAGGAGGGCCCTGCTCGTAGAGCTTACATTCTAAAGGGGGGGGGTGGTACAAAAGGTAATAGCTGCAGAGAATGATTTAATGAGGGTGGCTCCCGGGACAGTTGTTAGGTGGGTGTGGGATAGGCTTCCCTGAATAAATGAGTTTTAAGGGATCTTCTAAAGGTGTACATGGTAGGGGCTGATCGGACATACCGGGGCAGGGAGTTCCAGAGGATGGGAGAGGCTCTGGAGAAGTCCTGAAGGCGAGCATAGGAGGAGGTAACAAGGGAGCTAGAGAGCAGGAGGTCCTGGGAGGAGCGGAGGGGACGATTTTGGCGATATCTGCAGATGAGGTTGGTGATGTAGATGGGGGCGATGTTGTGAATGGCCTTGTATGTTGTGGTTAGCATTTTTAATTTTATACAGTGGGGAAGGGGAAGCCAGTGAAGGGATTGGCAGAGAGGAGCAGCAGTCACGGATCGGTTAGTGAGGTGTATTAGTCTAGCAGCAGAATTCATAATAGACTGAAGGGGGATAGCCTACATGCTACAGAATATATAATAAACAAAAATAAAGCACAGAGAGTGGGACATCTCATAATGGCCTCAGCAGGTTTGCAGACCAATTACAGAAAGCTCACGAATAAAAAATTCTTACATGGTTAACCACTTGGCGTCTGCGCTATAGCCGAATGACGGCTACAGCGCGGACCTGAATTTCCAAGTGGCCGTCAATAGACGTCCTCCCCTTTTCTCGCTCCCTGCATGCCCCCTGCAGGGCGCGCTGTGATAACCGAATCACTGAGACTCGGGTGATCACAGATCCGAGTAAGGGGCCGATCCCGGCCCCTTACCACGTGATCAGCTGTCAGCCAATGACAGCTGATCACGTGATGTAAACAAAAGCTCGGTAATCAGGGTTTTTTCTCCTCACGCAGACAGGGTATGAGAAAAAAAAGCCGATCACCAGCTTATGTGCAAGGGACATCAGTCCCGAAAAGGAAGGAGGCACATCTGCCTCATCTGTGCCCACAATTACCGGCTGCCAGTGCCACCTGCCAGTGCCCACGAGTGCCACCTATCAATGTCCATGAGTGCCACCCATCAATGCCCATGAGTGCCACCTATCAATGCCCACCAGTGGTGCTCATCAGTGCCACCTAGCAGTGCTGCCTATCAGTGTAACCTACCAGTGCTGATTAGTGCCCATCATTGCCACTCATCAGTGCCCATTACTGCCACCCATCAGTGCCCATCACTGCCACCTATTAGTGCCCATCACTGCCAGCTGTCAGTGCCACCTATTAGTGCCACTTCTCAGTGCCACCTATCAATGCTCTTCAGTGCCACCTCTCAGTGTCACCTCTCAGTGCCCATCAGTGCCACTTATCAGTGTCCACCAGTGCCACCTATCATTGCCCACCCTTGCCGCCTTATCAGTGCCCATCAATGCAGCCCATCAGTGCCCATCAGTGCAGCCCAATGGTGCCCATCTGTGCAGCCCATCGCTGCCCATCAGTGCAGCCTCATCAGCGTACATCAATGAAGGAGAAAAATTACCTGTTTGCAAAATTTTATAACAAAATATAAAAAAAAATTTTTTTTTTTTTTTTAATTCTGTCTTTTTTAATTCCATTTTTTTTTTAAATGCAGAGATGATCAAATACCACCAAAAGAAAGCTCTATTTGTGGAAAAAAAATGATATGGGTACAGTGTTGTATGACCACGCAGTTGTCATTCAAACTGCATCAGCGCTGAAAGCTAAAAATTGGTCTGAGCAGGAGGGGGGTTTAAGTGCCCAGTAAGCAAGTGGTTAAAGAATCGTTGGACTGTGGAAGCTGTGTCCAAAAGGGAGGCAGAAGGAAATGGACCAGTCACCACTATTGCCTGTGCTCTCCTTCCATCTGTTCTTTTCAACCAAGTATTGACTTACCATGCCTTGTTCCACTCTGTGTTGAGGTGGCCATCATGATAGAGGGGCAGGGCTTTGCTTCCTCTTAATTTCAAAGCTGGTCCCATGATGTCTGGTGGTATGATCACAGGTGAGGGAACTTAAAAAGCTGCAGCGGAGGTTCAAAAGCAGGGACGTGCAGTCAGAGGAGGCAGGTGAGGTAGAGCCTCACCTGCCATGAACATGAAAAATTGTGGCTCCTACGACCTATGTTTCTGGAGATACGGGGCTCCTTGCGCAGCCTGTCAGAAGCTACATACTGAGTGGCCAGTTTAAATACAAGCTGACACACTCTGCAGCAGACTGAGAGGATGGTGAAAAAAATATGTTCTAAATATATAGAAATATATATATATATATATATATATATATATATATATACTCACGCTATAAGTGAAAAAAATGTGAGCAGAATAATTTACAACAAATTATATAAATTGCAGCTGCTGTACAAAGGTGCTTTTCACTTGACAAATTAAAAAAAATTATATATATTACAGCACTCGCAATAGTGAAAAGCAATAATCTAAATATAATCAAATAATTATTAAATAGGTGAATGTCCATATATTAGTGAACGATGTGCTTCAATCCATAAAGGGAGAAAGTGCTTCCACCGACAACCGGCAGTGACATCGTCTGGACTTGAAACCGGAAATTGCGTCATGGCATTTCGCACTCCCACAGGGCATCATCAAGGACCTGCCATGCAGTACTTCACTATAGTCCCCTTCTTTTATCTCATTTTGGGCACCATTAGTCCACGTATGACTACTATGATCATGTGAGATCTTCTTTGCAAACTGATGTGAATTTGCCATCCCTGGCCAACATTCTAAGCCTGAACGACCTGTAGACTGAAAAGCCAGGGGTCCATTCCATCTGGTGAGTGGGGACACAGGAGGGGGTGTGGCACACCTGGAATTTTGGAGCACTTTCTCACTTTATGGATTGAAGCACATAGTTCACAAATATATGAACATTCACCTATTTAATAATTATTTGATTATATTTAGATTATTGTTTTGCACTATTGCGAGCGCTGTAATATATATAATTTTTTTCAGACTGAGAGGATGAGCTCACAGTGCCTCTCCTCACTTCTTGTCAGAGGCACTGAGCTCAATGGACAGCTTAGAGTCTTGGACCAATGGAAAAGTACCATTAGCCCCAGCTGCCCAATAAAAATGCTGCAGTGGAAGCACGCCCCTCACTGCAGTGTCATAGAAGGGGCATGTGTCTAAAAAACAAATGCTCCCTTCCAGCCCAGCCGGTTAACTACAAGGAAATACATGGGTTTATGAGTATAAGATATATCCACAATCCCATGTTTTTCTCACATAGTTAAGAAAGAGAATTAGAATCTGCTGCTGTTGAAAAGGTACTGTTATAATCAGGCCCGGACTGGGACAAAAAATAGGCCCGGGCATTTTTAGACTGAGCAGCCCGGTCCCTGGGGGGGGGAGGGGTTGTCGACATTTGCGGGGGTAGCTGGTGTCCGTCCTCCACACTGTAATGGGCAGGGACACTGTGATATAAAGGGGACTGCACTGCAAAGGGGCACTGCAATGATTACAATGCCCCTTTACAGTGCAGTCCCCTTTTTATCACAGTGTCCCAGTCCTATTTTGGCCATACAATGCTAGTACTCTGTCTCCTGTTGTGCTCACACTGCCCAGTGACACTGATCTGCTCTCTCTCTGGTGGTGCTGGACAGCATGGCGCTTTCTCTGGTGGTGCTGGACAGCATGGCGCTTTCTCTGGTGGTGCGGGTACAGCGTCGCTCTCTCTGGTGGTGCAGGTACAGCGTGGCTCTCTCTCTGGTGGTGCGGGTACAGCGCGGCTCTCTCTCTGGTGGTGCGGGTACAGTGTGGCTCTCTCTCTGGTGGTGCGGGTACAGCGTGGCTCTCTCTGGTGGTGCGGGTACAGCGTGGTGCTCTCTGGTGGTGCGAGTACAGCGTGGCTCTCTCTGGTGATGCGGGTACAGCGTGGCGCCCTCTGGTGGTGCGGGTACAGCGTGGCTCTCTCTGGTGATGCTGGGGCTATTAGTTCCCCCAGCACAGTCCTCTTTCTTTTTCCATTTCTCCTGTAGTAGCTGCTCAGCCTGTTTCCGGGTTTTCTCTTTTCCCTCAGCAGAGTGCATGCTGGGGACTGTAGTCTGCTCCCTGCTGAGAACAACTGGGCCACCAATCTCCGGGACTACATTTCCCATGATGTCCTCTATTTTTTTCTGATTGGCCCTCCGCTGTGGCCAATGGGGAGGGAAGAAGAATGGGCAGGAAAGACTTCTCTTCCCCTGCTCCTGACATGAGAAGGAGATGCGGGGGAAACATCCGGACTGCAGCCTGCAGCTCTCCCCACCTGTGCGGATGCTCATGGCTGGAGGAGGAGGAGTGGAGAGCGGAACTGTCAGCGCGACTCTGAGGCTGAGCTGTGTGTGAGAGAGACACACAGCTCAGCCCATGCAGCCGCTAGTTCCACCAGAGATTACAGGTATGGCCGCATAGCAGTGGGCGAGCGGCAGCCCCGGCCTGTGTTAACACTATCCCAGCTGCGGTCGTCGCTTACCTCCCGCTGTGCGGCCTGATCAGCAACATGTCACGGAGTGGGTGGCACCAGCCCACCGGGCATTTGCCCGGTCTGCCCTATGGTCAGTCCGGGCCTGGTTATAATTAAGCTAAATCATATATTATTATGCTATATGTTATAACATAATAATTTATTATTTATCTATTTACTGTGAAATTACTGGTTTGAAGTTATAACTTCAAACTTCAGTAATTTGTCCGTTAAGCCGACTGCTTGAGTACAGTTTTTGAAAATATAGTAAATTTCCTTTAAAAACAATATATAATAATTATTTGTATATTACTTATGGTAATTAACCCCTTACCACCCAGGCCAAATCTAAAACTCCTCTCCTACATGTAATAATCATGATTTTTTGCTTGAAAATTACTCAGAACCCCAAACATTATATATATTGTTTTAGCAGACACCGTAGGGAGTAAAATAATGGTCATTGCAACTTTTTATTTGCGCAGCAATTTGTCAAACATGTTTTTTTGGAAAACAACTTTCATGAATATATATATATATATATATATATATATATATATATATAAAGTAAAGGTGCAAAATAACTGGCCCAAATTTGCACTTCTCGGCGCCTAGGTGCTAGTATGCGGTACCTGTGGCTCACTCCTCCAACTGTTTAGCTGGAAAAGTAATGGGGAATACACGATATATTCAGCTCAAGAATTTATATCAGAGTTGTTAAACTGTGATACAAATTATATAAAAGGAAGCAGCTATTTAAATTTATATGAAATGAGAACCTCATACATATAAAAAGTAAAATACAATAAATATCATATAAAAAGCATAAAACTCATAGAGTCCATATGATAAACAGCGCTGGTTATGGATAAATGTCCAAAAACATATAAAACACTTGAGTGATGACTTTGCAACAGTCAAACTAGTAGTGGTATTTCTTCTATGGATACGGTCTGTAGTGCACCCTACACCAATCCCAAGTCTTCACCACAAGTGAGGCACGCTCCCCCTCTGGGGTACAAACTCACCACAAAGATGAAAAAGATAAGCCTTTTTAGTCTGTAGGTAGTCTCACTCCAACATCCGTCATCACCACCAGAGCAGTATGGGTTAAAATCCTCAGGCAAACATATAAGGACATAAAGGCACCAATAGTGTAATATTGCTTTAATCAAGAAATCCCCCAATACAAAGTCCCTGTTTCAAATGCACGTACATTTCAATCACTTGTAAAAAAGCACATAAAGTACAGAGTGTATTCACCGCTATCCTGTCCCAAGAGGGCGCCCGTGTTGCAAACGTAACGCTGCAGTCTTTGTTCCGGGTTTGAGACAGTTGCCGTGGAGATCACTCTGTACTTCCTGGTTACAGAGACGCTGCGGTATCTGGGCCCTGACCGGTTTCGTCACAAGCTGACTTCAACTGAGGGCGTAGATAGCCCAGCGTCAGCGTGCGTGGTATAACCCCCCCGCTCGTCGTCTATTGGCTGGAGTGCCGCAATCCATCCGCCCTGATTGGTGCTTGTCAGGGCGGAACTGAGATATGCACGTCCTCAAACAGGAGCTTTTGGGGAGTGTTCCAACAGCACGTATTACTGCACAATTTGTTATATAACAGATAACAAAACGAAAATTTGAACATAGAGGGGCTAAAAGTTGCTATCAAACTAAGACAGCAAACATGTGAATAAAATCATCACAATTTTAAAACAATATCTCAATCACTATTACATAGAAGCGAAAAGCTTGCACTATGATAATATCCACCTGTCGGTGTTTAAATGTTTCTTAAAAAAGATGATGTGTTTGCAGAAGGAAAGCTGCAGTTACTTGGTGTTAGCTGCACAATATAGCTCAATGGGACAAGTCTAGTGAAACACCTAATCTGTCCCCTGAGAGATGCAATGTCCATTTTAACACTACATTAGACATATTCAGGCTTTGCAACCACTATGTGTATATGCGTGTATTCTAGCAGCAGAAGATGTTCAAAAAATGGGAATTTAAACCCGCTAATCCAAATATTGAAAATAAATCAATATAAGATACATGCATATAATAGATGCATATATATATATGTATAGTCTACACATATACAAGTGTATATAGAACTACATGAAATAAATTAAAATTCGATCTAAATTATTTAAAATAAAATGAAAATTAGACCGTCAAAATTTATGAGTGTATAATTAATTAGCCTTAGGTAGATGAAATTGGATAAATAAAACTATAGATAAATATATCAACATATATATACATAAGTCTATAAGTTTCAGAGGTTTGGGCCGAGAAAGGGTGCCATTGAGAGGCGGTATTCAAATCAATTGTTAAAAGTGTAGATAAAATTGCTAAAACAGTCAATAAAAAATTAATCATAAAAACTGTTAATAAAAACAATATATCAATAATCACTAATAAAACAATTGATGTCTAGATCTATGTTTAACCCCTTCGGAGATAAAGTGTCTACGGAATAAATCCATTGGGTCTCAAGCTTGGATAATTGTCTTACTAAATTGGACCCCCTCCAAGGTGGTTTTAGGTGGTCCACTCCCCAAAACTTGAGACCTGCGGGGTTTTGGTCGTGGAACAATTTAAAATGTAAGGAAACATTGTGATCCTTATACCCAATTTTGATGTTTGCCACATGCTCAGCTACACGTATTTTAAGAGCCCTCTTAGTGCGGCCTATGTACAGTAACTTGCAGGGGCATTCTAAAACATACACTACATAGGTAGTGTTACAGGTAATAAAATCTTTAATGGTAAACTCTCTGTTATTGGACGTAGATGTAAAGTTTTCAAGTGCTCTAAGGGGTTTATTCACCTCTCTGCAAGGGCGGCATTTTCTGCAGGCATAAAAGCCATCCTTATCCCAAAAAGATGGGGGTTTGTGTGGTACGTCTAGTATCTTCTTGACGACCCTGTCTCCATAGTTAGGAGCTTTCCTATAGATAAAAGTAGGTCTTGTTGGTATATAGTTTTTAAGGATTTTGTCAAGAAGGAGTATATGCCAATGGGAAAAGAAGATATGTTCCACTTCTTTATACTGTGAGTGGTATCCTGATATTAAACTCCATTCATGATTATTTTTATTATTATTTTGCCCTTGGAGAATGTTTTTATTCAAATAGTTGGTTCTTGGAGTAGCTGCGAGGTCTTCAATAATTTTGATTAGTTGTGTTTCTTTATAACCCTTTTCCATAAATTTATTCTTTAGTACATCAGCCTGGAATAGGAAATCTGCATCCTCAGTGCAATTGCGTCTTACCCGCATCAATTGGCCTTTAGGGATGTTTTTTAGCCATGCGGGGTGGTGGCCGCTTTGTGTGGGAAGAAAACTATTAGCATCTGTGGGCTTAAAGTAAACTTTAGTGCCCAATTTATTCCCATTCCTATATATATGAACATCCAGAAAATGAATACTTTCCTTATTATATTCACAAGTAAGGTTAATATTGTTAGTGTTCTGGTTTAGTTCTTCCAGGAAGGTTTCTAGTGATGCTATTGATCCTGCCCATATGAGAAATAGATCGTCAATATATCGTCGGTACAGTATCAGTTCTTTACGTTTCGTGTGGAATACTGTTTTGTCCTCCCACTCTGCCATGAATAAATTCGCTATGCTTGGAGCAAATTTAGCACCCATGGCTACTCCCCTTCTTTGTGAAAAAAAGCTTCCATCAAACCAAAAATAATTGTGTCCTAAACAAAAATCCAGAGCATTACGTAGGAACAATGTCTGTGAATGGGAGATGTCATCTCTTTTAGACAGTGCCCAATTCAGGGCTAAGAGGGCGTCGTCATGTTGTATTATTGTGTATAACGATGAAACGTCTGCGGTTACTAAGAACACTTCTTCTTTTCCAGTCAGATCTATTTCCTGTAATAGAGATAGGAGGTCCTTAGTGTCTTTAAGATAGGCATGTGTTGATGTCACACTGTTTTGGAGGTAATGGTCAAGATATTGGCCCAAACGTGATGTAATCGATCCGATCCCATTCACAATGGGTCTTGCTGGTGGAAGGTTGAGGTCTTTATGGATCTTAGGGAGAGTATATATAGTAGGTATCCTACTACTACTCGGTACTAAATATTTACTCTCCCTCAAAGACAAAGCTCTGGTTTGGAAACCCATTTCCACCAGTTTCTGTAGATTGATTTCATATTGTGGAGTGGGATCTCTTTCCAGCTTCAAGTATGTTGCCTCTTCAGATAGCATTTGTGTTAGCTGGTTGTGATAAAAGTCTTTGGTAAGGATTACCACTCCACCTCCCTTGTCTGCTGGTCTCACTATTATCTCCTTTCTCTTCTCTAGAAGTTCTATGCCTTCTTTGATATAGCGTGGATTGACATTTCTTTTAGGTTTGATGTGTTCCAAATCACGAAGTATGAGTCCTTTAAAAACATCCAAGAGCTGATTGGTCCCCAATAAGGGGTTAAAAAGTGATTTGTTTCGCAAACCACTATCAGTTGGTGCTGATAAGGTACTTGTTACAGGGTTTGAGTTCTTGTTTAAATATTTTTTCATATTCAGTTTCCTCATATATTTATTAATGTCTATAAACACATTAAATTTGTTAATTGGGCGATGTAGACCACATTTGAGCCCCAAATTTAAAATATTCGTTTCTTTATCTGTTAAGACCACATCGGTTAAATTAAAGATCCCGCCTACTCGTACTCCTTCTCGTATTCCTTTCGACTTCTTTTCTTGTGTCCTTCGTCTGGCCCTATACAGCCTCTGCTCCTTCTCTCCTTGGGCCTGGTTGTTGCATCCTTTCCCGTTCCCAATGTGGGGGGTCCCTCCATTGGGGATCTTTCTGTGTCGGTCCATGTTGCGGTCCCCTGTATTCTGTCACTTGCTGTGGATATGTTGACATTCTTCCTCTCTGGTTGTTTGACCCTCTGCCCCTCTTCTGCCATCCCCTGCCTCTCCCTAAAAAAGAGGACCGGGGTGATTGATATTGTTGTCTATTCCTATCATCCCATAAAGGGTCATAATGATTATATATCGGTACTTGATAGTAATCTTGTGTAGGTGGAGGTCGATACTGAGGATTCGGTGGTCCAGGTCTTCTTGGTTTCCCTCTACCATAGTTGTGATCATTTCTGATAGGTGTGGAATGATTGATAGGGGTCTGTTGTGTGCCCAAATCTCTTCTATCCACTATAGGTAATGGTTGACTATTAGAGGGCAGTTGACTTCCAATGTTGGTGTCTTGCTGGGTTTCCATAGTCAGACCTTCCGTATCTCTTGCTTCAGTAGGGTTCACTTGCTGCCATAGATAAACCATATTTGAACGAAAGTCTCCTAGATCTCTGTGGAATTTTTTGGTTTTCTTTTTCTGAGTTTCCTTATCCACTTTTTCTAGTTTTTTCTTTATACAGGTGTTAAAATCAGTAATTTGTTGACTATCCTTAATAGGATCTAGTTGCTTTTGCAACTCGTTTATCCTTGTTTCTAGTTTGAACATCTTTTTCTTTTTCCTATTTAAAATTAATTCTTGTAGTTTAAAACCTACCCCATTAAAGAATTCTAGCCATTCGGACATAGATTCGGGGTCATCTAGACCATCTTGGGGGACTACTTCCCATCTTAAGCTTCTAATAATAATACGTTCCTTTAAGTATTGTTCTAAAGTGCATATATCCCACCAGGTTCTCACTTGTTTCTCTAGTGAGTTCCCAAGGGCAGTCATAACCCCATTGTAGTTTAATTGTGCAGTAGTGTGCTCATTAACAGTGAAGATGCTGTTAATATCTATATTCCTATTACTCAGGAAGAGCAGTGCATCCATGGCTGCCAAGAAAAAAAGAGAGAATTTGTATAGAAAGTAAAGGTGCAAAATAACTGGCCCAAATTTGCACTTCTCGGCGCCTAGGTGCTAGTATGCGGTACCTGTGGCTCACTCCTCCAACTGTTTAGCTGGAAAAGTAATGGGGAATACACGATATATTCAGCTCAAGAATTTATATCAGAGTTGTTAAACTGTGATACAAATTATATAAAAGGAAGCAGCTATTTAAATTTATATGAAATGAGAACCTCATACATATAAAAAGTAAAATACAATAAATATCATATAAAAAGCATAAAACTCATAGAGTCCATATGATAAACAGCGCTGGTTATGGATAAATGTCCAAAAACATATAAAACACTTGAGTGATGACTTTGCAACAGTCAAACTAGTAGTGGTATTTCTTCTATGGATACGGTCTGTAGTGCACCCTACACCAATCCCAAGTCTTCACCACAAGTGAGGCACGCTCCCCCTCTGGGGTACAAACTCACCACAAAGATGAAAAAGATAAGCCTTTTTAGTCTGTAGGTAGTCTCACTCCAACATCCGTCATCACCACCAGGGCAGTATGGGTTAAAATCCTCAGGCAAACATATAAGGACATAAAGGCACCAATAGTGTAATATTGCTTTAATCAAGAAATCCCCCAATACAAAGTCCCTGTTTCAAATGCACGTACATTTCAATCACTTGTAAAAAAGCACATAAAGTACAGAGTGTATTCACCGCTATCCTGTCCCAAGAGGGCGCCCGTGTTGCAAACGTAACGCTGCAGTCTTTGTTCCGGGTTTGAGACAGTTGCCGTGGAGATCACTCTGTACTTCCTGGTTACAGAGACGCTGCGGTATCTGGGCCCTGACCGGTTTCGTCACAAGCTGACTTCAACTGAGGGCGTAGATAGCCCAGCGTCAGCGTGCGTGGTATAACCCCCCCGCTCGTCGCCTATTGGCTGGAGTGCCGCAATCCGTCCGCCCTGATTGGTGCTTGTCAGGGCGGAACTGAGATATGCACGTCCTCAAACATGAGCTTTTGGGGAGTGTTCCAACAGCACGTATTACTGCACAATTTGTTATATAACAGATAACAAAACGAAAATTTGAACATAGAGGGGCTAAAAGTTGCTATCAAACTAAGACAGCAAACATGTGAATAAAATCATCACAATTTTAAAACAATATCTCAATCACTATTACATAGAAGCGAAAAGCTTGCACTATGATAATATCCACCTGTCGGTGTTTAAATGTTTCTTAAAAAAGATGATGTGTTTGCAGAAGGAAAGCTGCAGTTACTTGGTGTTAGCTGCACAATATAGCTCAATGGGACAAGTCTAGTGAAACACCTAATCTGTCCCCTAAGAGATGCAGTGTACATTTTAACACTACATTAGACATATTCAGGCTTTGCAACCACTATGTGTATATGCGTGTATTCTAGCAGCAGAAGATGTTCAAAAAATGGGAATTTAAACCCGCTAATCCAAATATTGAAAATAAATCAATATAAGATACATGCATATAATAGATGCATATATATATATATGTATAGTCTACACATATACAAGTGTATATAGAACTACATGAAATAAATTAAAATTCGATCTAAATTATTTAAAATAAAATGAAAATTAGACCGTCAAAATTTATGAGTGTATAATTAATTAGCCTTAGGTAGATGAAATTGGATAAATAAAACTATAGATAAATATATCAACATATATGTACATAAGTCTATAAGTTTCAGAGGTTTGGGCCGAGAAAGGGTGCCATTGAGAGGCGGTATTCAAATCAATTGTTAAAAGTGTAGATAAAATTGCTAAAACAGTCAATAAAAAATTAATCATAAAAACTGTTAATAAAAACAATATATCAATAATCACTAATAAAACAATTGATGTCTAGATCTATGTTTAACCCCTTCGGAGATAAAGTGTCTACGGAATAAATCCATTGGGTCTCAAGCTTGGATAATTGTCTTACTAAATTGGACCCCCTCCAAGGTGGTTTTAGGTGGTCCACTCCCCAAAACTTGAGACCTGCGGGGTTTTGGTCGTGGAACAATTTAAAATGTAAGGAAACATTGTGATCCTTATACCCAATTTTGATGTTTGCCACATGCTCAGCTACACGTATTTTAAGAGCCCTCTTAGTGCGGCCTATGTACAGTAACTTGCAGGGGCATTCTAAAACATACACTACATAGGTAGTGTTACAGGTAATAAAATCTTTAATGGTAAACTCTCTGTTATTGGACGTAGATGTAACGTTTTCAAGTGCTCTAAGGGGTTTATTCACCTCTCTGCAAGGGCGGCATTTTCTGCAGGCATAAAAGCCATCCTTATCCCAAAAAGATGGGGGTTTGTGTGGTACGTCTAGTATCTTCTTGACGACCCTGTCTCCATAGTTAGGAGCTTTCCTATAGATAAAAGTAGGTCTTGTTGGTATATAGTTTTTAAGGATTTTGTCAAGAAGGAGTATATGCCAATGGGAAAAGAAGATATGTTCCACTTCTTTATACTGTGAGTGGTATCCTGATATTAAACTCCATTCATGATTATTTTTATTATTATTTTGCCCTTGGAGAATGTTTTTATTCAAATAGTTGGTTCTTGGAGTAGCTGCGAGGTCTTCAATAATTTTGATTAGTTGTGTTTCTTTATAACCCTTTTCCATAAATTTATTCTTTAGTACATCAGCCTGGAATAGGAAATCTGCATCCTCAGTGCAATTGCGTCTTACCCGCATCAATTGGCCTTTAGGGATGTTTTTTAGCCATGCGGGGTGGTGGCCGCTTTGTGTGGGAAGAAAACTATTAGCATCTGTGGGCTTAAAGTAAACTTTAGTGCCCAATTTATTCCCATTCCTATATATATGAACATCCAGAAAATGAATACTTTCCTTATTATATTCACAAGTAAGGTTAATATTGTTAGTGTTCTGGTTTAGTTCTTCCAGGAAGGTTTCTAGTGATGCTATTGATCCTGCCCATATGAGAAATAGATCGTCAATATATCGTCGGTACAGTATCAGTTCTTTACGTTTCGTGTGGAATACTGTTTTGTCCTCCCACTCTGCCATGAATAAATTCGCTATGCTTGGAGCAAATTTAGCACCCATGGCTACTCCCCTTCTTTGTGAAAAAAAGCTTCCATCAAACCAAAAATAATTGTGTCCTAAACAAAAATCCAGAGCATTACGTAGGAACAATTTCTGTGAATGGAAGATGTCATCTCTTTTAGACAGTGCCCAATTCAGGGCTAAGAGGGTGTCGTCATGTTGTATTATTGTGTATAACGATGAAACGTCTGCGGTTACTAAGAACACTTCTTCTTTTCCAGTCAGATCTATTTCCTGTAATAGAGATAGGAGGTCCTTAGTGTCTTTAAGATAGGCATGTGTTGATGTCACACTGTTTTGGAGGTAATGGTCAAGATATTGGCCCAAACGTGATGTAATCGATCCGATCCCATTCACAATGGGTCTTGCTGGTGGAAGGTTGAGGTCTTTATGGATCTTAGGGAGAGTATATATAGTAGGTATCCTACTACTACTCGGTACTAAATATTTACTCTCCCTCAAAGACAAAGCTCTGGTTTGGAAACCCATTTCCACCAGTTTCTGTAGATTGATTTCATATTGTGGAGTGGGATCTCTTTCCAGCTTCAAGTATGTTGCCTCTTCAGATAGCATTTGTGTTAGCTGGTTGTGATAAAAGTCTTTGGTAAGGATTACCACTCCACCTCCCTTGTCTGCTGGTCTCACTATTATCTCCTTTCTCTTCTCTAGAAGTTCTATGCCTTCTTTGATATAGCGTGGATTGACATTTCTTTTAGGTTTGATGTGTTCCAAATCACGAAGTATGAGTCCTTTAAAAACATCCAAGAGCTGATTGGTCCCCAATAAGGGGTTAAAAAGTGATTTGTTTCGCAAACCACTATCAGTTGGTGCTGATAAGGTACTTGTTACAGGGTTTGAGTTCTTGTTTAAATATTTTTTCATATTCAGTTTCCTCATATATTTATTAATGTCTATAAACACATTAAATTTGTTAATTGGGCGATGTAGACCACATTTGAGCCCCAAATTTAAAATATTAGTTTCTTTATCTGTTAAGACCACATCGGTTAAATTAAAGATCCCGCCTACTCGTACTCCTTCTCGTATTCCTTTCGACTTCTTTTCTTGTGTCCTTCGTCTGGCCCTACAGCCTCTGCTCCTTCTCTCCTTGGGCCTGGTTGTTGCATCCTTTCCCGTTCCCAATGTGGGGGGTCCCTCCATTGGGGATCTTTCTGTGTCGGTCCATGTTGCGGTCCCCTGTATTCTGTCACTTGCTGTGGATATGTTGACATTCTTCCTCTCTGGTTGTTTGACCCTCTGCCCCTCTTCTGCCATCCCCTGCCTCTCCCTAAAAAAGAGGACCGGGGTGATTGATATTGTTGTCTATTCCTATCATCCCATAAAGGGTCATAATGATTATATATCGGTACTTGATAGTAATCTTGTGTAGGTGGAGGTCGATACTGAGGATTCGGTGGTCCAGGTCTTCTTGGTTTCCCTCTACCATAGTTGTGATCATTTCTGATAGGTGTGGAATGATTGATAGGGGTCTGTTGTGTGCCCAAATCTCTTCTATCCACTATAGGTAATGGTTGACTATTAGAGGGCAGTTGACTTCCAATGTTGGTGTCTTGCTGGGTTTCCATAGTCAGACCTTCCGTATCTCTTGCTTCAGTAGGGTTCACTTGCTGCCATAGATAAACCATATTTGAACGAAAGTCTCCTAGATCTCTGTGGAATTTTTTGGTTTTCTTTTTCTGAGTTTCCTTATCCACTTTTTCTAGTTTTTTCTTTATACAGGTGTTAAAATCAGTAATTTGTTGACTATCCTTAATAGGATCTAGTTGCTTTTGCAACTCGTTTATCCTTGTTTCTAGTTTGAACATCTTTTTCTTTTTCCTATTTAAAATTAATTCTTGTAGTTTAAAACCTACCCCATTAAAGAATTCTAGCCATTCGGACATAGATTCGGGGTCATCTAGACCATCTTGGGGGACTACTTCCCATCTTAAGCTTCTAATAATAATACGTTCCTTTAAGTATTGTTCTAAAGTGCATATATCCCACCAGGTTCTCACTTGTTTCTCTAGTGAGTTCCCAAGGGCAGTCATAACCCCATTGTAGTTTAATTGTGCAGTAGTGTGCTCATTAACAGTGAAGATGCTGTTAATATCTATATTCCTATTACTCAGGAAGAGCAGTGCATCCATGGCTGCCAAGAAAAAAAGAGAGAATTTGTATAGAAAGTAAAGGTGCAAAATAACTGGCCCAAATTTGCACTTCTCGGCGCCTAGGTGCTAGTATGCGGTACCTGTGGCTCACTCCTCCAACTGTTTAGCTGGAAAAGTAATGGGGAATACACGATATATTCAGCTCAAGAATTTATATCAGAGTTGTTAAACTGTGATACAAATTATATAAAAGGAAGCAGCTATTTAAATTTATATGAAATGAGAACCTCATACATATAAAAAGTAAAATACAATAAATATCATATAAAAAGCATAAAACTCATAGAGTCCATATGATAAACAGCGCTGGTTATGGATAAATGTCCAAAAACATATAAAACACTTGAGTGATGACTTTGCAACAGTCAAACTAGTAGTGGTATTTCTTCTATGGATACGGTCTGTAGTGCACCCTACACCAATCCCAAGTCTTCACCACAAGTGAGGCACGCTCCCCCTCTGGGGTACAAACTCACCACAAAGATGAAAAAGATAAGCCTTTTTAGTCTGTAGGTAGTCTCACTCCAACATCCGTCATCACCACCAGGGCAGTATGGGTTAAAATCCTCAGGCAAACATATAAGGACATAAAGGCACCAATAGTGTAATATTGCTTTAATCAAGAAATCCCCCAATACAAAGTCCCTGTTTCAAATGCACGTACATTTCAATCACTTGTAAAAAAGCACATAAAGTACAGAGTGTATTCACCGCTATCCTGTCCCAAGAGGGCGCCCGTGTTGCAAACGTAACGCTGCAGTCTTTGTTCCGGGTTTGAGACAGTTGCCGTGGAGATCACTCTGTACTTCCTGGTTACAGAGACGCTGCGGTATCTGGGCCCTGACCGGTTTCGTCACAAGCTGACTTCAACTGAGGGCGTAGATAGCCCAGCGTCAGCGTGCGTGGTATAACCCCCCCGCTCGTCGCCTATTGGCTGGAGTGCCGCAATCCGTCCGCCCTGATTGGTGCTTGTCAGGGCGGAACTGAGATATGCACGTCCTCAAACATGAGCTTTTGGGGAGTGTTCCAACAGCACGTATTACTGCACAATTTGTTATATAACAGATAACAAAACGAAAATTTGAACATAGAGGGGCTAAAAGTTGCTATCAAACTAAGACAGCAAACATGTGAATAAAATCATCACAATTTTAAAACAATATCTCAATCACTATTACATAGAAGCGAAAAGCTTGCACTATGATAATATCCACCTGTCGGTGTTTAAATGTTTCTTAAAAAAGATGATGTGTTTGCAGAAGGAAAGCTGCAGTTACTTGGTGTTAGCTGCACAATATAGCTCAATGGGACAAGTCTAGTGAAACACCTAATCTGTCCCCTAAGAGATGCAGTGTACATTTTAACACTACATTAGACATATTCAGGCTTTGCAACCACTATGTGTATATGCGTGTATTCTAGCAGCAGAAGATGTTCAAAAAATGGGAATTTAAACCCGCTAATCCAAATATTGAAAATAAATCAATATAAGATACATGCATATAATAGATGCATATATATATATATGTATAGTCTACACATATACAAGTGTATATAGAACTACATGAAATAAATTAAAATTCGATCTAAATTATTTAAAATAAAATGAAAATTAGACCGTCAAAATTTATGAGTGTATAATTAATTAGCCTTAGGTAGATGAAATTGGATAAATAAAACTATAGATAAATATATCAACATATATGTACATAAGTCTATAAGTTTCAGAGGTTTGGGCCGAGAAAGGGTGCCATTGAGAGGCGGTATTCAAATCAATTGTTAAAAGTGTAGATAAAATTGCTAAAACAGTCAATAAAAAATTAATCATAAAAACTGTTAATAAAAACAATATATCAATAATCACTAATAAAACAATTGATGTCTAGATCTATGTTTAACCCCTTCGGAGATAAAGTGTCTACGGAATAAATCCATTGGGTCTCAAGCTTGGATAATTGTCTTACTAAATTGGACCCCCTCCAAGGTGGTTTTAGGTGGTCCACTCCCCAAAACTTGAGACCTGCGGGGTTTTGGTCGTGGAACAATTTAAAATGTAAGGAAACATTGTGATCCTTATACCCAATTTTGATGTTTGCCACATGCTCAGCTACACGTATTTTAAGAGCCCTCTTAGTGCGGCCTATGTACAGTAACTTGCAGGGGCATTCTAAAACATACACTACATAGGTAGTGTTACAGGTAATAAAATCTTTAATGGTAAACTCTCTGTTATTGGACGTAGATGTAAAGTTTTCAAGTGCTCTAAGGGGTTTATTCACCTCTCTGCAAGGGCGGCATTTTCTGCAGGCATAAAAGCCATCCTTATCCCAAAAAGATGGGGGTTTGTGTGGTACGTCTAGTATCTTCTTGACGACCCTGTCTCCATAGTTAGGAGCTTTCCTATAGATAAAAGTAGGTCTTGTTGGTATATAGTTTTTAAGGATTTTGTCAAGAAGGAGTATATGCCAATGGGAAAAGAAGATATGTTCCACTTCTTTATACTGTGAGTGGTATCCTGATATTAAACTCCATTCATGATTATTTTTATTATTATTTTGCCCTTGGAGAATGTTTTTATTCAAATAGTTGGTTCTTGGAGTAGCTGCGAGGTCTTCAATAATTTTGATTAGTTGTGTTTCTTTATAACCCTTTTCCATAAATTTATTCTTTAGTACATCAGCCTGGAATAGGAAATCTGCATCCTCAGTGCAATTGCGTCTTACCCGCATCAATTGGCCTTTAGGGATGTTTTTTAGCCATGCGGGGTGGTGGCCGCTTTGTGTGGGAAGAAAACTATTAGCATCTGTGGGCTTAAAGTAAACTTTAGTGCCCAATTTATTCCCATTCCTATATATATGAACATCCAGAAAATGAATACTTTCCTTATTATATTCACAAGTAAGGTTAATATTGTTAGTGTTCTGGTTTAGTTCTTCCAGGAAGGTTTCTAGTGATGCTATTGATCCTGCCCATATGAGAAATAGATCGTCAATATATCGTCGGTACAGTATCAGTTCTTTACGTTTCGTGTGGAATACTGTTTTGTCCTCCCACTCTGCCATGAATAAATTCGCTATGCTTGGAGCAAATTTAGCACCCATGGCTACTCCCCTTCTTTGTGAAAAAAAGCTTCCATCAAACCAAAAATAATTGTGTCCTAAACAAAAATCCAGAGCATTACGTAGGAACAATTTCTGTGAATGGGAGATGTCATCTCTTTTAGACAGTGCCCAATTCAGGGCTAAGAGGGTGTCGTCATGTTGTATTATTGTGTATAACGATGAAACGTCTGCGGTTACTAAGAACACTTCTTCTTTTCCAGTCAGATCTATTTCCTGTAATAGAGATAGGAGGTCCTTAGTGTCTTTAAGATAGGCATGTGTTGATGTCACACTGTTTTGGAGGTAATGGTCAAGATATTGGCCCAAACGTGATGTAATCGATCCGATCCCATTCACAATGGGTCTTGCTGGTGGAAGGTTGAGGTCTTTATGGATCTTAGGGAGAGTATATATAGTAGGTATCCTACTACTACTCGGTACTAAATATTTACTCTCCCTCAAAGACAAAGCTCTGGTTTGGAAACCCATTTCCACCAGTTTCTGTAGATTGATTTCATATTGTGGAGTGGGATCTCTTTCCAGCTTCAAGTATGTTGCCTCTTCAGATAGCATTTGTGTTAGCTGGTTGTGATAAAAGTCTTTGGTAAGGATTACCACTCCACCTCCCTTGTCTGCTGGTCTCACTATTACCATTAAAGATTTTATTACCTGTAACACTACCTATGTAGTGTATGTTTTAGAATGCCCCTGCAAGTTACTGTACATAGGCCGCACTAAGAGGGCTCTTAAAATACGTGTAGCTGAGCATGTGGCAAACATCAAAATTGGGTATAAGGATCACAATGTTTCCTTACATTTTAAATTGTTCCACGACCAAAACCCCGCAGGTCTCAAGTTTTGGGGAGTGGACCACCTAAAACCACCTTGGAGGGGGTCCAATTTAGTAAGAGAATTATCCAAGCTTGAGACCCAATGGATTTATTCCGTAGACACTTTATCTCCGAAGGGGTTAAACATAGATCTAGACATCAATTGTTTTATTAGTGATTATTGATATATTGTTTTTATTAACAGTTTTTATGATTAATTTTTTATTGACTGTTTTAGCAATTTTATCTACACTTTTAACAATTGATTTGAATACCGCCTCTCAATGGCACCCTTTCTCGGCCCAAACCTCTGAAACTTATAGACTTATGTACATATATGTTGATATATTTATCTATAGTTTTATTTATCCAATTTCATCTACCTAAGGCTAATTAATTATACACTCATAAATTTTGACGGTCTAATTTTCATTTTATTTTAAATAATTTAGATCGAATTTTAATTTATTTCATGTAGTTCTATATACACTTGTATATGTGTAGACTATACATATATATATATGCATCTATTATATGCATGTATCTTATATTGATTTATTTTCAATATTTGGATTAGCGGGTTTAAATTCCCATTTTTTGAACATCTTCTGCTGCTAGAATACACGCATATACACATAGTGGTTGCAAAGCCTGAATATGTCTAATGTAGTGTTAAAATGTACACTGCATCTCTCAGGGGACAGATTAGGTGTTTCACTAGACCTGTCCCATTGAGCTATATTGTGCAGCTAACACCAAGTAACTGCAGCTTTCCTTCTGCAAACACATCATCTTTTTTAAGAAACATTTAAACACCGACAGGTGGATATTATCATAGTGCAAGCTTTTCGCTTCTATGTAATAGTGATTGAGATATTGTTTTAAAATTGTGATGATTTTATTCACATGTTTGCTGTCTTAGTTTGATAGCAACTTTTAGCCCCTCTATGTTCAAATTTTCGTTTTGTTATCTGTTATATAACAAATTGTGCAGTAATACGTGCTGTTGGAACACTCCCCAAAAGCTCCTGTTTGAGGACGTGCATATCTCAGTTCCGCCCTGACAAGCACCAATCAGGGCGGACAGATTGCGGCACTCCAGCCAATAGGCGACGAGCGGGGGGGTTATACCACGCACGCTGACGCTGGGCTATCTACGCCCTCAGTTGAAGTCAGCTTGTGACGAAACCGGTCAGGGCCCAGATACCGCAGCGTCTCTGTAACCAGGAAGTACAGAGTGATCTCCACGGCAACTGTCTCAAACCCGGAACAAAGACTGCAGCGTTACGTTTGCAACACGGGCGCCCTCTTGGGACAGGATAGCGGTGAATACACTCTGTACTTTATGTGCTTTTTTACAAGTGATTGAAATGTACGTGCATTTGAAACAGGGACTTTGTATTGGGGGATTTCTTGATTAAAGCAATATTACACTATTGGTGCCTTTATGTCCTTATATGTTTGCCTGAGGATTTTAACCCATACTGCCCTGGTGGTGATGACGGATGTTGGAGTGAGACTACCTACAGACTAAAAAGGCTTATCTTTTTCATCTTTGTGGTGAGTTTGTACCCCAGAGGGGGAGCGTGCCTCACTTGTGGTGAAGACTTGGGATTGGTGTAGGGTGCACTACAGACCGTATCCATAGAAGAAATACCACTACTAGTTTGACTGTTGCAAAGTCATCACTCAAGTGTTTTATATGTTTTTGGACATTTATCCATAACCAGCGCTGTTCATCATATGGACTCTATGAGTTTTATGCTTTTTATATGATATTTATTATATATATATATATATATATATATATATATATATATATATTAAAAAAAACACTAAAGATAACCTAATTTTTTTGTATAATGTGAAGGATGATGTTATGCCAAGTAAATAGATACCTAACATGTCACACTTTAAAATTGCACACGCTCGTGAAATGGCTCCAAACTTCAGTACTTAAAAATCTCCATAGGCGACGTTTTAATTTTTTTTTGAGGTTACATGTTTAGAGTTACAGAGGAGGTCTTGTGCTAGAATTATTTCTCTCGCTCTAACAATCGCAGCGTATGTAACTTTAAGATGGTAGTGGGACACTTGTAAAAACAATGTGTCTCCTTCCTAGGCGTTTCGTTCCAAAATTCAATAGAGCCAGGTTCTCTTCAACAACGGTTGTTTATTCTTCAGAAAGACAAGCAAAAGACAATGCTTACATAATGACAGCTGGTAACACATGGTAAGGTGGTTGCTTCAGAAGGAGAAATTAGGTATCAGATGGTACAACCGCCATAGTGTATGGGGTCCCTTCCCCCGATCTTCCTTCTCATGTTCAAAACCCTTTGGTTCTTATACTGTTTGTAATGCTGAGCTAAGCATGATTTACATTTAGCATCACTCCAAGCTAGGTGATGCTACTGTCCACAGAAGTAACACCCACTTGTGTATATTAAGTAACATAACTCCACCCATTGTCCTGACACAGTTCCTTAGAATAGCTATTACATACACAGCAGATGACTTTTCTCTGTCCTCAGCCACGTTCAAAATTAACATGTTTCAATAAAGATAGTCAAGAAACTTTTATCACTAAAATAGTAATAAATTCAATATCTAACAATTCCCCCTCAATGCACTAGTATTAACAAACAAAATAAGTGCATTCATCTTAAATAAATGTTTCTGATCCTCTTTTTTTCCAATACATACAATACAATAAACATTCATACAATTAAGTGTTTCAGATATTGTACATAAGCTTTTTCCAAAACTCTGAGATATTCCTGTGAAATATTTAACTATTTCATTCCATCAAAAAACTATAAATTATTATATTATTTATTAATTTTAATTTATTCTCCATCTAAATTATGTAATATCAAAAATTTTCTTCCGTTACCTTCATAGATTTTACTTCTTATAACTTTAACCATATCATATAGCTATTTTAACACAAAGGAGAAGTTAATGTCTTTGATATATTAAATTATATTGTTTTGTAATATAAATTATTAATTAATAAATAAAATGTCTTCCATTCTTTGAAATTTCAATAACTAAATAATTTCTACAATATAAGTTTTTATACATTATCCTTGACACTGAACAATTATAAACATAATACGTAATCTACTCGTCTGTGGATACACAAAAACATAACTTTCCCATTATTTGATTTTTATATTTTTATATATTCTATTTATCTTTCTATTTATTTATCTATCTATCTAACTATCTATCCATTTATCTATCCATGACCAACAAGCAACTCTTTTATATATATATTTTTTTCATACCATATTATTTATTTCAACAATAACTCTGTTTAGACACATTAAATCAAATCATTTTCTTCCACACACGCCTGTATGTATTCTAACTATATTAATACTTCAAATGTACACTTTATTGTACATTCTTGTAATAACAAACTATCCATCCAACTTTCCCAAGTTATGTGTTCTATAAAAATGAATAAAAAATAATAATTCTATGTGAAATAATAATTCTATGTGTATTAATATGTGTTCCTATAAAAGACTTATGCCCCATACACACGATCATTTTTCATGCCATTTTTTAAACCGATGTTTTTCTTGTCGTTTTTTTTCATGTTTCCTCTCAAGCCTGTCTTGCGTACACACGATCATTAAAAAATCCGCTCGAGCAAAGCGCAGTGACGTACAGCACGTACGACGGCACTATAATGGGGAAGTTCCGTTCGAATGGCGCCACCCTTCATGTTAGTAAAGTTTGTTGAGCGACGATTCGCGCTTTTCAGCCTCGTGCTTTTCAGTCCGTTACTGTGTGATGAATGTGCTATCTCCATTACGAACGCTAGTTTTACCAGAACGAGCGCTCCCGTCTCATACTTGATTCTGAGCATGTTTGAAATTTTTAATGGCCGTTTTTCACGTCATTAAAAATGCTCTGGAGCATACACACGATCGGTTTTAATGCCCATTTTTAAAAATGGCATTTTTAACAGCATGAAAAACGATCGTGTGTATGGGGCATTAGAAACCAAAAAATACCAACTATTATGTAAACTAAGCTAGTATCATTACTATTAGTTATTACTGTGATATCAATCTTTCAATGATCTACTAAACTAACAAAGATTGTGTGGGAGAAAGTATCAAATTTCAATGTCAACATAGAGTCAACTATTTTTTTCTGTATTTCAAAACATTCCTATATTAAAATTACATCCCAACTCCCCCTCACATAATGATCAACCGATCAATATGTCGCTTTTGATGCAAGACCATATGAATGAATCATTGAAGTTCATCCAAAATGATAGTCCTTGATAACATATTAAAAACATAATTTTGAAAAAACAAGAAATTAATAACAAATTTAGCTGTGCTTGTGTCATGGTCATGTAAAAATCCATAGAATAGAATAATTTCATTAATCAATATAAACTACTTTAGACTCATAATCCTTTCTGTGTTTACCCATTTTATTCTTATTTTTACCCATTATTTTTATTTTTACCAATTATTTTGAAACAGAAATAATTATATTCCCTATTACCTTAAAAATAATAAAATAACCTTCCCAATTGAAATTCCAATTGATATCTCAGTTGGCATCTCTATTGGCATTACTGGTACCTTCAGATCTATAATTCTTAATCATAACTTTAGCTACTGGAACAAATTACTGAACATACTCATGAGAAGTAGAAATCTCATTCAATACATCATTTCTTTTTAAATTTAGCAAAGGCCCAGCCATGTTTTGTGAACAAACTTCTGAAATTCCTATACCTGTACTTTTTCCTATACAACAGATTGTAAATAACTTTGTATGCTAATCTCAAAAGACATAGAAGAACAGACATTCTTCATCCTGTAATTTACTCAAAAAAATTAACAAACCCTATCTTTAGAAAATACTAAAGTTTTTAAACTGAAAATATAACAGGTAAATAAATCCCCTAATCTTTACCTTTTCTTGAATCATCTTACCCTATTTAGATATTGTAATACTATTCATACGTTCTACAATACCTGGGCACTAAAAATGATAAGAAACATAAAAACTTTATTTAATAACTAAAATTGCATACTTGTCCTGTTTACCCGTCCTATAAAATAAAAAAATCATTATCTGATTCCATGGTTTGAAATCCAACCCCAATGGAATATGACATAAGTTCACAACAACTTTTGTTAAAAATATTCATTTTTTCTAGAATTACCTCAATTAATTCATCAAAAGAAATATCTACTAAAGAAAAAAACATCCTTGTATCCTTCTTTAGCAGGTGAAAAAAATTAATATCAATCTACATAGATTGCCAAATCTCTCAATACTTTGTAGTATCAGGTTACTCTTTCCTTTTGAATTGTTCTATAAACAAATAAAACAATATTCAGAAGTTTGATGACAAAATGGTGCAACATAAGTAGTTCATAATTTCTTTCAGCTTAAACAAAAATCAATAAATCAATTAGTCAGTTAGTCAGGTACCTGGATATGCAAAAATAAATATTTTCATTTAAAAATAACTCTGTCCATTATTGTTGGAATCAATTATTTTTACAATGAATTTTATCTCCATTATCAGTCTGTACTGATTCTAACTAAGACAACATTTCATCGTCCCCCTCTTTATCCTGTGACTAAATAAAAATTTGTAAAAGTAATAATCTTACCAGATTATTGTATTTTTTCTTTTACTACAATTTTACTTATAACTGCTTTTATTTTGCAAAAGAACATTATTTTAGGTTGGGCTTTCCTAAAAATTCTATTTCTGAAAGAAACGTAATCATGTTGAAGTACTATTTTTCAGAACCAATTATACAGTGTGATTGAGTGAACCACACGTGCTCCGTCGCTCTGACTGCTAAACAAACACATGGCAGTCTTAAGTTCATCTTTCAGTGCAGACATATATACAGAAAGTTTATTATTCCATTGTGCCAATATATGGATCCATTTATAAAAGCACAAAGAAACTCTTTCCCCATAAATGTCCACTAAAAGTTGATAAACTAACTTTTGCATGATTAACTTATACAACTGTGGCTCTATCACACTGCATCATTTTAGTCATGATGTATTTTTATCTCACTTCAACTGACCTTTTTTAACATCCAGTTGTCCATAAACAAAGCTTAATCAAAGCTGTGTATTGAAACCTCCTGTTTGTCTTGAAATAAAACCTTAACCACTTAAGCCCCGGACCGTTTGGTAGCTAAAGGACCAGAGGTGAATTCAGAATTTTGCACTGCGCTGCTTTAACTGTAAATTGTGCGGACATGCAATGTTGTACCCAAACGAAATTTGCGTCCTTTTCTTCCCACGAATAGAGCTTTCTTTTAATGGTATTTGATTGCCTCTGCGATTTTTATTTTTTGCGATATAAACAGAAAAAGACCGAAAATTTTGAAAAAAAATGATATTTTCTACTTTTTGTTATAAGAAAAATCGAATAAACTCAATTGTAGTCATACATTTAGGCCAAAATGTATTCAGCCACATGTCTTTAGTAAAAAAAATGTCAATAAGTGTATATTTATTGGTTTGCGCAAAAGTTATAGCGTCTACAAACTAGGGTACATTTTCTGGAATTTACACAGCTTTTAATTTATGACTGCCTATCTCATTTCTTGAGGTGCTAAAATGGCAGGGCAGTACAAAACCCCCCCAAATGACCCCATTTTGGAAAGTAGACACCCCAAGGAAATTGCTGAGAGGCATGTTGAGCCCATTGAATATTTTTTTTTTGTCCCAAGTGATTGAATAATGACAAAAAAAAAAAAAAAAATTACAAAAAGTTGTCACTAAATGATATATTACTCACACATGCCATGGTTATATGTGGAATTGCACCCCAAAATACATTCTGCTGCTTCTCCTGAGTATGGGGATACCACATGTGTGGGACTTTTTAGGAGCCTAGCCACGTACGGGACCCCGGAAACCAAGCACCGCCTTCAGGATTTCTAAGGGCGCAAATTTTTGATTTCACTCCTCACTACCTATCACAGTTTCGAAGGCCATAAAATGCCAAAATAGCACAAAACCCCCCCCCAAATGACCCCATTTTGGAAAGTAGACACCCCAAGCTATTTACTGAGAAGCATGATTAGTCCATGGAATATTTTATATTTTGCCACAAGTTGCGGGAATATGACAAACTTTTTTTTTTTTGCACAAAGTTGTCACTAAATGATATATTGCTCACACATGCCATGGGCATATATGAAATGACACCCCAAAATACATTCTGCTGCTTCTCCTGAGTACGGGGATACCACATGTGTGGGACTTTTTGGGAGCCTAGTCGCATACGGGACCCCAAAAATCAAGCACCGCCTTCAAGGTTTCTAAGGGCATACATTTTTGATTTCACTCCTCACTACCTATCACTACCTATCACAGTTTTGAAGGCCATAAAATGCCAAGATGGCACAAAACCCCCCAAATGACCCCATTTTGGAAAGTAGACACCCTAAGCTATTTGCTGAAAGGCATGTTGAGCCCATTGAATATTTTTTTTTGTCCCAAATGATTGAATAATGATAAAAAGAAAAAAAAAAGAAAAAATGTACAAAAAGTTGTCACTAAATGATATATTGCTCACACATGCCATGGTTATATGTGGAATTGCACCCCAAAATACATTCTGCTGCTTCTCCTGAGTACGGGGATACCACATGTGTGGGACTTTTTAGGAGCCTAGCCACGTACGGGACCCCGGAAACCAAGCACCGCCTTCAGGATTTCTAAGGGCGCAAATTTTTGATTTCACTCCTCACTACCTATCACAGTTTCGAAGGCCATAAAATGTCAAAATAGCACAACCCCCCCCCCAAATGACCCCATTTTGGAAAGTAGACACCCCAAGCTATTTACTGAGAGGCATGATTAGTCCATGGAATATTTTATATTTTGCCACAAGTTGCGGGAATATGACAAACTTTATTTTTTTTGCACAAAGTTGTCACTAAATGATATATTGCTCACACATGCCATGGGCATATATGAAATTACACCCCAAAATACATTCTGCTGCTTCTCCTAAGTACGGGGATACCACATGTGTGGGACTTTTTGGGAGCCTAGTCGCATACGGGACCCCAAAAATCAAGCACCGCCTTCAAGGTTTCTAAGGGCATAAATTTTTGATTTCACTCCTCACTACCTATCACTACCTATCACAGTTTTGAAGGCCATAAAATGCCAAAATAGCACAATACCCCCCCAAATGACCCCATTTTGGAAAGTAGACACCCCAAGCTATTTACTGAGAGGCATGTTCAGTCCATGGAATATTTTGCCACAAGTTGCGGGAATATGACAAACTTTGTTTTTTTTGCACAAAGTTGTCACTAAATGATATATTGCTCACACATGCCATGGGCATATGTGAAATTACACCCCAAAATACATTCTACTGCTTCTCCTGAGTACGGGGATACCACATGTGTGGGACTTTTTGGGAGCCTAGCCGCGTACGGGACCCCAAAAATCAAGCACCGCCTTCAAGGTTTCTAAGGGCATAAATTTTTGATTTCACTCCTCACTACCTATCACAGTTTTGAAGGCCATAAAATGCCAAGATAGCACAAAACCCCCCAAAATGACCCCATTTTGGAAAGTAGACACCCCAAGGAAATTGCTGAGAGGCATGTTGAGCCCATTGAATATATTTTTTTTTGTCCCAAGTGATTGAATAATGACAAAAAGAAAAAAAAATGTACAAAAAGTTGTCACTAAATGATATATTGCTCAAACATGCCATGGTTATATGCGGAATTGCACCCCAAAATACATTTGGCTGCTTCTCCTGAGTACAGGGATACCACATGTGTGGGACTTTTTGAGAGCCTAGCTGCGTACGGGCCCCCGAAAACCAAGCACCGCCTTCAGGATTTCTAAGGGCACAAATTTTTGATTTCACTCCTCACTACCTATCACAGTTTTGAAGGCCATAAAATGGCAAGATAGCCCAAAACCCCCACAAATGACCCCATTTTGGAAAGTAGACACCCCAAGCTATTTGCCGAGAGGCATGGTGAGTATTTTACAGCTCTCATTTGTTTTTGAAAATGAAGAAAGACATTTTTTTTTCTTTTTTCAATTTTTAAAACTTTGTGACAAAAAGCGAGATCTGCAAAATACTCAAGATACCTCTCAGCAAATAGCTTGGGGTGTCTACTTTCCAAAATGGGGTCATTTGGGGGGGGGTTTGTGCCATCTGGGCATTCCATGGCCTCCGAAACTGTGATAGGCAGTGAGGAGTGAAATCAAAAATTTACACCCATAGAAATCCTGAAGGCGGTGCTTGGTTTTCGGGGTCCTGTACGCGGCTAGGCTCCCAAAATGTCTCACACATGTGGTATCCCCGTACTCAGGAGAAGCAACAGAATGTATTTTGGGGTGCAATTCCACATATAACCATGGCATGTTTGAGCAATATATAATTTAGTGACAACTTTTTGTACATTTTTTTATTTTTTTTTGTCATTATTCAATCACTTGGGACAAAAAAAAAATATTCAATGGGCTCAACATGCCTCTCAGCAAATAGCTTGAGGTGTCTACTTTCCAAAATGGGGTCATTTGGGGGGGTTTTGAACTGTCCTGGCATTTTATGCACAACATTAGGAAGCTTATGTCACACATCATCCACTCTTCTAACCACTTGAAGACAAAGCCCTTTCTGACACTTTTTGTT
This sequence comes from Rana muscosa, assembly GCA_029206835.1. Taxonomy (NCBI): domain Eukaryota; kingdom Metazoa; phylum Chordata; class Amphibia; order Anura; family Ranidae; genus Rana; species Rana muscosa. The sequence continues at coordinate 896,077,320 of CM055118.1, read as the reverse complement.
TACATGAAAACATTTTTTTTTTTGCAAGAAAATTATGTTGAACCCCCAAAGATTATATATTTTTTTAAAGCAAAGACCCTACAGATTAAAATAGTGGGTGTTGCATTTTTTTTTCCACACAGTATTTGCGCAGCGATTTTTCAAACGCATTTTTCGGGGGAAAAACACACTTTTTTTATTTTTAATGCACTAAAAAACACTATATTGCCCAAATGTTTGATGAAATAAAAAAGATGATCTTAGGCCGAGTACATGGATACCAAACACGACATGCTTTAACATTGGGCACAAATGCGCAGCGGCGAGAAACTACAATTATTTTTAAAAGCATTTAAAAGCCTTTACAGGTTACCACGTTAGATTTACAGAGGAGGTCTACTGCTAAAATTACTGCCCTCGATCTGACCTTCGCGGTGATACCTCACATGCATGATGCAATTGCTGTTTACATATGACGCTAGACCGACGCTTGCGTTCGCCTTTGCGCAAGAGCAGGGGGGACAGCGGTGCTTTTTATTTTTTTATTTTTTATTATTTATTTTGCTTTTTTATTTTATTTTTAAACTGTTCCTTCCATATTTTTTTTTTTTTATCATTTTTATTGTTATCTCAGGGAATGTAAATATCCCCTATGATAGCAATAAGTAGTGACAGGTACTCTTTTTTTGAAAAAAAATGGGGGGTTAGACCCTAGATCTTTCCTCTGCCCTCAAAGCATCTGACCACACCAAGATCGGTGTGATAAAATGCTTTCCCAATTTCCCAATGGCGCTGTTTATATCCGGGGGGGGGGCATTCCCTCCCACTGCTTGTAAAAGCAGTCTAGAGGCTAATTATCTGCTAGAATTGCTTTTACATGAAAGCCGGCCACTGGCTGAAAAGAATGATACCAAGATGATACCTAAACCTGCAGGCATCATTCTGGTATAAACATTCAAAGTCCAGCAACATACCAGTACGTTGCTGGTCCTTGTTGGACATGTATTGTAATCTTTTTTTTCATGCAGCCTGTTGGCTGAACAAAAAAAAAGAGATTGATCGGTGGGTATGCCCACCATTAGAATACCTCCCTTCATCCACCCACTTCTAATGATGGGCATATATGCCGAAGCATGGGGGCATCCTCCCGCAAAAAAGTTATGCCGCGTACACACGGTCGGACTTTTCCACGGGCAAGCCTTCGTCGGAATTTCGACCGTATGTGCGCGGCATAAAAGGTTATGCCGCGTACACACGGTCGAAATTTTCCACAGGCAAGCCTCCGTCGGAATTTCGACCGTATATACGCGGCATTAGGAGCAAAATCGCTCCTCCGCCCCTGCTGCCCCCATGCTTCGGCATATATGCTCTTTTTTTAACTGTGGTGGTGAAATCACCTCCTACAGCGTTGGAGTCACGGCTTTATGTATCATGGGAGCAAACGCTGTTGCTGTCAAGATAAATAAATCCGCGATGCAACTGAATGGCGTACCTGCTAAGCAAATGATGGTTAACATTAAAACAAAGTAACATTACAGTACAACAGTAAGACCTTACCATACCATACCTGCAAAGCAAATACCAAAACAAAACCTAGTAAAAAATAAAACATTTTTTTAACGCAACCTGTGCCTAAAATATATATATGCCGAAGCATGGGGGCATCCTCCCGCAAAAAAGTTATGCCGCGTACACACGGTCGGACTTTTCCACGGGCAAGCCTTTGTCGAAATTTCGACCGCATGTACGCGGCATAAAAGGTTATGCCGCGTACACACGGTCGAACTTTTCCACGGGCAAGCCTCCGTCGGAATTTCGACCGTATATACGCGGCATTAGGAGCAAAATCGCTTCTCCGCCCCTGCTGCCCCCATGCTTCGGCATATATGCTCTTTTTTTAACTGTGGTGGTGAAATCACCTCCTACAGCATTGGAGTCACGGCTTTATGTATCGTGGGAGCAAACGCTGTTGCTGTCAAGATAAATAATTCCGCGCTGCAGTTGAATGGCGCACCTGAAAACAAAAAATTACATACCTGAAAAGCAAGCATGATAAAACATTGCAGAATGGAATACAGTAAAAAAGAGCAGAACAATAGAGAGAAAATAGAGAGAGCGAGAGAGAACAATAAAACGACAACTATTTTTGTTTTTTTTATTTTATATATTTTTGTTTTTTACGTTTTTTTTTTCTTTTTTACACTTTTTTTTTTAAACTTTAACAACTGTAATGGTTCGGGTCTCTCAAAATGTAATGGCATCTTGGGAGACCCTGTGTAAGTGTGTCCTAGTCTGTGAAATGCTGTACCCTACGCTAAAACTTCACTTTTGAGTGGTAGCGTTCAAAACATTCACCAAGGCAAAGACCAGGTTTGTCAGGACAGAGTGGACAATAATAACGGGTGTCACGCCTAAATCCGCGCTTGCTACAGACACGACATTTTTTTGGGGGGGCTCGTTGGGTAGGGGTACTCGGGAGGAGATGCGTATAATGCCTCTCATGCAGCCGGCTTACTGCATTTGGTAGGGGATGGTGAGGTGCAGAACCACCTGGATACAGGAGTTCTGTGACTATCTCATTCTGGAATTTTAGAAGAGATAAAGTCCCGCCTGAAGCTCTGTATAGCACATGAGCGTTCAGCAAAGCCAATTGGAATAAGGATAGAGACACTTTTTTGTACCAGCGTCTCGCCTTACGGTCAATTAGATACGGCGCCATCAACTGGTCGTTGAGGTCCACCCCTCCCATATTTTTGTTATATTCGTGGACACAGAGGGGTTTCTCCACAACACCAGTCGCCGTACGAATTTGGACTGTCGTGTCTGCATGAAGGGATGTAAGAAGGAAAACATTCTTATTGTCCCTCCACTTCATAGCGAGCAAGTTATTACACTTTACGCAGGCTCTCTCCCCCAGCCTAAGACGGGCATCTACAAGCCGCTGGGGAAAGCCCCGGCGATTAGGTCGCACGGTGCCACATGCTCCAATCTGATGATCAAACAAGTGACTAAACAGTGGCACGCTCGTGTAATAATTGTCCACATACAAGTGGTACCCCTTTCCGAATAAGGGTGACACCAAGTTCCACACTATCTTGCCAGCGCTCCCTATGTAATCCGGGCAGTTGACCGGCTCAACCTGACTATCTTTTCCCTCATAAACCATAAAGCTCCATACATAGCCTGTTGCCCTGTCACAGCACTTATAGAGCTTGACCCCGTATCTGGCACGCTTGCTGGGAAGGTACTGCTTGAAAGCCAAGCGGCCAGAAAATTTAATCAGGGACTCATCAACGCAGACAGCTTGATCGGGAATAAACAAGGCTGCAAAACGTTCGTTGAAGTGGTTTATGAGGGGCCAAATTTTATAGAGCCGGTCGTATTCAGGGTCCCCACGTGGATGACAAAGTTCATTGTCGTTGAAGTGCATGAACCGCAAAATCTGCTCGTATCGTTTCCTGGGCATGGAGGCAGAGAACACGGGCATGTGGTCAATTGGGTGCGTGGACCAATAAGCACACAATGACGGGAATTTATGTGTGCCCATGTTGAGGGAAAGGCCCAGAAAGGTCTTAAATTCGGAAACCGTAATTGGTTTCCAATCTTTGGCAATGGAAGGCAACTGGGGATTAGCGGCGATGAATTGACCAGCATATAAATTACTCTGGTCCACAATAGATCTAAAGAGATCTTCCGTGAAAAACAGCGAATAATAATCGATTGGCATAAAATCAGCTGTTTCCACCTGAATACCGGGTTGGGCAGTGAATGGGGGAAGTACGGGTTCTGCAGAAGTGGTGGGGACCCAATCAGGATAGGCGAATTCTGCAGGAAGAGCACTATGGGTACGACGGGCCTGCCTTTGTCTTCTTATTGGTGGCAGCGGGACACTACTTATGCTTGCCACCTCGCCAGCTTGAACTGCACTTATGGGACTCGCCACGTCACCACGTGATACTGCAGTGCTGGATGTACGCCCAAAAAACAAAAAATGCAGCGCTGAACAAAAGTGAAAATAGAAAACACCCAGTGTGATAAAAAATAATGTCCAATTAAGTGACAAAATTCATGTAAATGGTGAAAAAAGTCTCTAATAAATAAAGCGATTCTTGAACAGATGTGTATGAAATCTGCAATCTTGGAAAATAAGTGTAGATAACCACCACCAATATATGGAAGGCTTACCGGAACAAGTGAACCCAAACAAACATGCGTTTGAAGGGTCACATCAGGCTTTTAGATGTATGTCTCCTCCTGCGCTGATCCTATGCAGGTAAATCCTCAGGACAATGCTCTCGGCAATGGTAATGGAGGTGAATGGAAAAAAGGCTCAAATGGTGGTAAACCAGAATGCCGATCAGATAAATATATGGGAGAAAAGAGAAGGGCACATGGCATAATATCGTCTAAAAATCAAACTTTAATGTAGGCAAATACACTTACATCAAGATGGTTTAAACAAGCGCTTGTACAACAGTGGCAGCAGTGGAATCTCCCGACGCGTTTCGCAAAAAGGATTGCATCATCTGGGGTGAATATCCACTGCTGCTTCCACAACATTTATAGAAAATATGACCCCAAGGAGAAAAACCTCACCTGGGAGTTCAATCAGTCAGCATCCACTTCCTGTGTGGTCCAAAATGGCGCATGGGCGTGCGTTTCAAGCCTCCATATGGAAAAGGAGTAATCAAGCTCCATGATAGGTCCTCAGAGTGGAGGAGTGGCATATACCCATTCGCGGCATGGATTGGATATCCACATGAGCAGAGACCGCCCCATGTATAAAAACCAATGGTAAACACGTGACTCGCGTGTCATAACTTGGAGGGATTGGGAGTTAGCGTGTCAAAAGGTGACACACTGTCCCAAATGGGCATTCGCAACGGAACGTGACTCACATCACGTCACGTCACATGGAACGCAGCGCAGCCAATTGCCATCAACCCCGTACCGCAAAGCGTTCCATGCCTGCGGGACAGGGACGCATCAAAGCACTTCCTGCCCAGACCGACGCGATACCGCACTCGCGGTAACGTGATGTGCAAACACGTGACCTACGTCACGTGACTGCATTAGGGATGACGCGACGCATGCCCATGTGACCAACAGTCACATGACCGCATCGAACACGGAATGCGGAAGAAAACGTTCTCCGCACTGCCCGACAGTAAACAAATAGGGGAAAACATTAGGATAAACCAAACCCGTGTGGGTGCAGGACTAATGTACTCCCTAATGTGGGATGTTCAAAAGCCTGTTGTGCTCCGACGGGGTAACCAATCCCGCAAGGACACATCTGCGGACCCTACTGAAAGATGGAGCTTAATCCAAACAACACAAGGATCCGCAGATTCAGGCTTCAAAAAGTACACCAAAAGGGACCAGAAATATAAAGCATACATAATATAGGACTCTATAGATCATATTATTAATAAGAATCCTTAATTTATTTAAAAACAAAACTTATTAAAATGGAAACTTCAGAGATCATGCAGATAAATTATAAATCTGCATTAGTCCCCAAAGACACAGGTCTCCAAAAAATATTTTTCCGTGTATAGATGAAAAAGGTGTACATATATTACAGAAAGGGGGGGATGGGTGTTAAATTAACACTCATGAGTGAGTATGAACCTGAGATAATAATAGCACAGACTGGAACCCCACATGCATGGATGCTCAAAAATTGAACCCCCACATATCCAACCACCCCAATATACATTACAAACAGTAAATGCATCAAATAAAGATACATATGTCTCACATATACACAATGTGAAATATGGAATAGACCTGATCTGATATAAATAAAATGGAGAACTAAAAAATATGTAAATGAGAATAAAATTGTAATAAATTAAAACAAGAAAGAGAACACATGTCACACGTAAAAAGGACCCACAATCTAAGACTTGTTAATGAAGGAATTTATATCCCATTCAACGTTCAATCCCAGTGGCCTATGAGTTTGTAATTCATAAATCCAGAAAGTTTCTAATTGAGAAACTCCTCTGGTTTTAGGACCGCCCCTCCATGGGGGAACGTAATGGTCAATGATAAGAAATTGAGTGCCAATCGGATTCCTATTATGGCACAACCTAAAATGTCTGGGTACGGTGTGGTGAGTATCACCCCCCAAAATAAGGGAGATGTGCTCACCCACCCTAACAGAGAAGGCGCGGATGGTGCGGCCTACATACTGTTTGCCGCAACAACATGTAATAAGGTATACGACATGTGTAGTGGCACAAGTGCAAAATTGTTTAATGGGGTAAGTTTTACCTGTAACAGTGGATCTAAATTCTAAAGTTTTACTTCTCCCAGCAGTGTTGAATTTACAAACACTGCACCTTTTGCATGGATGGTATCCTATAAGTTGATGAAAAAAAGAGGGGCGTACGGGGGGATTGATAATGTTGGGGGCTATCCTACTCTGGAGCGTAGGTGCACCTCTAAAGACTACCTTGGCCTGTACAGGCAGTACTGTGCCTAAAACACTATCATTCCTTAAGATGTCCCAATGTTTGGCCATAATAGCCCTCACCTGTTTATGTTGGATAGGAAAGGATGTGAGCATGGCCCACCTGAAATTGTCATTTTGTTCTCGTTTGGGCCTAACTTCCAACAGAGAACTTCTGTCAACATCCAGAGTGTTCTTAAGATCTCTCTCAATATTGATGGCATCATAGCCCTTATCTAGGAATCTCTGTTTAAGGACCTCCGCCTGGATCTTGAACGTCTCAGTATCTGTACAGTTCCGACGCAGTCTTAGAAATTGGCTGCGTGGAACCGAATTCAGCCAAGACCGATGGTGGCAACTATCATTAGGGATGAAGCCGTTCCGATCGGTCTTTTTGAAAAAGGTTTGAAATCGAAATTGGTTGTTAATGATGCTGATCTCAAGATCTAAAAATTGGATCTTATCGGGGCTTGCCACGTAAGAGAGTGATATGCCCCTGTCGTTAAGGTTCAGATGGTCCATAAAAACCTTCAATGATGTCATGTCGCCATCCCAGAGGAGGAGGATGTCGTCTATGTACCTGGCCCACAACACCACTGATGTGGTGTCATGGGCATAGACGACATCCTCCTCCCACTTGGCCATGAAGAGATTGGCGAGACTGGGGGCGTATTTGGCCCCCATGGCAACCCCTCGCTGTTGGAGGTAAAAATTATCATTAAACCAAAAATAACTACTTTTGGTGGCGAACTCAAGTAATTCCATGATGAAGTCACGTTGGAATGAAGCCAACGTTTCCTCCTTATCAAGGAAGTATTTAACAGCCTGAAATCCCCTGTCGTGCGGAATGCACGTATATAGGGAGGCGACATCCGCCGTGACCATGATGCAATCATTCGGTGCTGAAATATTTTCCAATTTTCTGATAGTAGCACCTGTATCACCCAAATAGGAAGGTACTCGTTTCACTATGGGCTGCAAGTAGTGATCAATGTAGCGACCTATACGCGATGTAACCGAATCGATCCCACTGACAATGGGTCGTCCGGGTGGGTGAATGGGGTCTTTATGAACTTTGGGTAAGTAATATATTGTGGGAATCCTAGGAACAGTGGGAACTAAAAAAACTTTCTCTTTCTTGTTTAAAATACCTCTATAAAAACCACTATCAACCAAATTTTGAAGTTCCGTTTTGAAACGAGAGGTAGGGTTATTAGGTAATATCTGATAAGTGTCAGGCTCGTGAAGAATCCTACACATTTCAGTCTCGTAATCGGATTTGTCCAAAACAACAATGCCGCCACCTTTGTCGCAGGGGCGGATCCAGAGTCTTTTCTCGGGAGGGGCACTGCCAAAAAATGTTTTTTTTTGTGGGAAATTTATCGGGGAAATGGTTGGTGTCGGCGCTTCAATCATCCCGGCACCTTGGTTGTTATGGTGTCAGGATGATTGAAGCGCATTATTTCTATTATTACATTGTAATATGAAATTAAATAGTTCAATGCAGAATCAGTGGGAGCCCCGAGTGTGTCACTTGCCACCGTCGCCTGCAATTAGTGGGAGCCCTGAGTGTGTCACTTGCCACACGTTGTGGATTGTCACTTGCCACGTCACCTGCCACATCTTGTGGATTGTCACTTGCCACACCTTGTGGATTGTCACTTCCCACATAACTTGCCACACCTTGTGGATTCTCACTTGCCACGTCACCTGCCACACCTTGCTGATTGTCACTTGCCTGCCACCAGATGCAGATTGTCATTTGCCACGTCACCTGACACAATTTGCGGATTGTCACTTGCCACGTCGCCTACCACACCTTGCGGATTGTCACTAACTTGCCTGCTAAGGTGTAGTTTTGGTTGTCTCTTGCTGTGTCCCAGACTACCAGAGTCAGGCAGCAGAGAGATAATGTAATCTCTCTGCTGCCTGCACAGTGAGGGCGGAAGTCACTGCAGGACAGCAGGGCAGGCACGGGCGGTGAGAGATGATCTCATCTCTCTACTCCCCCGCTCCCAGGTAGCTGATTGGCCAGCTGCCACACTGAGCCTGCTCTCTCACTCTCACCTGCGCTGCCAACACACTGAGCAGCACGGTCTGCCCACGAACCGCGCCGCCCCCGACAACAAACCACGCCGCAAGTGGAGCCGCCCGCTTTCTTACCCGTCTGTGGAGCCGCACGCTATTGCACCTGCCCGCAGAGCGGCCTGACGTGACTCACTGACGTCACTCGTTGCTAGACGTCAAGCGGCCCAGGCGTTAGCAGCGAGTGCAGGGAAGAGGCTCCACCCACCTCCTCCTCCGCTCCTGGTATCGTGTCAGTGCGCCGCGTAACTACATTAGACGAGTCTCTCTCTCAGCACCGCTGATCGGCTGATGTGAGAAACTGAGAGAGAGACTCAGAGAGGCAGCGGCAGCCGCAGAACAAGTACTGTATATACTCGAGTATAAGCCGACCCGAATATAAGCCGAGGCACCTAATTTTACCCCAAAAAACTGGGAAAACGTATTGACTCAAGTATAAGCCTAGGGTGTCCTAGGCTTATACTTGCCTCACTTTGCCCATGCCTCACTGTGCCCATGACTAGACTGATGTTTAACATGGAAGTCTATGGAAGGAGTGCCCGGCTTTGAAAAATCGGTTCTCCCAGACACCAAACTTTTCAAACTTATAGAGGAGACATGGGGCTACATGTGTGCCAAGTTTGGGGTCCTGAGGACCTACGACCGGCCAGTACCGGGTCCGCAAAATCACTGGAGAAATGACCGTTTAACATTGGAGTCTATGGAAAGGGTGCCCGGGTTTAAAAAATCAGTGCTCCACGGCCCTAGGTCCCCCAGACACCAAACTTTGCAGACTTGTAGAGAAGACATGGGGTTACATGTGTGCCACGTTTGGGGTCCAGGGGACCTACGAACGTCCGGTACAGGGTCCGCAAATTCACCGGAGAAATGACCGTTTAACATTGGAGTCTATGGAAGGGGTGCCCGAATTTAAAAAAATCAGTGCTCCCCAGCCGTAGGTCCCCCAGACACCAAACTTTGCACACTTGTAGAAGAGACATTGGGCTACATGTGTGCCAAGTTTGGGGTCCAGGGGTCCTACGGCCGGCCGGTACCGGGTCCCAAAATTTCGGCAGATCAGGCGCAAAAAAAAAAAATCAGAGCAAGCAAGTGAGTGTGACAGATGGTCTCGGGGGGGGGGGGAATTGCCCTGTTGCCCCCCCCCTGGATCCGCCACTGCTTTGTCGGCAGGACGGATCACAAGATCCCTGTTGGAACACAAGGATCTAAGGCCCGCCCCCGACAAGGTCTGAATGCGGCTTTTTTTCTCAGGGATCTCAGCCAGATCTCTGAGGACAAGATCTCTAAAGATGTTAACAGCGGGTGCCGCTGGAACCGGTGGATTGAACAATGACGGGTTTGATAGACCCGAATGTACGGTGCCAGAGGCAGCCGCTCTACTCTCATTTCCAAAAGGATTAGTAATAAGGTAGCGCTGTATGTTTATCTTACGAATATATTTGTGTATGTCAATGAAAGTGCCAAACTTGTCCAGTTTTTTAGGGGGGGCGAACTTGAGGCCCTTATCCAAAACAGACAATTCATCTGGTGTAAATACTTTGGCACTTAAATTGAACACACCCTGTCCTTTTAGATGCGCCTTCTCTTTCCTCTTCTGAACTCTCTGTCCCCCTCTGGTCCCTCTCTTGGGTCTGGACCCCTTTGAAAAAATTGAGGGTCCACGTGAAAATCCCGTCCACCTTGTGTCGATGGTGTATGTTGATCATAACCATGGTGGGATGATGTATAGGGATTTCTGGTGCGTGTTTGATGGCTGTCATTACGCACCTCTCCAAGGGGTGAATATCTGTTATAAGTAGAAATGGGAGGGGGACCATAGTAGGGAGAACAATCCCTACCTGAGCTTGGGTAATCCCTATATCTAACTGGAGAGGATTTATAAAATTGATCATCGTACTCATAATGGTGTTGAGTACTAAGATGGTGAGAATTGCCCCTTGATGAGCCTCTACCACCTCTGTTTCCTCTGGATTTACCTCGACCCCGAGATTGTTGATTAGGGGTGGATGGTCTAGGTTGGGGAACTCTAGATTGTGGTGCCTGGTCTTTATTTCCCTGTGCGTTCCATGTAGGGGGAACTACCATAGAAGTAGCCATGGCTGGACCTGGACCCATTACTGGACCCTGACCAGGACTGGGGGCTGCGATGGTTGAGGGCAATACTGAAGAGGCAGAATCCATATCCGTGACAACAGGCACAGAAAATAATTTCTGCCAGCCAAAAACTGTGTCATTCTTATAATCCCCTATGTCACGAGAGTACTTCTTGTGTTTCTTTAATTTCTGATCTCTATCTTCCTTTTCCAGGAAGTTTTGCAGATTGGTGGAAAGAGAGAGATACTCAAGAGAATGTTTGTATGATGCCAACCTATCTCTGAGTTCTTTGATTTCTCTGTCTAACACCCCCAATCGCATCTTTTTTTTGGAGATCAGAACGCCCAAAAAGGCAATACCAGCATTGTTAAAATAACTAAACCATGCCTCGATATCAGAGTCGCCCTGTTGAGGCTGTATCTCCCACCTTAAACTCCTTGGGACCATGCGGTCCGAGATGTATTGTTCTAAAAATACAAGATCCCATTGTAGGTGGAGTTCAGAAGACATAACATTCTTAAGCCTAACAAATAGGCCCCCAATCTCTGTGTCAGTTCCGGCAGCTGTGAAAACTCCTTCCGTGTTCACAGTGCGGGAAGCACGATACTCAAAAATATCCATATAAGTGAATATAAAGTAGTTGCAGCAGAAAAAAAGTCAAAACAACAAATGGAAAAATATACAAAGAATTTCTGCGCTACTAAACAAAACACACAAGCAGCTGCACAACCAATGGACAAAGGTGAAAAGCAGAACAAAAAACAAAAAATGCAGCGCTGAACAAAAGTGAAAATAGAAAACACCCAGTGTGATAAAAAATAATGTCCAATTAAGTGACAAAATTCATGTAAATGGTGAAAAAAGTCTCTAATAAATAAAGCGATTCTTGAACAGATGTGTATGAAATCTGCAATCTTGGAAAAGAAGTGTAGATAACCACCACCAATATATGGAAGGCTTACCGGAACAAGTGAACCCAAACAAACATGCGTTTGAAGGGTCACATCAGGCTTTTAGATGTATGTCTCCTCCTGCGCTGATCCTATGCAGGTAAATCCTCAGGACAATGCTCTCGGCAATGGTAATGGAGGTGAATGGAAAAAAGGCTCAAATGGTGGTAAACCAGAATGCCGATCAGATAAATATATGGGAGAAAAGAGAAGGGCACATGGCATAATATCGTCTAAAAATCAAACTTTAATGTAGGCAAATACACTTACATCAAGATGGTTTAAACAAACGCTTGTACAACAGTGGCAGCAGTGGAATCTCCCGACGCGTTTCGCAAAAAGGATTGCATCATCTGGGGTGAATATCCACTGCTGCTTCCACAACATTTATAGAAAATATGACCCCAAGGAGAAAAACCTCACCTGGGAGTTCAATCAGTCAGCATCCACTTCCTGTGTGGTCCAAAATGGCGCATGGGCGTGCGTTTCAAGCCTCCATATGGAAAAGGAGTAATCAAGCTCCATGATAGGTCCTCAGAGTGGAGGAGTGGCATATACCCATTCGCGGCATGGATTGGATATCCACATGAGCAGAGACCGCCCCATGTATAAAAACCAAAGGTAAACACGTGACTCGCGTGTCATAACTTGGAGGGATTGGGAGTTAGCGTGTCAAAAGGTGACACACTGTCCCAAATGGATGTACGCCCAGGCTGTACTAGGCCGCTGGTGCTTGCCAATTCACCAGAAGGAATAGCGGCGCTAGTACTCCTCTGCTCCATGATACGAGAGCCCTGCGGTTCTTGCTCCTCAACAACCTCAGAAGATCGGGATCGGGTAAGCCTGACCTTAGCAGGGACCTCAACTTCGTCGTCAGAGCTATCTGACGTGGGGCCGCTGACGTCACTGTCTTCTACGGGAAGATATTCTGAACCTGAATCTGACAGATACGTGACCTCCTCTTCACTATCTGTCATGCTCAGAATCTCGTAGGCCTCTTTACTAGTGTACCTTCGACTTGCCATTTTGGGCTCTAAATTTAGGGGTACACTAGTAAGATTCACAGGAAAAAAAGCACCCGACTGTCGTCAGAAAATATAACAAACGCTACAAAAAAAACTGTTAGCGGTCGCAGGGATCAGGACTGTCTCTGTGAACGCTGCAGTTATGTGTTTTGTGTTTGGTAAGTGACAGTGATCGATCGATACTGCACTTGGGTGGGCTGGGCAGGGCTGGGCTGGGCTGGGCTGGGCGGAAGGGCTAAACGCAGGTGCTAGCAGGTATCTGGGCTGATCACGCTAACACTGCGTTTTTGGGAACCCTAAACCGCTGGGGACGCTAGTATAGATCTGATCAGATACTATACCACTAAGGGAGGTGTATGCTTTGCGCGTGGGTGTTAGCGTTACTGGCACTAACCTAACGCTGCCTGGGGCGACGCAGACCCTCTCTGGCGCTAAAACCTAATTGATCTCACCCGCCGGGCGATCAGGGGGTTAAACCTTTATTGGGTTATATACGGCGGGTGCCCTGATGCTATAAAAAGCAAACTAACCAACCAGTGTCACCCGTAACCTTTATATGGTGATCACTGGTGAAAGGGTTAACTCTAGGGGCAATCAGGGGGTTAAAATAATATATGGGGGTACCTGACGCTCTAAAAACCTGCGGCGAAACTAAAAATAAATAACTGGCTATCTAGGGCACCACCGGCACTAAATACAGCGATCGAAAATACGATCGCTTAGTGCCGCTGGCGTTAGGGGGTGAAAGGGTTACCTGGGGGTGATCAAGGGGTTAAACCTTTATTGGGGGGGTTAGGGGGCTACCCTGGACCTAAAGGGGCCTAAACCTAACTGCCCTGCAACTTTTTACTATCACAGATGACACTAAATGCAGTGATCAGTAAAATAAATGATCACTGCAATCAGTGACACTGTGATTGGGGGCTGGGGGGTGACCTGGGGGGTGATCTGGGGGTGACTGGGGGTGAAATGTGTGCCTATGTGTACCTATGTGTCAGTGGACTGTTGGTGCACTAACCTGCTTCCTCTCTCCTCGGCGCCGGAATCGAAAAGACCGCCGCGAGGGAGACGACATCACTTCCTCCTGCCTGTGTTTACATCACATGGCGGAGGAAGCATTTTCATTGGCTGGGAGCGATCGCGAGGGGGTGGCCGAAATCGAATGGTCACCCCCTCATCTCTGATCGCTCCCCAACGATAAACGGCCGCTCACTGTATAGGAGGCGGGTCCGATCGGACCCCCCAACTGTACAAAGGCGATCACGTACACTCTACGTGATTGTGCCTGTCGGTGCCATTCTGCCGACGTATATATACAGTGAGCGGTCGTTAAGTGGTTAAACAAATGGTGCAAAACCCACATGTTTTTTCAAAACAATTATTTTAGTAAGAAATAATACCTTTAAAAATATATTTCTTCTCATCCATGAACCCTCTTCCAGGTTTCTGGAAGTTTTAACACAAAAATGTTTTCAGATTTACAGAAGTGAAAATTGTCATGGCATGTCTGAGGCTGTGTAACTCGATCTGCATTTCGCTGTTGACAGTACATTCCTTTACATGTCACACTCTTCAGAGAAAGATCTGTTACATGTCAGTCTTAGCTACCATGCTTTGCATGCCCTTCATTGTACAATTCAGTAACAATCTCATTTATGGTTTTATAATTTTTAACCTTTTTTACCATTTTTTTAAACATATTTGGTTTGTACATCTGCCAAAAATCATGTACACTACGTTATATGACGTTCCTGATTATAGTAGTGACAAAAAATTGTTTAGAGGACAATCTCGTGAAACTCACAGATTGGTACCTGCCCATGAACTGCGATTGGCCATTTCCCAGAGAAAAATTCCTCCCTCAACCAAAGTCTTTACTTTTATCAGAAAATACTCAATTACAAAAACTTTTAACAATAGTTTTTTTTTTTTACAATTTTTGATAGTTTTTAGATTGAACAAAACTTTCATATTTTAATATTTTTCTGGGTAGCCTTAAGTAAATTAGAACAATCTACTACTTTTAATTTAATAACCAAATCCTAGTTTGGAATCTTTTCTAAAAATTGCTCAATCCTTAACTTATCATTTCCTGCAACCAAAACTGTAAGTTTTTTTGTTAAACACTAAATACCATGTGGTTTTCCATTATCTTAATCAATAGTTTTTCTTAAAACTTTGTTCTGCCCCTTGTTTGTGCTTTGAATGACCACATTTTGTAATAACACATTTTCTGTTGTTTAGGGCTTAAATATTCATAAACATTTTCATGCAGCATTAAACTTAGTTTCCTTATTAAAGAAATTCTTTACACTCTGGCATTAATTAATTAATTACTCTACTACTGCTACATGCCTGTATTCCATATATATGAAATATATCAACTCCCGATAGTGCAGGGATATACTTCTGAGCTTTGAGATGTTAACCATCCCATGTTATCCACTCACTTATATAAACAAACATATTTACCCCTTGTTTAGAATGATTGTCCTGTGTACACTTAAAAAAACAAGAGATGACTAATGTCCTTTAGCTTTGTCTGCTGTTCGTTTCTTTCATTTGTTGCTTTGTCTTTGTTCGTTGCTTTTATTCGTTGCTCTTTCTTGGAAGAATATTGTCCTCATCTTTTTCTTTGAAGAATAGTTTTCTGTAGCTTTTGTCTTGTTCCTTGACTCGTGTTTATGTAATGTATCTGTAGGCTGTAAATAGGCCTAAGTAAACAAAATGTAAAGATGCGTGTGTATTGAAAAAATGTCTTTCTCCCTCCTGTGTATGTTGAAGGAATGAGATGTATAAGTGTAGTGTAGTGTTTGCCTTTATCCTTGGACCGTCCAAAACATCAAAATCCGACTTTTCATATTAGCTCACCCAAAGAGTACATCTGCCTGTTGTATCTACAATGGTGACCTTTATAAATAATGTGAAGTCTTAGTTCCCATTTCAACACTTCTTCTGTGAGACATTCTCATCTTTTTTAGGAACTTCCTTTGGCAGAAATCTTCTTCACGGACGTAAACGTTTACGCTTTTCATCACAACCTGAAAGTCCTCGCTGGATTTCCTATGATATCTTGAAACATATTGTCCAAAAGGCCTTGTCAATCAACCTCGTAAGCTGAGTCTTTGTTTTTTTTTCTTCTGCTTGCAAGTTTACAAGCGATCTGTAGGTGAGAAAACAGACAGAGAAAAACTCACCCTTGTGCTTTGGAGTCAAGATCAATAATTGGCTTTCTTCCAGGCCGTAATTCTTCTCGTTAGCTGGCTCAGTTTCCTTGGACCTTCTGTCCACGTCTGATGGAACAAAAACGCCTTTTTCTTTCTAAGTTCTTTGGTTGTTTTTTTCCCAAGACTTGATCAATTGTTTTCGTCTCATCTGTTCATCTGAGTCCCTCCTGTTGTCAAGTAGTTAGGGAAAAACAAACAAATTCTGGAGGCTCGCCACTGTAAAATGGTAAGGTACACGTGTTAAATCTATTAGTGTCTCCTTCCTAGGCGTTTCGTTCCAAAATTCAATAGAGCCAGGTTCTCTTCAACAACGGTTGTTTATTCTTCAGAAAGACAAGCAAAAGACAATGCTTACATAATGACAGCTGGTAACACATGGTAAGGTGGTTGCTTCAGAAGGAGAAATTAGGTGTAAGATGGTACAACCTCCATAGTGTATGGGGTCCCTTCCACCGATCTTCCTCCTCATGTTCAAAACCCTTTGGTTCTTATACTGTTTGTAATGCTGAGCTAAGCATGATTTACATTTAGCATCGCTCCAAGCTAGGTGATGCTACTGTCAACAGAAGTAACACCCACTTGTGTATATTAAGTAACATAGCTCCACCCATTGTCCTGACATAGTTCCTTAGAATAGATATTACATACACAGCAGATGACTTTTCTCTGTCCTCAGCAACCTTCAAAATTAACATGTTTCAATAAAGATAGTCAAGAAACTTTTATCACTAAAATAGTAATAAATTCAATATCTAACAGTAACCTGTGTGTATCTGGCTCTGATACTAGCCAGTGCCTCACCAGCCACTGAGCTCACCGCATGTCCCTGCTCAAAAGGCACAAATTCACAAAATGAATGAAGCAGCAGCAACAAGAGTCTTGCACAGCATGTCTTCATGTACACCGTTCTCTTCAGAGAAGTAGAACAGTGCGCAACACTGCAGTGACATCATGAAATCTCATTCCAAATCTCCAGAGACTAGCAGTCAGAGACAAATGTGCCTGAGATGATCTCACACTGCAGATATACAGCACCAGGCTGCCTACTGCACTGCTATTTTTCAGGAGATATTCATGACAAAAGGGAAATCTTTCAGGATATTTTGCTTAGGCACAATTAACATTTTTATATCTTCCCTATAACATAAACATTTTACTTTTTGAGTTCAGGTCCACTTTAACTCTGCAGTATCTACCAGACTTTTCCTTGTCAAATTTTTATAAAAT
The DNA here is from genome assembly GCA_029206835.1 of Rana muscosa. Taxonomy (NCBI): domain Eukaryota; kingdom Metazoa; phylum Chordata; class Amphibia; order Anura; family Ranidae; genus Rana; species Rana muscosa. The sequence goes on along the minus strand of CM055118.1, from coordinate 896,060,273 downwards.
TTTCAAAATTACAAGCATATATTGTCAATAAACATAGTCACTATAAATAGTAGCAGTTAAGGAGAACACAAGTTAGATATTTATATCAAGCTCCAGTGTTTTTTAGAAGGCAACAACAACAAAAGAGAAAAAAAAAAAAAAACAGTAATTTGAGTAGTTACTCTTGGTCGGCGCAGGAATGGGCCCTGCTGTGAATTATTAGATCAAGATTTGTAATTGCATGCACCTGTTGAACAGGGCAGAAAAATTGGGCCTTTGGTGGTGGTGGTGGACGGTGTTGCCACAAGACTGTAAGCCCTCACAGTTACTCTTGGTGGGCGCAGGAATGGGCCCTGCTGAGAATTATTAGATCAAGATTTGTAATTACACGCCCCTGTTAAACAGGGGCTGAAAAATTGGGCCTTTGGTGGTGGACGGTGTTGCCACAAGACTGTAAGCCCTCACAGTTACTCTTGGTGGGCGCAGGAATGGGCCCTGCTGTGAACTATTAGATCAAGATTTGTAATTACACGCCCCTGTTAAACAGGGGCTGAAAAATTGTGCCTTAGGCACTGGTGCTGGTGCCACAACACTGCAACCCCTCACAGATACTGTACTTGGAGCACAGCAGTCAGACCTGTTGCGAAGCATTGCTTAAAAAATTGTAATTACACGCCCCTGTTAAACAGGGGCTGAAAAATTGTGCCTTAGGCACTGGTGCTGGTGCCACAACACTGCAACCCCTCACAGATACTGTACTCTGAGCACAGCAATGAGACCTGTTGCAAAACATTGCATAAAAAATTGTAATTACACACCCCTGTTAAACAGGGGCTGAACAATTGTGCCTTAGGCACTGGTGCTGGTGCCAAAACAATGCAACCCCTCACAGATACTGTACTCTGAGCACAGCAATGAGACCTGTTGCAAAGCATTGCATAAAAAATGGTAATTACACGCCCCTGTTAAACAGGGGCTGAAAAATTGGGCCTTAGCCACTGGTGTGGTGGCACCCAGAAACAAAAATGTTCTTCCAAGCTATCAAGGAATGGATCATTGAGGAGGAGGAAGAGGATAGTCAGTGAACATAACAGGACAGTCACTCAGCATCAGCATAGGCAGTCTTGAAGGGAAGTGACATTATAAATTATTCAGTTATATCCGCTTCAGGTGCCTGGTAGCTGGTGGTGATCCAAGACTGATTCATCTTTATGAAGGTCAGTCGATCAACCGAGTCGGTGGACAGGCACACCCTGTGATCGGTGACAAAGCCTCCAGCAGCACTGAATGTGCGTTCGGAAAGAACGCTGGATGCAGGACAGGCCAGTAGCTCAATTGCATACTGTGCAAGCTCTGGCCATGATCCATCCTCAAGACCCAGTAAGCCAGAGGATTTTCGGTGGGAAAGGTGTCCAAGTCTGACCTTGCCCCTAGGTATTCCTGCACCATGTATATCAGACGCTGGCGATGGTTGCTGGAACCGATCATACCTTGGGGCTGCGGACTAAAAAATTGTCTGAACGCATCGGTCAGACGTCCACCTTCCCCACCGCTCCTTCTGCTACTGACCGAAGCCTCAGCAACTCGTCGTCCAGGACCAGGAGTTTGTAACCTCCCAGTCTCTGGGAACGCGTTGCACAGACCTTTCTGCAAGGCCTCCCTGTGATGTCTCATCCTCTGCTCCCTCTGCGACAGCAAGATAAGATCCGCAACCTTACCCTTGTACCGTGGATCAAGGAGAGTGGCCAGCCAGTAATGGTCCCTCTCCTTGATCCGAAGAATACGAGGATCCTTCCACAGGCTTTGCAGGATCAGGGAGGCCATGCAACGTAGGTTAGCTGAGGCATTCGGTCCGGAGTCTTCTGGGTCACGGAGGACGACATGATCGCCAGCCACCTCCTCCCAGCCACGTACAAGTCCACTGGTATGTTGGGACTGTACATCATCCCTAAAAGACTGCTGCTGCTGATGCTGAGTGCCAGGCTCCACCTCCATGCTCACACAATCCTCCTCCTCCTCCTCATCCTCTTCCTGTGTGATGGGTGGGAGAGAAGGAACACTGTCTGGATAAAGCGGGCCTTGAGAGGCAAGGAAGTCCTCCTCTTCCTGCCTCTGTTCTGCCTCAAGTGCCCTGTCCATTATCCCACACAGCGTATGCTCCAACAGGTGGACAAGAGGTACAGTGTCACTGATGCATGCACTGTCACTGCTCACCATCCTCGTGGCCTCCTCAAATGGTGACAGAACAGTGCATGCATCCCTGATCATGCTCCACTGGCGTGGGGAAAAAAATCCAAGCTCCCCTGACCCTCTTCTGGTTCCGTAGTCGCACAGGTACTCATTGATGGCCCTCTGCTGCGTGTGCAGTCGCTGCAGCATGGCCAACGTTGAGTTCCACCTGGTGGGCATGTCACATATAAGGCGGTTCTTGGGCAGGTTCAACTCCTTTTGCAGCTCAGCCAGCCAAGCACTGGCATTATACGATCGGCGGAAATGCACACAGACTTTCCTGGCCTGCCTCAGGACATCCTGTAAGCCTGGGTACCTGCCCAAGAACCGCTGCACCACCAGGTTGAGGACGTGAGCCATACAGGGCACATGGGTCAGCTGCCCCTGTCGCAGAGGAGGTTGGTGCCATTGTCAGAAACCACCATTCCTGGCTTAAGCTGGCGTGGCGTCAACCACCTCTCGGCCTGCCCCTGCAGAGCTGCCAGAACCTCTGCCCCAGTGTGCCTCCTGTCCCCCAAACACACCAGCACAAGCACGGCATGGCATCTTTTTGCCTGCGTACTCGCGTAGCCCCTTGTACGCCTACGGAGCACCGCTGGTTCCGAGGACAGAGCACTCGAAGAGGCCATGGAGGAAGAAGAAGAGGAGGGGGTGGAGGAGAGAGGTGTGTCACAACCAGTAGTAGCATTTTGGAGGCGTGGTGGCGGAACAACCTCCAACACTACTGCACCTTGTCCTGCATCCCTCCAAGCTGCCAATAGAGTGACCCAATGGGCTGTGAAAGACAGGTAACGTCCCTGTCCATGCCTGCTGGACCATGAGTCAGTGGTAATATGCACCTTACCGCTGACCGCCCTGTCCAGCGAGGCATGGACATTGCCTTCCACATGCCGGTAGAGAGCCGGAATCGCCTTCCGTGAGAAAAAGTGGCGTTTGGGAACCTGCCACTGAGGAACCGCACATTGAACAAACTCACGGAAGGGGGCCGAGTCTACCAACTGAAAAGGCAGCAGTTGAAGTGCTAGCAATTTAGCCAAGCTAGCATTCAACCGCTGGGCATGTGGATGGCTGGGAGTAAACTTCTTTCGACGGTCCAGCAGCTGGGGCAGGGAAATTTGCCTGGTAGAATCGGACGTCGGTGTACTGCTAACAGAGTGCCCGCAAGTACTTGGCTGTGACACACCTAATTCTACACCTTCATTCCTCTCAGAGCAGCTTTCAGAGAGGACTGAAGATATAGTGGGGTTGGAGATCCCAGCTGATGAGGAGCAAGGAGAGGTCCGCTTTGTTCTTTGGTGTGGGTCTTTAATGTGCGCTTGCCAACGAGCTGCATGGCAGGTCGACATATGTCTGGTCATGCTTGTGGTGCCCAAGCGGCTGATGTTTTGGCCACGCGAGATACGCTTGAGACATATGTTGCAAATAGCAGTGGTGCGATCTGATGCACTCGTCTCAAAAAAGGCCCACACCAAAGAACTTTTGTGATAACGTGCAGAGGCAGCGCCCTGCACAGGCGGAGCTCTGCGGTGTGATTCAGTTGGTGTGCTGGCCTCTAGCTGGCCTCCGGAGGGCATCCTGCCTCGTTGGACATGTGCCGCCGCCTCCTCCTCCTCCTCCACCTCCTCTCTCCCTTCAGGCACCCACGTGGAGTCAGTGACCTCATCATCCCCTCCCTCTTCACCACTGGAGCAAACCTGGCAGTAAGCTGCAGCTGGTGGAACATGACTGCCAGATTGCTGTCCTTGAGCATCCCCTCTCTCTGCGCTCACGCTACTGCCTTCCTCTAGCTGGGTATCATCATCCGAGCCTTCAAAACGTTGGGCATCCTCCTGGAGCATGTACCCAACACTGTGCTCAAACAGTTCGGGGGACTCCTCAGGAGGACATGGTGGGTCTAGGGAAGGGGTGCCTGATGATGCCATTGAGTACGCGTTGGCAGCTGCTTTGCCAGTACCCTGAGCCTGGGTGAGAGAGGATGAGGAGGATGAGGAGGGCTTGGTCATCCATTCTACCAAGCCTTCGGCATGATGCGGCTCAACATGTCCAGCTGCCGAAAACAAGGACAAGCGTGTCCCATGGCCACGTGCTGATGAGGATGCACGACCACGTCCACGTCCACGACCAGCACTGTTGTCTCTAGAAACAGAGCCTGCTTGCCCTGTGTTCTTGCCTCGGGACTGTCTGCCTCTCCTTGGCGGTCTTCCAGGCATTGTAGTGGGTAGTGTATATTGTGCTGGAGTCACACAGCACACACACTAACTCCTGCAGATGGCTGCCTTAGATGACAGCAACAGGGCCTTACGGCAGATAGAGGCTGCCTTAGATGACAACAACTGGGCCTTACGGCAGATAGAGGCTGCCTTAGATGACAACAACTGGGCCTTATGGCAGATAGAGGCTGCCTTATATGACAACAACTGGGCCTTATGGCAGATAGAGAGGCTGAGGTGGTTTTATGTGTGCTGTACTAACAGAGCACACACACACACACACTAGCTCCTGGAGATGCCTGGCTGCCTTCGATGACAACAACTGGGCCTTACGGCAGATATAGGCTGCCTTATATGACAACAACTGGGCCTTATAGCAGATAGAGAGGCTGAGGTGGTTTTATGTGTGCTGTACTAACAGAGCACACACACGCTAGCTCCTGGAGATGCCTGGCTGCCTTCGATGACAACAACTGGGCCTTACGGCAGATTGAGGCTGCCTTATATGACAACAACTGGGCCTTATAGCAGATAGAGAGGCTGAGGTGGTTTTATGTGTGCTGTACTAACAGAGCACACACACACACGCTAGCTCCTGGAGATGCCTGGCTGCCTTCGATGACAACAACTGGGCCTTACGGCAGATAGAGGCTGCCTTATATGACAACAACTGGGCCTTATGGCAGATAGAGAGGCTGAGGTGGTTTTATGTGTGCTGTACTAACAGAGCACACACACACACACACTAGCTCCTGGAGATGCCTGGCTGCCTTCGATGACAACAACTGGGCCTTACGGCAGATAGAGGCTGCCTTATATGACAACAACTGGGCCTTATAGCAGATAGAGAGGCTGAGGTGGTTTTATGTGTGCTGTACTAACAGAGTACACACACGCTAGCTCCTGGAGATGCCTGGCTGCCTTCGATGACAACAACTGGGCCTTACGGCAGATTGAGGCTGCCTTATATGACAACAACTGGGCCTTATAGCAGATAGAGAGGCTGAGGTGGTTTTATGTGTGCTGTACTAACAGAGCACACACACACACGCTAGCTCCTGGAGATGCCTGGCTGCCTTCGATGACAACAACTGGGCCTTACGGCAGATAGAGGCTGCCTTATATGACAACAACTGGGCCTTATAGCAGATAGAGAGGCTGAGGTGGTTTTATGTGTGCTGTACTAACAGAGCACACACACACGCTAGCTCATGGAGATGCCTGGCTGCCTTCGATGACAACAACTGGGCCTTACGGCAGATAGAGGCTGCCTTATATGACAACAACTGGGCCTTATAGCAGATAGAGAGGCTGAGGTGGTTTTATGTGTGCTGTACTAACAGAGCACACACACACACGCTAGCTCCTGGAGATGCCTGGCTGCCTTCGATGACAACAACTGGGCCTTACGGCAGATAGAGGCTGCCTTATATGACAACAACTGGGCCTTATAGCAGATAGAGAGGCTGAGGTGGTTTTATGTGTGCTGTACTAACAGAGCACACGCACACACGCTAGCTCCTGGAGATGCCTGGCTGCCTTCAATGACAACAACTTGGCCTTACGGCAGATAGAGGCTGCCTTATATGACAACAACTGGGCCTTATAGCAGATAGAGAGGCTGAGGTGGTTTTATGTGTGCTGTACTAACAGAGCACACACACACGCTAGCTCCTGGAGATGCCTGGCTGCCTTTGATGACAACAACTGGGCCTTACGGCAGATAGAGGCTGCCTTATATGACAACAACTGGGCCTTATAGCAGATAGAGAGGCTGAGGTGGTTTTATGTGTGCTGTACTAACAGAGCACACACACACACACACGCTAGCTCCTGGAGATGCCTGGCTGCCTTCGATGACAACAACTGGGCCTTACGGCAGATAGAGGCTGCCTTATATGACAACAACTGGGCCTTATAGCAGATAGAGAGGCTGAGGTGGTTTTATGTGTGCTGTACTAACAGAGCACACACACGCTAGCTCCTGGAGATGCCTGGCTGCCTTCGATGACAACAACTGGGCCTTACGGCAGATTGAGGCTGCCTTATATGATAACAACTGGGCCTTATAGCAGATAGAGAGGCTGAGGTGGTTTTATGTGTGCTGTACTAACAGAGCACACACACACACACACTAGCTCCTGGAGATGCCTGGCTGCCTTCAATGACAACAACTGGGCCTTACGGCAGATAGAGGCTGCCTTATATGACAACAACTGGGCCTTATGGCAGATAGAGAGGCTGAGGTGGTTTTATGTGTGCTGTACTAACAGAGCACACACACACACGCTAGCTCCTGGAGATGCCTGGCTGCCTTCGATGACAACAACTGGGCCTTACAGCAGATAGAGGCTGCCTTATATGACAACAACTGGGCCTTATAGCAGATAGAGAGGCTGAGGTGGTTTTATGTGTGCTGTACTAACAGAGCACACACACACGCTAGCTCCTGGAGATGCCTGGCTGCCTTCGATGACAACAACTGGGCCTTACGGCAGATAGAGGCTGCCTTATATGACAACAACTGGGCCTTATAGCAGATAGAGAGGCTGAGGTGGTTTTATGTGTGCTGTACTAACAGAGCACACACACACACACACACACGTTAGCTCCTGTAGATGCCTGGCTGCCTTCGATGACAACAACTGGGCCTTACGGCAGATAGAGGCTGCCTTATATGACAACAACTGGGCCTTATGGCAGATAGAGAGGCTGAGGTGGTTTTATGTGTGCTGTACTAACAGGGCACACACACACACGCTAGCTCCTGGAGATGCCTGGCTGCCTTCGATGACAACAACTGGGCCTTACGGCAGATAGAGGCTGCCTTATATGACAACAACTGGGCCTTATAGCAGATAGAGAGGCTGAGGTGGTTTTATGTGTGCTGTACTAACAGAGCACACACACACACGCTAGCTCCTGGAGATGCCTGGCTGCCTTCGATGACAACAACTGGGCCTTACGGCAGATAGAGGCTGCCTTATATGACAACAACTGGGCCTTATAGCAGATAGAGAGGCTGAGGTGGTTTTATGTGTGCTGTACTAACAGAGCACACACACACACACGCTAGCTCCTGGAGATGCCTGGCTGCCTTCGATGACAACAACTGGGCCTTATAGCAGATAGAGTGACTGAGGTGGTTTTATGTGTGCTGTACTAACACAGCACACACACACACACTAGCTCCTATAAATGCCTGCCTGCCTTAGATCACAATAGGACAGAAGGTGATACTGCAATGCTGTACTAACAGCATGCACACACCAGACTAATCCCCAGAATCACAGCAGTTAGACTCAGCAGCAGATAATGTCACCACTCAGCAGCAGTGCAATCAGCAGAATGAATCAGTGATGCAATCAAATGATCAGTATTCAGTAGTAATGATAATGAATCAGCATCAGCAGTCTGCCTATATCAGAATCAAGCCGTAACACAGTGCACTAGGCCGACGGCGCGGCGGCCTTTTATACAGTGGGGCGTGTACTAAAGCCCCTGAGCTATAATTGGCTACAGGCGTCCTGCCTGTAGCCAATTATTGCTCTCCTCGCTGCCGGCACTGTGATTGGCCAAGCATGCGGGGTCACAGTGCATGCTTGGCCAATCATCAGCCAGCAATGCACTGCGACTGGCGCCATGCATTGCGGGCCGCTCGCATCACACGAATGTGATGCGAACGGCCCAAATAGTTCTGGGCTCGCCGAGCGGGCGAACGCCCGATGTTCGATTCGATTGTGGGTTCGAATCGAACACCGAGCCCATCCCTAGTAATGGCTTCCGTTTTTGAGTGGGTCATGGCTTGGTTTATTCTGGTTTTGGCTTCTGAGATCATTAATGTTGGGGTTTTCCACGCTTTGGTGATTGTCTGCTTTGCTGCAGTAGTGATTTGTAGAAGGAGTTTGAATTGAGTGTGGGAAATAGAAGTCGGTTTTAGATTTAGTAGTGCAATTGAAGGGTCAGGTTTTTTTGTTTTTTTGAATAAGGTAGAGAGGATAATAAAAACCTCCTTCCAAAAACATTTTGTAACCGGACATTCCCAAAATATGTGTATGTGTGATCCTAGTTCACCACAGCCACGGAAGCAGAGTGGGGAGTATTGCGGAATATATTTTGCGATTCTGACAGGAACCAAGTACCAGCGCAAAAGTACTTTATAATTTGTCTCTAGAGCTATTATATTTTGTGTAGATGATTTTGTTGTGGTCCAAATTTTATCCCAATCGGTTGGTTCCGACTGAAGTCCAAGGTCTCTCTCCCATTTTTCCACGTATGATGGTGGATCTGCAGTAGGCAAAGTAATAAGGTGTTTATATATTATTGATATGAGACCCTTAGAGTGAGGTTCGCGTTTACATATACGTTCAAATTGTGTGAGTTCGTCGAGTTTACTCATATTTTGTATATATGGCATGAATTTTTTTTTGATCTGCAGATATCGGAAAAGTTCTGATTGGGGGAGTTGATGCCTATCACATAGTTCAGGAAATGTTATAAGTGAGGTAGATGTCGATAGATCACAGAGTTGAGTTATGTCAGAGGAAATCCATTTTTTAAATGAATTAGGGAATGTGCAGGCTGGGTAGAATAGTGGGTTTCTAATAAATGATAGAAGGGGAACATAAGGAGATTGTAGTGCTTTGATAAGTTTAAATTTATCCCAGATAGTAACTGTGAGTTTGGTAATCTTATTTTTAATATTTTTATGATCTGAGGGTTTGGACCAAAATAAATTTGTTATAGAAAATGGATCGCAGTCTATTGCTTCAATTGCAACCCAGAGTGGGGTTTCATATGTTGCGTGATATTTGGGGATGCATGCTATTTGAGCTGCATGGTAGTAAGAGGCGAAATTGGGGAATCCTAGTCCACCTTTAAGTTTGGGAAGGTAGAGTGTGTGTTTAGATAAACAATGTTTTAAATAGCCCCAGATGAACGCTAGTGTTTTGCGTTGAAGATTTCTAAGAAAGTATGCTGGAACTGGAATGGGCAAAACCCGAAATAGATATAGTATCTTGGGTAAAATAGTCATCTTTATTACGTTTATTTTACCAATCCATGATATTGGTAAAGAGGACCATTGTTTAAGGAGATTGGTAATTTGCTTTAGTAATGGCGGAAAGTTAGCCGAGAAGAATTCAGTTAAATTGGGAGTAAGAGTAATTCCTAGGTAGGTCAGGTGCGATGTAGACCAGGAGAATGGGAGGGAAGTTTGTGCTTGTTGTAAAGTATGGGGAGGTAAGGAGATATTTAAGGCTGTAGATTTTTGAGAGTTGATAATTAGTCCAGATATCTGTGCAAAATGATCTAGCTTACTTATAAGGTTGGAAACAGAAATATGAGGGGAAGACATAAATATTAGTATATCGTCAGCAAACAAACATAATTTGTGCTGATGACCAGCTAAGTCTATCCCTTTGATTGAAGGGTCAGATCGTATAGCCTGAGCTAGGGGTTCAATAAGTAGGGCAAATAAAAGTGGGGAAAATGGACAACCCTGACGTGTACCTCTTTTTATGTTAAAGCAACCAGATTTATATCCAGCATATTTAATATAGGCTTTGGGATTATTATATAGTGATGAAACCCAGTTAAGAAAGTGAGGACCGAACCCCCATTTTTGTAAGGCAAAATGTAGATAGGGCCATGATACTGTGTCGAATGCTTTTTTAATATCTAACGACAGAAGACACATAGGTATTCGCTGTGTTTTAGCTGCTTGGATTAATAAAGTTGCCCTGTGTACGTTATCAGCTGCTTGGCGAAATGGAATAAAACCAACTTGGTCTTTATTTGTTAATGAACCAATAATATTGTTCAAACAAGTTGCTAGAATTTTCGCTAGTAGTTTGATATCAAGATTAAGCTAGGATATGGGCCTGTAATTAGCACAAGATGAATCATCTGAATGAGGTTTGGGGATCATTGTGATTATTTCTGTTAAGGTTTCAGGACGAAAGGATTGGTTGTTCAGAAGTGAATTGAAAGAATCTGTTAGCAATGGCACAAGAAGATAAGTACATTTTTTATAATATAGGGCAGAGAAGCCGTCAGGAGCCGGGCGTTTATTTGGTTTAAAGGATTTAATGGCTAATTCAACCTCTGCGGATGTAATGGGACTTTCAAGATGTTTATGTTAAGTTAAAGGAATCGTTGGAAGTTTGGTTTGTGAGAAAAATAATTCTGCAGCGGATTGGTCAAAAGATCCTGATTGTTGTATAAAGATGTAAGGTGTTTGTGGAAGGTTTGTAGGATTTTTTCTGGATTACTGGTGTAAGTATTATGAGGTAATTTTAATCGAATCGGTTTTTGTGGGTTGTTTAATTTTTTAAGTGCTCGAGCGAGAAGCGTGCCAGGCTTGTTAGCTTTAATATAAAATTTATGCTTGGATTTGCGTATGGTTTTATCTGCGGATTCAGATAGGAAAAGATCAAGATTTAGGCTAGCTTCATATAGTTGATTTTTTGTCACAGGAGTAGGATTCGCTTGAAAATTTGCGTGGGAAGTGTTAAATTTTGTTTCTAATATTAGTTGTAGCTTATTTTTTTATTTTTTAAGATATGATGCTTGGCGTAAGCAGATTCCTCGAAGGACGGGTTTGTGTGCCTCCCATAAGGTTAATGGAGAAAAATCAGAGGTTTTATTATTTTTCAGATAGTCTTTTATGGCTATTTATAAGTCAGTAGAGTGTGATGGATGGGATAGGGTTGAATCATTTATGTGCCATGTGGGGTCTTGATGTTTGGGTATGAGGGAAATGAAAGTAGAAAGTATTGCACAATGATCAGTCCATGTAAAGGGTATTACAGATGATGTGAGCAATTCCGGGGACATACTAATAGAGATTAGTATATGGTCGATACGGGAAAAAGACTTATGTGGATGGGAATAGAAGGAATATTGACGTTTCGTGGGATTGATTTCTCGCCAGGAATCTAGCAAGGAATGTTGTTGTAGAAGTCTTTGGAACCTACGAGATTGAGAATTGGAAGTGATAGGAATTGGGGACTTATCTAAATAAGGGTATAGAACTTGGTTCGAATCTCCACAGATCAAAAGTGTGCCCATTTTATGAGTCTCTATTACCTGGAACAAATGGGAGAGGAATGCTGTCGGATTTTTATTGGGAGCATAATATGATACTACTGTGATTAGCGTATCACATAGATGCCCTGTAAGAATGAGATAGCGACCTTCTGGGTCTTTGGTTTCTGTCAGAAGAGAGAAGGGTGTAGCTCTATGAAATGCAATTAGCACTCCCCTTTGTTTAGTTTTAGCTGAAGCAGTAAAAACTTGGGGATAAACTGTACCAAAATATTTAGGTGTCGAGATTTCAGTGAAATGGATTTCTTGGAGGCAAATTATATGCGCCTTTGAAGAAGATAATGATCTAAAAACTTTGGTTCGTTTTTGTGGAACATTTAGACCTTGGACATTTAGGGTAAGGATATTTAAAGGAGCCATCATGATATTTTATAGAAAATATTATAAGACATATTTAAAAACAATTGAAAATCCATACTTACCCCGGGGAGGAGCAAAGAGAAAAGGGAGAGTGGGGACAGAATGTTGAGAAAGAAAGAGAAAATAAGAGTCATTATTAAACAAATAATTAACAAAAAACTTTTAGAATGCAAGAAGGTAAAACGTTGGCGTTCCGAGCATGCAAAAGTGCAAGCTCGGAGGCACAGAGTCTGACCAGGGAGGCTCCTTACACAAAAAGGTGTGGGGGGAGTCCAAAGACAGAAAAAATGGAGGGAGCAGTGACAGTTTCTCGAGTCTCTCATGACCAAAAATATATCTAGAGAAGAAAAATTATATTATGACACCCATACTGGGCGGAAGTAAGCAAAAATTAATCAAATACAAGAAAATATTATAATATGTTCAACATTAGTACATGTAAAATTTTAATCTAACAATTGTGTTTTATGGTTTCACGGGGAGAGTGTTAGATTATACATTTTGTTGAATTATACAGGTTACCTCTGGGTCGCCAGTTGTAGGAGAGGCAGTAATGCCATTAATAATTAGGATGAAAATAAATAAAATATCAATTATTAATAATATATTAGTAATATTTACTTCTATTCAGTAAACAATTTTGTACAAACCTCTCAAACTGTCTCTCAAACCCCTCCTCTGTCTCTCAGCTCTCCTCCTCTGTCTCTCGGCTCCCCCTCTGTCTCCCGGCTCCCCCCTCTGTCTCTCAGCCCCCCTGTCTCTCAGCCCCCCTCTGTCTCTTAGCCCCCCCTCTGTCTCTCAGACCCCACTGTCTCTCAGCCCCCTCCTCTATCTCTCAGCTCTCCTCCTCTGTCTCTCAGCTCCCCCCTCTGTCTCTCAGCTCCTTCCTTCTGTCTCTCAGCTCCCTCCTTCTGTCTCTAAGCTCCCCCCTATCGCTCAGCCCCCCCTCTGTCTCTCAGCTCCCCCCTCTGTCTCTCAGCTCCCCCCTCTGCCTCTCAGCTCCCCCCGTCTGTATCTCAGCTCCCCCTCTGTCTCTCAGCTCCCCCCTCTGTCTCTCTATCCCTCCTCTGTCTCATTCACTCCCTGACTCTTAGGCTGCTTTCACACTGGGGCGGGCATTGACGGTAAAACGCTGCTAGTTTTAGCAGCACTTTACTGTCATTTTAGCTGCGCTATTCGGCTTGTAGCAGGCGCTTTTATCCCCTGCTAGCAGCCGAATTAAAGGTTAAATGCGCCCGTGTAGCGCTGCTGCCGAAAAGCTTTGCAGGCGCTTCAGCAGCGGTGGCCATTCATTTCAATGGGCAGGAGCGGTGTGTACATCGCTCCTCCACTGCCCCAAAGATGCTGCTTGGAGGACTTTCTTTAACACCCTGGCAGTGCCCCAGTGTGAAAACACTCGGGCTTTCACACTGGGACTGCAGCGGAAGCGTTTTTTAGGCGCTTTACAGACGCTATTTTTTGCCCAAAAGCGCCTGAAAAACACCTCAGTGTGAAAGGGGTCCTACACTCACCCCCTCTCTTTTACACTCACTCCCTCTCTCTTACACTCACCCCCCTCTCACCCCCTTTCCCTCAACCCTCTCTCTCTCTCTCTCATTCCCCCCTCTCTCACCCTCTCATGATATACAATAATGGATGTAGGGGCCTTTTGGTGGGCGTGATTTTTTGGGGGGGGGTGGGGGGCAGCATTTTATTGAATTAAAGTGGGTCGGTCTGGATGAAGTCCAGGGCCAAATTTTTGTCCCAGTCCAGCCCTGCTTACCGTATATACTCGAGTATAAGCCGAGTTTTTCCAGCACATTTTTTTGTGCTGAAAATGCCCCCCTCGGCTTATACTCGAGTCTGTGTCCATCTTCAATTTTGTGCGCCTGATCCCGATCTTTGGCACACATGTAGCCCCACTCTTCCTCTACAAGTGTTGTCCGGGGGACCTACGGTCAAGGAGCACCGATTTTTCAAACCCGGGCACCCCTTCCATAGACTTCAATGTTAAACGGTCATTTCTCTGGTGATTTTTGGGACCCGGTACCAGCCGGCCCTAGGTCCCCTGGACCCCAAACTTGGCACACATGTAGCCCCACTCTTCATCTACAAGTGTGCAAAGGTTGTTATCCAGATAACCTACGGCCGGGAAGAACTGATTTTTCAAATTCGGGCACCCCTTCCATAGACTCTAATGTTAAATGTCAGTCTAGTCACACAGCGCCGGAGATCAGGTAGGGAGATTGGGCATAGTGAGGCATGGGCACAGTGACAGTGAGGCATGGGCACAGTGAGGCATGGGCACAGTGAGGCATGGGCACAGTAAGGCATGGACACAGTGAGGCACAGTGAGGCATGGACACAGTGAGCCATGGGCACAGTGAGGCATGCACATGGACACAGTGAGGAAAAGTGAGGCACAGTGAGGCATGCAGATGGACACCCTAGGCTTATACTCGAGTCAATACGTTTTCCCAGTTTTTTGTGGTAAAATTAGGTGCCTCGGCTTATATTCGGGTCGGCTTACACTCGAGTATATACGGTATCTTTAATAAATCATTATATTTCACTTACACACATTTGGGTTTCCTCTGTTGCAGTCCACATAGTTCTGGTCTTATCTGATACGTGACACTTTTTATCTTAATGCATTAAGATAAAAAAAACTTCTGCCTTTACAATCACTTTAATAAATACGGTGAAATTGTGCTGAGTTCAGTCATTCAATCTTGTGAAGAAATCCTGAAAAATCCTGTTTTGTTTTTATTTTCCTTTCACATGATTGGGTATTCTTTGCAAACCTCATTTTGTTTCACTGTGAAAATGCTCAACTCCTTTATTAAATCAACACCACCGTATTGCAAGAAAATTACTAAATGAAGACATTGGGTTGCTGTGTTGGATAAAAATAGCAAATAGGATGACAAAGAGCAACATATTTCATTTATGGCAGCATTTTAGCAAACACAGTCACTCATACCCTAACCTCTGTGCATGATTTGATTGTCCTGCTTATATAGGCCTTTTAAATAAAGATCTTATGTAAATACTTGACAGTTCTTCAAATAATGTCGCCTCGGGTTGCTTATGCCAAATCTGTTTTTGAGTGAGCAGTGGGATAGCTCCCCTACAGTGACAGATGAGAACATGTACAGTATATATGTATTGAAAATAAATTACTATGTCCTGGGGGGTTTTCTATTATGTTTGCTTCTGTCTAAATTATGTTTTAGGAAATATGGACTTTTCCAATATATCAAGTGGATATTTGTGATGTCTCAAGTATTTCGGGTTAGAGCTCTGAGTAGTAGGATGTTGAAGAATCCATTGTTTAGTCTAAAAACTACAGCAAGCAGGGACAGCCTATCGCAGCCTAGGGCATAAATACAGACTGTGCAAATGTCCCTAGGCTTAACAGTGTGTTCTCTTCACTTTATGTCTAGAATAAAAGAAAATGTCTCCTTTCTTCTATTTCTCCTATTCCTTTGTAAAAGCTGCTGCATCTTCCTATAGTTTTACTAGTGTAAACAAAGAAACTAAGTTCATCATGTTAGACAAACTATAATGGTTTTGTGTCAATTACATTATCAATTGGACTTTAAAATGGAATGTTTCACTAATTCTTAGCCCCCCAAATCCCATGAAAAAACATTAAGACCTTAAAAAAAACCTTAAAAAATACAGATGAAAAAAGTATAAGACACCTACTGTGTACTACAGCATCTAGTCTTCCAGTCCCCTCTCCTAGGCTCCTGTGATATCATTGGATCCTGTGTTCCTGCGTACTTGTGAGAACCCACAATCTCACAAGTATGCAGGAAAGTGGTAAGGCTGAATGACATTGCATAGGCAAGCACGAATAAAAAAGAGATGGCCAATGACGTCACTCATAGAAAAATTCTAATTTAGCCATTTTCTCACCATCCATTACATCTTTAAACTCTTATGTCAAAATTTTTTATCTTCTCTCCACCTCCACACAGAAATGGCTAAATTCCACACAAGCACTCTCTTTCGGTGTGGTGTTTCGCAGCGATTGAGGGGTCTGCCCTCATGACTCCCCCTATATTCTGTTCAGTGGATCTCCCGCCTCAACCCCGGGGAGGACTCTATACGCGGGACTACCTTTCCATACATCTTCCCCATTATGGTTTTAGCACATGGGCTGCCTGGCAAGGTACATGGATGGTTTTTGTCTCCCCCTTTTTTTTTTCTTCTTTCCTTACCTTTTAGGGTTTGTCTATGGGGAGTAGTGGATCCCCAGAAACTACCACAACAGATTTCTCTATTCATTTAATTCTAGAATTTCTTCATGCATCCAAACTTCTGATGAGTGGCAAGCGGCCACAAAACGCGTAGAGCATACATCCCTGGATGCCCTATACAAATTCATTTTATTATATTTAAATTTTTATATATGTTGATCATGTATCTATTATCTATTTATCATTCGCTGTTGCATTTATTATTATCATGTTTGTATGTCATTAATTATGTTCCCTAACCAATCATGTGTTATTAAATTAATGATGATTATGAATTGCTCTTTTATGATCACATTTCTGTATCATAAACGTATTTTGTCTCTTTTGATCCCTCTCCTTCTTTTTTCGCGCCCCTATGGCGATCAATTTACCCCTTATACATGCCTTATGTGCTTCCCAGATTGTTGCCACACTCACTTCTGGTGTATTATTTATTCTAAAGTATTCTTCGATTTCTCTCGATATTATCTCTCCTACTTCTTTATTGTCTAATAGGTCTTCATTTAAACTCCACATACCCTTTCTTTGTTCTACATTATTAAATCTGATTTTTACTATAACTGGGGCATGGTCTGAGATTGATTTTACTCCTATCGAGGTATCTACTACATATTCCAGGAGCCCATGGTCCACCAGAATGTAATCCAATCTTGAATACGTGTCGTGTACCACTGAGTAGTACGTATAATCCTTTTTACTTGGATGTGCCGCTCTCCAAGGATCTATTAATTGATGGTTGAAAATTTTTTTTTTTACCAATTTTCATTGTTTACTATCTCGTATCGGTGCACCAGATGTATTATCTAACTTTGGGTCCATTGGGAAATTGAAATCTCCGGCGAGAATTACATAACCCTGTTTAAAGCCCATCAAAATATTTAAGATTCTATTTAGATATATTTTGGGGTGGGTATTTGGACAATAGACGTTAGCTAATGTACATTTTTTCCCCTGAAGGTTCCCTTTTAGGAACAGATACCAGCCCTCTGGGTCAACTCTTCTATCCTCTATTATAATCCTGTTAAAGGAATTATATGACCTAGAACAAAAAGACAAAAGACAACAAGATAAAGAAACACACCAACAAATAATAATTAAGAGGGGCCAACTCAGAGATTTGATGGAACAAGAAACCAGAAAAGTATTTAAGAACGTAGCAAAAGAAAGATATAAATGGGGGAACAAACCCAGGAAGTATCTCGCAAGAATAGCAAAAAGGAAAAAAACTTTCAATTACATAGAAAAAATAAAGAATCAGAGAGGAGAGATGAAATTTAAAACATCGGAAATCGCAGAAGCATTTAAGACATATTACAGTGCACTGTACGATATTAAAGGAAATGAGACAGTGCAGGAAGGAGAAAACAGGAAAGGCAAAATACAGGAATATCTAGAAAAAACGATCCTACCAAGGATAACACCGGAAAGTGCAGAACTCCTAGAAAAAACAATTACGCAGGACGAAATAAACAAAGCTCTCCAAGAAACATCAGGGGGGAAAAGTCCAGGACCGGACGGGTTTCAGATTAAATACTACAAGAAGCTTAAAGAGCAGTTAGTCCCAGAACTATGTAAGTATTTCAATAGATTGGGGAGTGATTTAGAGATAAGAAAATAATCTCTCCTTGCCAATATTACCATCATACCCAAAACAGGAAAAGACGGAACAATATGTTCTAACTATCGTCCCATAGCGTTATTGAATACAGACATTAAGTTATATGCAAAAATATTGGCAACGAGATTAAAAACTTTAATGCCGGAACTAATAAACGCAGATCAAGCTGGCTTCGTGATAGGGAGAGAAGGAAGAGATAATACCATAAGAACCCTTTTATTAATCCAGAAAAGGAAGAAGAAGAAACCCCCAGTCGTACTCGTGTCGATAGACGCAGAAAAAGCGTTCGACCGAGTCGACTGGGGGTTTATGATGGACACACTCCGGTATGTAGGGGTTGGACCAAAATACATGAAATGGGTTAAAAATTTATACACCTACCCGACAGCCAGGGTAAAAGTAAATGGGAGTGTGTCGTCTGTGTTTGGGATGCGTAACGGAACGAGACAGGGGTGTCCGCTTTCACCCCTCCTGTATGTGTTGGCAATGGAACCTTTGTTGCAGAACATACGGAACAACCAAGATATAGGAGGGGTGAGGGTGGGCAGGGAGGAACATAAAGTGGCGGCATATGCTGACGACATACTTTTATATCTGACGAAACCAAGGCTGTCTCTCCCTAACGTAGTAAAGGAAATAAAAAAATACGGGGAACTCGCAAATTTCAAGATCAACCCAGTAAAGACAGTAATTTTGAACTTAGGAATAGATAAAAAGGAAGAAAAACTGTTACAGAAAGAATTTCCGTTCACTTGGGAGACAAAAACGTTAACATATCTAGGCGTTAAAATAACTACAACTTTAGAAGAATTATACCCGGTTAATTTTATCCCATTATTAAATGAAATTAAAGCAGAATTAAAGGATATTTCAAGGAGACCCGTTGGATGGACAGGAAGGATCAACATTTTAAAAATGATGATACTCCCAAAAGTAACATATAGGTTGCAGATGCTGCCAATAGATATACCCCAACCATTCTTTAAGGCGATTAGATCTATGATCTTGAAATATATATGGCAGGGCAAAAAGGCTAGAATAAAATACACATTATTAACCCGCGGAAAAAAAGACGGGGGCATGGCTGTACCAGATATAAAAAGATACCATAAAGCAATAATCTTGGCAAGATTAGTAGAATGGGCAAATCCACAAACAAAAAAGAAGTGGGCACAAATAGAAAACACGCTAAGTATGACACATTTACAAAATAATATATGGATACCACCAAAATTCAGAGTATTAGGCACAGATTCACATAGTATAATAAAGAAAGTATTCAAAACTTGGGACACACTACACCGACACGAAAAATGGAAATATAATTCTCCATTAACTGCGTTAGCAGGCACAAGGTTTTTTACACTAGGTAACGGGACACGATTAGGAAAACGAATGGGAACCGCACAACTAAAAGATATAACTACATTAGGTAAAATAAAAACAAAACAAGATTTAATCACGAGTCAGGGATGGAGTCAGCTGACCGATTGGGAATACCTCCAATTAACACACTTAGTAAGCACTATTCCACAACCAATCAGAAATGAAAAAGCACTAACCCCACTGGAAAAGATATGTAGTAAAAAGCCTTTGAGACATGGAATCTCTCAGGTGTATAAAATATTAACAGAACTAGAAACAGAAGGACCACTACCCTTCATAGAAAAATGGGGGCAAGATCTGGGCAGAGAAATAGTCGAGAGGCAAATTATTGAGGCAGTATATAGCTATGCATCGGATGTAACCACAATAGAAGCAAATTACAAAAGCATGGTACGCTGGCATTAGACACCAGAAAGAATGAATAAAATATATCCTAACAAATCCCTACTTTGTGTGAGGGGTTGTAAGCAAGTGGGAACAACGATGCATATGTGGTGGGAATGCCCAATAATAGAGGAGTACTGGACAGAGATTCTGGATCACATTGAAGTAGTCACGGGGGAAAAAATAATACAAAACGCGTGGACATGCCTATTTCACGGTACAAATAAAACAAAAAAGCAATACCAGAAAACATTAGTCCCACCATTACTTAATGCAGCAAAAGGGTTAATCCCAAGAAATTGGATATCTACAAAAAACCGACTATTAAAGAGTGGATTCAGCGGGTAGAGTATATCTCAGAAATGAAATATCTGAGCCAGGGAGAGCAGGGAAAAGGGGAAAATTACAGAACAACATGGGAAAAATGGAGAATATTTAAACGATCAGATAAATATGTTCAGGGAATGATAGGAAAAGAAGAGGAATAGGACAGGAGGGGGACAGATCAGGGAGGGAGGGAGGGGAGGAGGAGGGGGGGGGGAGATAGGAAGGGAAACAGGGAAAAGGAAAAGTAAGGAAATATGTAAAGATATTTTTGTATGAAATTTTTTTCCCACATTTATGTGGGTGTATGTAATTACATGTTGAATAATTTTCCAATAAAAAGTAAATAAAAAAATAAAAAAAATAAACGTATTTTGGTTTCTGGTTCATCAATATTGGATCATGCCATTTTGTAGGGAACTATGACATCAAAATTATTCCATTTATTTAATTCATACACCTTTATACCTCATTTAACCACCGGGGGCGCGCATCGCAGCGATCGTTGTTGCAGGGTGTCAGTCTGACACCCCGCAACACCGATCTAGGTAAAGAGTCTCCGACGGAGACTCTTTACCACGTGATCAGCCGTGTCCAATCACGGTTGATCACGATGTAAACAGGAAAAGCCGGTCATCGGCTTTTCCTCACTCGCATCTGTCAGACGCGAGTAGAGGAGAGCCGATCGGCTGCTCCTCTGACAGGGGGGGTTTGTGCTGATCGATTATCAGCGCAGCCACCCCGAGGATGCCCACACTGGACCACCAGGGATACCACTGGACCACCAGGGATACCACCAGGGATGCCGCCTATCAGTGCCCATCCTTGCCACCTATCGGTGCCCATCCGTGCCGCCTATCGGTGCCCATCCGTGCCGTCTATCAGTGCCCATCCGTGCCGCCTATCGGTGCCCATCTGTGCCCATCCGTGCCGCCTATCTGTGCCCATCCATGCTGCCTACTGGTGCCCATCCATGCCGCCTACCGGTGCCCATCCCTGCTGCCTATCGTTGCCCATCCGTGCCACCTATTGGTGCCCATCCGTGCCGCCTATCGGTGCCCATCCGTGCTGCCTTATCAGTGCCCGTCAGTGCAGCCCCATCAGTGCCAATCAGTGAAGGAGAAAACTTACTTATTTACAAAGTTTTGTAACTGAAACAAAAAAAAATATATTTTTTAAAATTTTCGGTCTTTTTTAAAAAAAATTAGCAGAAAAAAAAATCGCAGAGGTGATCAAATAGCACCAAAAGAAAGTTCTATTTGTGGGAACAAAATGAAAAAAATTTAGTTTGGGTACAGTGTAGCACAACCGCACAATTGTCATTCAAAGTGCAACAGCGCAGAAAGCTGAAAATTGGTCTGGGCAGGAAGCTGTATAAGTGCCCAGTATGGAAGTGGTTAACTCCCAACTCCACTACCTCTTTGTCTGTGCATAATATTTAGGGATGGAGGTATTCTGGTTTTATTATAGGCTGGGAGGGGTCTCATAAATTTTTTCCACATTCTAGGGGGTGCTTTGGTAGAGGAGAGGACATGTGCTATTGGGGGGATCCAACCCCCACCCCATCAGCACATGTCCTCTCCACTCCCAAAGCACCCCCCAGCACATATCCCCTTACCCCCTCTCTCCCTCATGCCCTCCTCTTACGGCATCCCTCTGTCCTCCTCCCACGGTGTCCCTCTCTGTTCTAATCCCACGGCGCCCTTCTGTCCTCCTCCCACGGCGTCCTTCTGTCCTCCTCCCATGGCATCCCTCTGTCCTCCTCCCATGGCGTCCCTCTGATCTCATCCCGTGGCGTCCCTTTGTCCTCCTCCCACCGTGTCCCTCTGTCCTCATCCCACAGCGCTCCTCTGTCCTCCTCCCATGACATCCCTCTGTCCTCCTCCCATGGCATCCCTCTGTCCTCCTCCCACGGTATCCCTCTGTCCTCCTCCCATGGTGTCCCTCTGTCGTCATCCCACTAAGATGATAGAGCGGGTCTTAAACAGGAATGGGTGTGGCCTTGACAGGAATGGGTGGGTCATCATATTTAAATTAGGGGGTTAAGAAGTTTAGTCAGGCCTAGGGCAGCACAAAACCTAACTACACCCCTGGGGGGAGGGGTTATTTAGGGAGTGAGTCATTGTTCTAATGCAATCACTTCTTTGTGAAAACCTCAGCTTGATATACTGATCTATGTAAACAATAAGCATTTCTTAGAAGAAGGCATAAACATCTTGAGAGCACGTGAAAAGCAGTCCAAAGCCCCTTCCTGTCCTGGGACCAATCCTATATAATTTATTCATAAACGACCTGGAGGATGGGATAAACAGTTCAATCTCTGTATTTGCGGACGATACTAAGCTAAGCAGGGCAATAACTTCTCCGCAGGATGTGGAAACCTTGCAAGAGCATCTGAACAAATTAATGGGGTGGGCAACTCCATGGCAAATGAGGTTTAATGTGGAAAAAAAATAAATAATGCATTTGGGTGGCAAAAATATGAATACAATCTACTCACTGGGGGGAGAACCTCTGAGGGAATCTAGGATGGAAAAGGACCTGGGGGTCCTAGTAGATGACAGGCTCAGCAATGGCATGCAATGCCAAGCTGCTGCAAGCAAAGCAAACAGAATATTGGCATGCATTAAAAAGAGGTTTAACTCCAGAGATAAAACAATAATTCTCCCACTCTACAAGACTCTGGTCTGGCCGCACCTAGAGTATGCTGTCCAGTTCTGGGCAGCAGTCCTCAGGAAGGATGTGCTGGAACTGGGGAGAGTCCAGAGAAGGGCGACAAAACGAATAAAGGGACTGGAGGACGATAGTTATGAGGAAAGGTTACGAGCACTGAACTTGTTCTCTCTGGAGAAGAGACGCTTGAGAGGGGATATGATTTCAATGTACAAATACCGTACTGGTGACCCCACAATAGGGATAAAACTTTTCCGCATAAGGGAATTTAACCACTTCCCTACCCAGCCATAGTCAAATGACGTCCACAGATGGGATCTCCCATCCTGGGTGGACGTCATATGACATCCTCGGCTTTGTAGGGGGATATCTGAATGATGCCTGCAGCTAGAGGCATCATTCAGATATCCTTTTGAAGTGCTGGCGATTCTGTGCACCATAAGAATGATCATAGCGGCGGTTCCACCGCTTGATCATTCTTATAGGCGGCGGGAGGGGACACCCCCCCTCCCGCCGCCATCCGGTGCTTCTCCGGGCTCCCCCTTGCGATCGGGGACCCGGAGCGAATCTTCCGGCATCGTTGGTGGGGTCACGTGATGAGCATAGAGATGACTGGTGACCAGATGGTCACCAGTCATCTCTATGATCGTCGGAGGCCCGGGCGCGATGTGATGACGTCACGCCCGGGTCTCAAATGTAAACAAAGCCGCCATTGCGGCTGTAAGTATGAGATCAGTAAAAAATGTTTCACTGATCTCATGCTTTCCAGCCTGGAGGAGAGATGTGGGGTCTTATTGACCCTGCATCTCTCAATAAAGAGAACCTGTCACACACATTCCTATTACAAGGGATGTTTACATTCCTTGTAATAGGAATAAAAGTGATAAAAAAAAAAGTAAAATTATTGTAAAAAAATAAATAAATAAGTAAAAAAAAAAAAAAAAATTATAAAAAAAAAAAAAATCAAATGCCCCTGTCCCCGGTAGCTCGCGATCAGAAGCGAATGCACACGTAAGTCGCCCACATATGTAAACGCCATTCAAACCACGCATGTGAGGTATCGCCGCGTGCGTTAGAGCGCGTGCAACAATTCTAGCACTAGACCTCCTCTGTAATTCTAACCTGGTAACCTGTAAAAAAAATTAAAGCGTCGCCTTTGGAGATTTTTAAGTACCGAAGTTTGGCGCCATTCCATGAGTGTGCGCAATTTTAAAGCATGACATGTTAGGTATCTATTTACTTGGCGTAACATTATCTTTCATATTTTTCCAAAAAATTGGGCTAACTTTACTGTTTTGTTATTTTTTAATTCATGAAACCATTTTTTTTTTAAAAAAGGCGTTTGAAAAATTATTGCGCAAATATTGTGCAAGAAAAAATGTTGCAATGACCGTCATTTTATTCCCTAGTGTGTCTGCTAAAAAAACATATATAATGTTTGGGGGTTCTGAGTAATTTTCTAGCAAAAGAATGATGATTTGTACATGTAGGAGAGAAGTGCCAAAATAGGCCCGGTATTGAATAGGTACAAAAAGCCCTGTATTGAAGTGGTTAATAAGACATGTGGCCATTTACAAAAATTAGAAGAAAAGCGGTTTAACCTTAAACTGCGTAGAGGGTTCCTTACTGTACGAGCGGTAAGGGTGAGGAATTCCCTTCCACAGGCAGTGGTTTCAGCGGGGAGCATCGATAATTAAAAAAAACTATTAGATTAGCACCTGAATGACCACAACATACAGGGATATACAACGTAATACTGACATAAAATCACACACATAGGTTGGACTTGATGGACTTGTGTCTTTTTTCAACCCCGCCTACTATGTAACTATGTTGACTGGATATTCGAATACATAAAATTCAAAATATTGATATATTTTTTATTTACCCGACTACAAAAAGAAAAGGTATTTTTAACATTTTAACTGCCTTTACAATAATAAATAAAAAAAATTTTCTACAAATCCACAATACATCTTTGTTAAATATTAGTAAACTGAGAGCTTATGGGCACTCTTAAAAGTTTATATCTAAGATAGAATGGGGAGTTCATTCAGATATTGGATTAGGATCCTGTGGATGTTAGCGTAGTTTCTGAGGGCCATAGTGTAGAAAAAGCAAAATCCCCACATTCGACTATTTGAAATGTGATCTGAGTTGTGCTTATCTTGAGACATGCATATAAAATCAAGAGGTATAGTTACATAGTTATCAAACCGTGCCCCTCATGATGTCATGTCTGACTAAATGCGAAGGGTGGAGCCACGCACACACGTTACCACGTATGCGCAGGCGAGTGCCAGCCATCTTTGTTACTAGAGAAAGACCTGTTTTCTATTCATGGTGTTTTTTACATACTGTTCGTTATCTACCCTATTGTAAGTGAATTTTTTTTTTTATTAAACCATGAATCTTTACAATATTACACTATGTGGAGCCTTTTACTTTGCAATGTTCTATGATTTACTGTAAGCTGGTTGAATTTACCTGGCCGTTTGACGAGTCCTTATATATTGGTATAAGTGATCTGTGTTGATGTTTCATCTCCTGCCACTGAGTCCATCTTTACTGATTAGTTGGGCGCATACTGACCACCCTGGATAAGGGGGTCGCTGGCATTCTAGTAAGCCTCTGGTGAGGGTATTTTTGGTGTCACCTCAGCTATTCCTGGATTCCTTTCCAATCTCATCACAGAGTTTTTGGGACTTTCACTTCTCTTATTTTTTTTTGGAGGTTTATAATAATTTTTCATGTTTTTTTGCCTTTGGACTATTCATGGACACTACTTAATGTGTACTCAT
The DNA here is from genome assembly GCA_029206835.1 of Rana muscosa. Lineage (NCBI taxonomy): Eukaryota > Metazoa > Chordata > Amphibia > Anura > Ranidae > Rana > Rana muscosa. The sequence continues at coordinate 896,034,955 of CM055118.1, read as the reverse complement.
CACTACTTTGCACCATTATCTTGTCACAATTTATTTTGTGTACTATTTAAATGCATATTTAAATATATATGCGCTGCACTTTTTTGGATGTTTACATAGTTAGTTATTAAGGTTGAAGGAAAATCCATTGAGTTCAATCAAAATGAATATGAATACATATATTGAAAACCTGCATACAGGTCACATATACAGAGTCTCAAACTTGCAATTGATCCAGAGAAAAGAAAAAAAAAACTTCCAAAACATGGTTCAATGTTCTTCCTGATCCTCCAAGCAATCAGGCACTTCCTGGATCAACAATCTATGGTATTATTACTTATTGCTTATAAGTATATTCTGTGCAACTTGAAAAAAATCTAGATTTTTTTCAAAAACAAATATACTAAGCTGTCTAGAACTAGCTCCTGAAGTACTACAGGTATATTCCACATTTGTACAGATCTTACTGTTCAAAAATATTTCAGTATATGTAAGTTAAACCTCTTTTACTCCAAATGGAAAGAGTCATTTGCAATGACCTTAAAGTGTAACTATCTACTACCAAAAACAAAAATTATATATTTATTTAGCTTACCAATCCTTAAAGTGATTGTACAGTCTTGTGTTTTTTTCTTTTAAAATAACAAACATGTCATACTTACCTGCTCTGTGTATTGGTTTTGCACAGGACAACCCGGATTGTCTTCTTCTCAGGTCCCTGGCTGAAGCTTCTGGCCCCTTAATTCCTATTGAGTGCCCCCACTGAATTGAATTGACAGCAGCGGGGGCCAATGGCAACGCTGCTGTGTCTCAGCCAATCGGGAGGGAGAGTCTCAGATAGCCGAGGGACTCGTGGACATCGCTGGATAGAGATGGGGCTCAGGTAAGTATTAGGGGGGCTGAGGGGGGCTGCTGCAAACAGAATACTTTTTATGTTAATGAATAGAATGCATTAAGATAAAAAAACTTCTGACTTTATACCCACTTTAAATTTGGTGGCTGCATTAGCGTTCTTTTAGTTTTCTTTCCCTTTATTTTCTTCTGCTAACACACTTTTTGTCTTGGGGTGGCTTCACTTTATAGAAGACCAACCCTTGGACAGCAGCATTTTCAATATGCGAAAAGAGTAATGTTATATACACTACCAAATTTAGATGGACTTGTTAAACAATCTAAAACCACACTCCTTGTTACAGAGCAAAGCCACGGCAACATTTTCTTTTGGGATAAAGGTTTTACACAAATGAATAAAAACTGACCATTGTAAGCACCCCTGTCAGTATTAAATGGTTTGCCTCAACCTTTTAACAACCAATTTTGCTGGGCAGCTTGGTGTGTTAAAGAAAGTTCAAGAATAACAGAATAACTTGCTGGAACACCAGGTAGAAATAAAGGAAAAGCCTTTAAAATGAAAACAAATGCAGCCACCCCCTTTTAATGATTGGTAAGCTACAATATATTATTTTTTTTTACTTTTAATACACTTTAAAGTTAGAAACTTTGCAAGTTTACTATATGGACTACAGGCTCTCCTCACTTACCGACCAGGTTCCATTCCAGCGACAAGGTTGCAGATTCCTACCTTTTGTTATTCTGAAGAAATAACTGTTTGTTCCTCTGTGCCCATGTACTTAGTGAGTCTAATGGGAGTCATAATTAGCAACCAGCTGTGCACCTGCAGGCCTCTAATGAGGAAAATTGCAGGGTTAGCATCCCTTTAGTCATGATTTCCTATTGAAAGCATGTTACCAGAAATTAAATTTTTGTTGCAGTGGATGCCGGAAATCTCACTTGTGCAGACTTCTGGGCAAATCAGTGGGCCAATTACACAAGCAGGAAATTATGTTGGGGGGGGAGGCATTCTGTACACATTCTGTGTACAGAACACCTCCAGGTAGCCATATTGCAGTTTCAGAAAAATACAGAGCTGCAGATTGAAAAGGAAAGGTCAATTTTAATAACATTAAATTACAATATGACTTGTGTCGCAATTTTATACATTATATATTTTTTTTGTTTGCTATTTTTTTTCCCCGTGAAAGTGGAGTTACCCTTTAAGCATGCTTAACTACTGTACTGTAGTGTATTCTGAAAAAAAAAAGGTCTAAACACAAGACTCCAACTCAATAACGTTGTTTTATTTGCCTAAGTACAGAACACAAAAATATAAACCACAAAAATCCTGTACTGTATTGTACTGCACAATACAATGATGTACAGTGCCCAAAAACTAAAAGTAAGAGCTGTTCGTAAGTCCGAGGGGTCGTTAAACGAGGAGTGTCTGTATTTTATGTATGTAAGCAAGGTGATCATACTGTATGCCCCTTAAATGCACCTTCTCATAGGATAGTTACAATGTTAAATTTAATTTATGTTATTTCAAAAATGATAGCTAGCATACTACTGATATAATCGTATAACACGCCACCAGAAAAATATCCATGTGACTGATTATTTATGCATGAATTAAGGATATAAAAAAACTCAGGTTACTGACAACAATTTTGCACAGCTACAAAATGCCAGTGCTGAGTGATCCAATGCATTTGGGAATGACTAAAAAACAATCTTTGTTAAATAGGGCATTACACATTTTTAAGCTCAGTGCAGCAGATATCTGTTATGCACTGAAAATTACCTTCTTAAAAAAATGTTAACCAATCGTCTGCACTAACAAGATATTATTAACCTTCTCCCTGCTTGCATTTTAGTATCTTTCTTTTTACAGACCTTGCTTAGGCCCTTCAGCTTTTCTATTCTCCCGAAATGAACATCAGCACTGACAAATGTAACCCAAGCCAAAGGGTCAGAAACATGATTGACTCTACTTCCTGCTCTTAAGAACTCATTTAAACCATACCATGTGCACCATATAGCACGCGTTTTCGTGCAGTGGGTCTTGTTTTGCTAAGCAGCCAATTTATTTTGGATGGGCTGACAACTTGACTTATCGCACATAAAATAGGATCTGTACCATTTTTAAGATTGCAACACACTGCAATGCAACATGCAAAGCATGCACATCTTTGCATTGTGACTCGTTACATCGTGCTGCTGTGTATGTGTACCAGGGTGCAATTAGTAGAGAATTGCAAAACACTGAATTGCACTTACACAATGCATTATCATGTTTTAGAATGCACATTATGCATACCTCCCAACAAGCACGGATTCTGCGGGTTTTTCCCGCATAGACTCCACTTTCCTGCAGTCCCGCGAGTGCATGTTTTCCCGCACAGCAGGAAGTGGAGGAAGAAGAGCCAGTGAGGTAAGACCCCGCCCGTGTTCGGCGGCCTCCCCCTATTTACCCCCTTTTTCCAACAAACCGAGCGGGATCTGGGAAAGGTAGGGGTTTTAGGGTGGGGAGAGTCAATAAGTGGAGATGCACTTGGGGTTAAAGGTCAAAGGTCAAAGGTCAAAGGTCAGTTAGGGTTAGGGTTAGGGTTGGGGTTAGGGTTAGGGTTGGGGTTAGGGTCAGGGTTAGGGTTAGGGTTAGGGTTAGGGGTTAGGGTTAGGGTTAGGGGTTAGGGGTTAGGGTTAGGGTTAGGGTTAGATGGAGGGATGGATGGATGGATGGATGGATGGTTTAGTTAGGGTTAGGGTTAGGGTTAGGGTTAGGGTTCTCCCTTTAAGTACAAGGCTAGGACCCAGGCTCTTGAACAGGGATCTCCCCCAGAGGTCAAAGGTCAGAGGGCGGGTCCCCAGAGGTCAAAGGTCACTGGGCGTGGCCGACCCCCACCAAAGTGTACCGCCTACCCCAACTAAGTCGGGGAATGAACAAGTCGGGGAAAGCATAGACTCCACTTTCCTGCAGTCCCGCGAGTGCATGTTTTCCCGCACAGCAGGAAGTGGAGGAAGAAGAGCCAGTGAGGTAAGACCCCGCCCGTGTTCGGCGGCCTCCCCCTATCTACCCCCACGATCCGCGGCAGAAACGGTGCCGCCTGCGGCATCCCCCCCGCAGCAACTTTTGTTTGTTTTGTTCAGCGGCATCGTGAAAAGTCCCCCCCTCCCGCGCAACAACTTTTGTTCGGGTGTTAAAAAAATGTCCCACGGCACCCCCCGACCCCCCCCCAACAACTATTGTTAGGTGTTAAAAAAAAAAATGGCCCGCGGCGTGCAACCCCCCCCCCCCCCGCTCAACAACTTTAGAACAAAAAAAATGTAACTGAATGTCCCGCGGCAGGACTTTTAAAAGTTGGGAGGTATGCAATATGGTGTAAATGAGTCCTAAAAGGACCTGTGTTGATAAAATCAATGTGAGTGAAGTTGGTATATTGGGGTGTATCCATAAGTGTGTCACTTTGTACTCAAAACTAAAGTCTATCACCACCTATTTTGAAACAGCCACGAGGCATATGCCATTAATAAAAATCAGTAACTCCAAATCTAAGAAATGAAAATAAAAACCTTCCAGCCAAATAATACTGACCTCTAGTCTGTAGTTGTACTTGGTATTTTGGCTGCAGTTCATGTCTAATGCACGTATGGATGTTTTGGCATCTGCCCGATAAGGAGAGTCGAGGGAACAATTAACAGACAGTTAGTAATGAAAAGCCATTAACGTTGAATGTGCATCTTTAAATCTGTTCCACTGACCGTATGCCTGATTTACCCCCCTAAAGCTATGATCATGGTCTAAAAATCTGCAGCAACTAGCAAATGTTCCAACTATGAACCTGTTAGAATTGTATTTGTTATTTTTGTGCAAAATCCAAAGAGAAAGTGCTACCTACCCATTCATTTAGATAAGTGGCCAAAATAAACAATGTCTGTAAATATTTTTGGACAGATTGTGCCCCCCCTTTACTGGGGTATACTTACCTATGAACACTTGGAATTGCATAATTTCCCCCCCTTTTTTTGGGCGGGGGGATGTTTACACAATTTTCCTGCAGCTCCTATGGTTGGCTTTTTAATTGGCTAATTATTATTTTATTAGCTAGATAATGGGTTTTTGTATGGTCTAGGTTATAAGTGTTTAGTAAGGTTCTTTTTCTTAATTATTACATGTGTCAGGCAACTTTGCTGGGTCTCCTATATATACACATCCATTTAGGGATACATTATACTTTTGCATATTAAAGGCTAAGCTCAGTTTGGATTTTATTTTTATTTTTTCTTCTTTTTTTTGCCAGTTTCCTTTTCAAATTGAAAGTGTTACTGTTAGCAGAAATTGAGTATGTAAAAAACTGAAAATAAAAAATTATAGCAACTAAGTTCTGTGAGAAACTGCAGATTTAAATGCTAGCAGCAGCTTCTTGGCATAAATGCAATGCTAAGTTAAGGCTTTTTTTTTATTGTTTTACATTTTTTGAGGGGCTGCTGCAACTAGTGGCCACAAAATGTGATACCAGGTAAGTAGTAGTTATTGATGGTGATATATCTACACATTGGAGAAGCAGGGCAAGTGAGCTTCTGGTTGGCATTATGGACCAGCTTGGGTGTTCTTTGGACCTACTAACAAATATGTAGTTCAAGGGCCTTCCTGCTTTCATAAAAAAATGATTAGTTTGCTTATATTTGTCCTAATATTACAAAGTTTTGGCAAACCAAAAGGAGATTTACAGGGATTGTAAAATCAGACTGTATATTGTATGGCCAGCTTTAGTTTATCTGAAGCAAGCATCAGCACAAGTGTAATCTGGTCATCGTTTATAGATGCAGCATATAGCTTTGCTTAGATGACCTATTTTGACATTGTTGACAGATAAAACACGTTGTCATCATTATCATCATAGTAAACTAATATGTCTTTAAGTGAGGAGCAGAAGCAGCAGAAATCACTTCCCTTTCTTTCTCAAACTCCATGAAATGTTGGTGCCTATAGTTCTTTTCCACTTCCTTTATGGCATTTCCCCATAGGATCAACATCAAAACTACATAATGAGGTTGATTTAATAAAGGCAAATAGACTGTGGACTTTTCAAAGTGCAGTTGCACTCTGCAAGATCATTTGCTCCAGAGCTTAGGAAATGACCAGAAAGTAGGAGAGAAAATTTGGGACTTTAAATGAGACGTGTGACACAAAGAGGGTAAAAATGATGCACAGTGGCACATTTATTCATTCATGAAAATACATATAAAAAGCATGATGAATTACAGAAATAAAGAATATTGAATGAGAGCTGATATGCATACATTGACATCAAATTGTAGGTTCATGATTAGCCAAAATTCCATAAAATTCATATATTATCTAGATATAAATGCATGATTGTATTGTCATGGATATGCATTAATGTCTGTCTGCCATCTTACCTTCCTCCTCATGTGTTCATCTAGAGACCAGACCTCCTTCACCTGGCTTCCTTTATAATCTCCTCCCAGCCTGACTCCACCCCAGGCCCTATCACTGAACACTATATTAACCTGTGCACTGCAAGCCTGCTTTGCTGATCAACGTGTTTGTTAGGCATTGTGTGTTTGGGTTCCTGCCTGCCGTGTGCTACGTCTGTCTCTCTGTTACGTTATTGGCTTGTCCACGACTATCCCTGTCTGCTCGTGACCCTTGACCTTCGGCTCGTTCTTCGTTATCCTTGTCTGCTTGTGGCCCCTGACCTTCAGCTTGTTATTCGGTTCTCTCTTCGTGTGCTGCTGCTTCCCCTCTTTTCCCCTTATCCTACGGGGCGTGAGCTAGGAAACTCCAGGGGCCGCGACCTGGTCCCAGCCTGCAGCTAACATCCTCACCACAAGAGGCCCTGGAGAAGACCAGCTGGGTCTTAGACTCCGCGCCCTGGGGAATCTTGGCTCTAGCTTCCGTTTGGATCCCGGTTGTGCTCCTCTGGTCCCGCTTTCCACAACCACCCAGTTCCCTCTCCGCAGAAGCCAGCCATAGGGTTCACTACCTCGCGGTGCACTCCTGTCCCCCTACGGTGTGCATCTGTCACCTGGCCACAGGGGACCCTGACATGTATCAAGGAAAAACTGCATCTAAAAAGTTCTATGGGTTTCGTGGATGAAACTCCACTTCCTCAGGAGCAGGCGCAGCATGCAAATAAATCAGCTCAAATTTGGAACATGTGATGCTGAGATAATAGGATGGCCGATAATGAGTCCCAATCGGGAGCTGTGGGAACATAACCCACAGACCGCCAAGGCACGTAAACACCACACTTGAGGGAGTAGACAAGGTGTCCATGTTAGTGTCATAGTAGTGCGTGCAGCAGGTACCAAGTTTATCTTAGGTCCCAATAGTGGTGGTTAATAATCCGAGTGTGATCTACAAGGTGTCTAGCAAAACATTAGTAAATAAAGCAGAAGCTCTGCTGACTTTCATCATCCAATCATTTGCAAGCAAAAATGCAGTTTTTTTTTAAATTATCCTTGCATATGATTGGGAATTTTTCACTTATACTCATTTACTAAGCTCTGTAGCAACTGCACTTGCAGAGTTTTTATTCATTTTCTTTGCTAAGGCAGTTGAGCATGACATTTATGAACATGGCAAATAAACTTGTGTTGATGATGTCTGATCTAACTTTCTAGGGCCAGAAGGGCATTTAGAGTGGCACTTCCTCCAACCTTAGAGACTTTTTTAAGTTACTTGAACTACTAAATGAATGAAATGTGTCAACAGGGAACATATGTTAATTTCTCCAAGTGCATTGCATCATCAAAGTGCTTGCCCTTGTTATTGAACACATACTGCGTTTCCCCCGAAAATAAGAACTACCCCGATAATAAGACCTACCTAGATTTTTGGGAAGGGCTGCAATATAAGCCCTACCCTGAAAATAAGCCCTAGTTTAAAGTTGTTGTAAACTGCTAGAATCCTCACTATTGCGGTTTTTGTTGTATAATGTGAAAGGTGTGTGTTTTCTGTGGTCTGGTTTAATCAGGTGCCTTCTTATAGCGCCGCTCTATGCTGCTCTCCCCTTCTCTTCTTCTGACTGTCAGTGGGGATCTCGATCCCCCTCCCTCTGCATTACTTGGAGCAGGCCATGGAGGCGCCGCTCAGCTGATCTTCACTGCTCTCCCCTTCTCCTGACTGTCAGTGGGGGATCTCGGCCCCCCTCCCCCTGCATTGCTAGGAGCGGGCCACGGAAGCGCCACTCAGCTGATGTTCACTGCTCTCCCCTTCTCTTCTCCTGGATGTCAGCAGGGGGGATCTCGCCCCCCCACTTCTGCAGTGCTCGGTGCAAGGAAGACAGCTCAGACCAGTCATGTGATGCTATAGAAAAGTGAGACATACACCTTTTTACATTGTATATTGCTGTAGTGGCGAGGAGGATATAAGCATTGTGCTGTGAAAACCTATGAAGAAAATTATTTTCAAACATGAAATGCATAGTGTTATTTGCACAAGAGTATGAGAAATCATAGAACACTTCTTCCGTGTAGTGGGCCATTTTCTTGTTCATTTCTCCAGCATGTTGTAAGTCTAGCCCCTAACAGACCCTGTTTAGTTACTTACACAAGAAAAGCTCCCAGCTTGTGGGTGATTCATCAGAAATAACAAAAGAACCATGTGATGAGACCAATGCTGGTTTGTACCAACACCCTCTTTAGGGGGTAAAAATATCACTAAAGCATATAGTACAACTTGCATCGTCTGACATGGCAACAACATCTCTGAGAGCAATTACAATAGCTGAATTGCTAATTAGGGCCTGACGCATGCTTTAGAAGCAATAATTACCATTCTATGGCCAAGAGAGATAATTAATTCTTTATTCTGCAACAAGCAAATATTTAAAAAATAAATCTGCAAAAGTCTAAAGCATGCAGTATTACAAAAGACATTATTAGGTAACCACACACAGACTATCCACATAATAAAGGGCAGTTTAGTGTTGGTTTATAGCAATATGCTATCATAAGTTATACATCTCTTCTGACTCACTGTGGAATTGCTGGTGGTAGTACACCGGCCGTTTGAGCCTTTTTATTCCTCCATTTACATTGTTCAAGGCATAAACTGTAAGGTGGGTTAATCCAAAGCAGACATAGCATTTTTTTGATACACTAACCACTAGGGGTTGATTTACTAAAGACAAATAGACTAAATTCACTTATGAGGCTGGGGGTGCCTGTGTAAATTTTATAAGATATGGGGCCCTTGGACAGAACTTGTCAACACTTGCACATTGCCAGAGGCCTAGGATTTCCTCTGGTTTTAATATGGGTGAGGAGCAGTTCCGGCCCAAGACATTGTGCTGCCTGGTACCAAGAATGAAATGCTGCCCCCCCCCCCCAAAAAAAAAATCACGCCCACCAAAATGCCCCCATATTCATTTTTTTATATCATGATAACTAAAGCGGACCTGTCATGGCTCTATACATGTATACTGTATAGGAGTATAAAGAGGACCTGTCATGGCTCTATAAATGTATATAGGAGTATAAAGAGGACCTGTCATGGCTCTATACATGTATGTAGGAGTATAAAGTGGACCTGTAATGGCTCTATACATGTATATAGGAGTATATAGAGGACCTGTCATGGCTCTATACATGCATAGGAGTATAAAGAGGACCTGTCATGGCACTATACATGTATGTAGGAGTATAAAGAGGACCTGTCATGGCACTATACATTTATGTAGGAGTATAAAGAGGACCTGTCATGTATATAGGAGTATAAAAAGGCCTGTGCGTGGCCGTTGGCTGCGATGTCAGCCGGCCACCCGCGATCGCTCCACAGAGCCAGAACGGGGATCTGTCAATGTAAACAGACAGATCCCCATTCTGACAGGGGAGAAGAGACAGATCTGCTGTTCCTAGTGATTATAAACAGAGATCTCTCTCCTCCTCCAGTCAGTCCCATCCCCCCAGTTAGAAACACCTCCCAGGAAACACATTTAACCCCTTTCCTACAGTGACATTTACACAGTAATCAGTGCATTTTTATAGCACAGATCGTTGTATAAATGTTACTGGTCCCAAAAAAGTGTCAAAAGTGTCCAATCTGTCCACCGCAATGTCACAGTTTCGCAAAACATCGCTAAAAAAATATAATAATAATAAAAATGCCATAAATCTATCCTCTATTTGGTAGATGCAATAACTTTTGCGCAAACTAATCAATATACACTTATTGTGTTTTTCTTTTATCAAACATATGTAGAAGAATACATATCGACCTAAACTGTTGTAGAAATGTATATTTTTAATTTTTTGGATGTTTATTATAGCAAAAAGTTAAATAAAAAATTATTTTCAAAGTTGTCGCTATTTTTGTTTATAGCACAAAATAAATAAATCGCAGAAGTGATCAAATGCCACCAAAAGAAAGCTCTATTTGTTTAGGTACAACGACCGCGCAATTGTCAGTTAAATCGATGCAGTGCGAATCGCCCAAAAAATTATTGAAGTGCATTATTTCTATTATTACATTGTTATATAAAATAAAACAGTTCATTCAACTCACCATAATGCAGAATCAGTGGGAGCCCTGAGTGTGTCACTTGCCGTGTCACCTGCCACCAGATGCAGATTGTCACTTGTTGCGGATTGTCACTTGCCACGATGCCATCTGCCACAAATTGCGGATGGTCACTTGCCACGATGCCACACATTTCAGATTGTCACTTGCCACACATTGTGGATTGTCACTTGCCACGACGTCACCCGCCACACATTGTGGATTGTCACTTGCCACAACGTCACCTGCTACACGTAGCGGATTGTCACTTGCCACTTCACCTGCCACACATAGCAGATTGTCACTTGCCATGACATCACCTGCCACACGTCTGACAGAGAGGAGGGGGTCTGACAGAGAGGAGGAAGGGGGTCTGACAGAGAGGAAGAGGGGGGTGGCGGCTGACAGAGAGGAAGAGGGGGTGGCGGCTGACAGAGAGGAAGAGGGGAGGCGGCTGACAGAGAGGATGAGGGGGGGGCGGCTGACAGAGAGGAAGAGGGGGGGGCGGCTGACAGAGAGGATGAGGGGGGAGGCTGAAAGAGGAGGGGGGGCGGCTGATAGAGAGGAGGGGGGCGGCTGATAGAGAGGAGGGGGGGCGGCTGATAGAGAGGAGTGGGGGGGCGGCTGATAGAGAGGAGGGGGGCAGCTGATAGAGAGGAGGGGGGCGGCTGATAGAGAGGAGGGGGGGTGGCTGATAGAGAGGAGGGGGACTGATAGAGAGGAGGGGGGCTGATAGAGAGGTGGGGGGGCGGCTGACAGAGCAGATGAGAGAGACGGACCTCAGGAGGGGGGGCGAGGAGGGGGGAGGCTGATAGAGAGGAGGGGGGCCGCGGGCGGCTGACAGAGCAGATGAGAGAGACGGACCTCAGGAGGGGGGGCCGCAGGCGGCTGACAGGGCAGATGAGAGAGACGGACCTCAGGAGGGGGGGGCGGATGATAGAGAGGAGGGGGGGCTGCGGGCGGCTGACAGGGCAGATGAGAGAGACGGACCTCAGGTCTCCTGTGACACACAGCGCTAGTTAGGACTCCGGGAGCATGCAGGGCTGGCGCGATTACCCACAGTCCAGCTCCTCCAGGCGAATCACAAGCCTCATGTCCGCCGTCCGTCCTGCCCACATGACCTGCTCGGCCAATCACAGGACACCCGCCGCTGCCCATTGCTGAGCTTGGCTCAAACACAGAGCGCACCGATTTTTGGGCAGCAATTTGAACATTGATTTGCCGTCCCCTGAAAGTGCCGCCTGGGACCGAGGTATCATCGGGTCCCATGGTAGGGCCGGCCCTGGTGAGGAGAATTGACCATACTTGGATACGAACTACTAGATTCTATCTTTCTTTCTGTTAGCTATATGATATACTTATCAAAGTCAGGTATTACCTCTACAGACCTCTATATGTAGGTGTACTGTTCATTTAAGTTCTGTTTTGTTTTCTGTTATATGATAAGATTGTCTTTTGTTCTTTCACAATATGTAACATTTTTGACTTATTGCTGAATCATTTTTTCTGCGCCCTATTTGTACATGTTCCTGCAAAAACAGTCTTGTTAAAAATGACAATAAAAAATAGTAAAAAAAAAAGACAAATAGACTGTTCACTTTGCAAGTAGAGTTGTACTTTGTAAGGGAACTTTCCCCAAAGCTCAGTGAATGAGGTTAAGCTCTGCTGACTTCCATCATCCAATTTTGTGCAAAAACACTTTTTTTGGTTTCCTTGAAGGTGATTGGGTATTCTTCACAAGGTCAAATGTCAAATGTCACCACATTCACTGGGGAGATTTATTTTGCAACGTGCAACTTCCCTTGCAAAGTGAACAGTCTAAAATAATTAATCCCTGAAGCCCTGTACACACGGCCGAGAACGTTGTTTTTCCTGACGAGAATCTTGACAAGAAACTTGTCCCAGCCGAGTGTACACACGTACGATTCAAAAGAACCGCCGTTCTTTTGAATGGCACGCACGTGGTGACGTCATCGACTACGACGAGCGTGCGCTCGTCACATTCGATGCAGTCGCCGCCATCTTGCTACACCCTATGCCTAGGAAGCTACCGCGCATGCGTCAAAGTCATTTTGAGCATGCACGGGTTTCCACGGCGACAGGTAAGTGTACACACGCTCGGGTTTCTCGTCGAGAAACAGGCCGACGAGATTCTCGACGAGAAAAAAGACGGCAGGTCATCTTTTTTCTCGTTGGGGAATCTGGCCAGTTTTCTCAATGAGAAAACTGAAACCCACGTACACACAGACGGTTTTCTCTGCAAGTTTTCTTGTCGTTTTTTGCAGAGAAAACCGGTCGTGTGTACGCGGCCTGAGAGTTTTGATTTCTTCTCTAGCTTGTCTGCTGTGACAAAATAAAAAAAGCCAAATCAACTCTACATCTTTTTTAACTAGCATTTTTGCCACCTTTAACTAGTTTTAGCATGTTGGTGCTGATTATTTTAAAAAGGAATAGAGGCTAAATGCAAATAGCCTGTTCACTTTGCAAGAGAAGTTGCACTTTGCAAGGGAATTTAGTCCAGCGCTTGCTGAATGTGGTGAAGGAAAATAAAAAACAGCATTTTCACTTGCACAATTGGATGATGGAGGTCAATAGAGCATCAACACATTCACAAAGCACTGGGGCAAATAAGATGAAGCTGTTTTTTATTCAATTCTCTACTCATTTGCTAGCCAAAATATTATTGTGTTTATTTCCTTTGCACATGATTGGGCAATGAACGCAACATATTTACTATCATTCACTTTGAAAAGTGAAAATTTTCTTTGCTAAGTGCACAGGCTTTACTAAAGTAAATCCTTTCATGCCTTTTTGTGCATCTTGGAGCATTTAATACACTTAAATGCACAATAAAATGCACATCAGTGCATGCCAAAACACACTAAAGCGTATCAGCGTTATGCTGCAGCTTCAACATTCTACATGTGCTAATGTGAAAAAGAACATTGAGAGCGTACTTACAACAATAGCAGTAAGAAGAATTCTACTTATAGAAATACTTTTTTTAAGCTAAGAAAGTACTAAGCATCATCACCAGCCAGCCAATTAAAAGAAAAAAAAATGGATTTTATGCTATTTCATGGTTTGATCAAACAATATCATTCTATATGTCATATTTGAATCTTTCTATTGCCTAACTGATCCAAATATGTGGTTGTATTTACCGATCATACTATGAGAACAATGTTTCAGTATTTGTTAACATGACACAAGTTTCTATTGCTTCATTAAAAATGTAATCTAAAAAATCATTGGAGTTGGAAAGCCAATATTTGTCTAGCTCAATACTCAAATATGCTTGCTGTCATCAGTATGTAACCAAAATCCTCACTTCTTGAATCTGTCAGGTTTTTTAAATCGATGTTTGCCTAGGGTAACAACTAAGAATCAGCCGCACTTGTTAAATTAAATCATTTTGTACGTTTTATTTCCTTTGATAGCAAACGCTAAAATGACGCATCGACGATGATAAGCAGAGAGCAGTCTTTTTTAATATCTTTCATTTAAGTGAGGCTGATTCAGTATAATGCTGCACAAATTGACTGCCTATGGGTATGTAGAAGTACTACATACTGGGAATTTAATTAGGAAGCAGAAAACAGTTTCAACAAGCATCATAAAACTGGTTTGAGCAAAATGCTTTTTTTTTTTATTATTGCAAATGAATTTATAGTTTGCACAGACATGACACACATTATTACTAGCCTCCCAATCTAAACACATGCTAGATTTTATTTATTAACACATAATTATCCTGCATTTATTTTTATGTATTTGCACTTATGTAGCAGTCATATGATACCTGCTTAACTCTGAATTCTTTTCATTCAAGGGTGCATAGCATGTACAACAAACACTATGATGTCCCTCTTGTCTATAGTGTGATACCATGGATTGCTGCCTGCTGCTGTTTTCAAATGCAGCCACTAGAAGGTGCCATGCAGCCACTTTCTCTTCCCAGGACGTCAGCTAATCCAACAATGAAACAAGAACAGGCTGCGAGAGACAACGGCACTCTCAAAGTGAAGAAGACAAGGCAGCATTGTTTTATGGGAAAGGCTACTTTCATCTACTACATGATGAGATCAGAATCATCTTGAGGATCAGCTGAAGTCTCCTAGATCCATGTAAGTGATCCATGCTTTCTGCTGTAGACTAGCTTTTATCCTTCTTTATGTTCACAAATACAATTTATATGTGCACTTTGAGCATCAAAATAGTCATTCAGAAAAAGGTGTTCAGAAGATATACAGCTTATATGTTTCAACCTTTTTTTAATTTAAACTGTTTACGTTTAATATGTCATTACTTCATTTCAATGTTGGAGATCAATTTATGTGATGCTTTGTGGCTAAGGACAATCAGGTAAATAGCATCGTTGTTAAAGGTGTTTTATTTGCATTTCACATATTTTATTGCAGTTCCATGCAGTTCTGATGGAGCCATGTGTATGTTTTTAGGAAGACCCTTCAGATGCACAGAACATTTTGGATGCTCAAGGTGTGCGCAACATTCCCTTGTAATTGGGCTCAGGTAGACTTGTGGAACACAATGCCATGGTGGTTTAGAAGTATAGACCATACCAAAGGAGACACATTAAGGTCTTGTTAGTTTGCGTCAAGATCAGCCAAATGCCGTTTTCCAATGTAAAAATGCAGCGTGATGAAAATCCATTAGAAAAGACTCAATCTGGAGGACAACAGCCAGGTATTTCATATCTGGACCCTTCATTCATATATACAAGAAAAATCTTCAGGGATCCAAATATCTGAATACAAAAACATGATACCAAGATAAGAGTCCTTGGCAGTAACCTTAACCTGTGTTGAAACGTCATAAAAACTAAAGACTCTGGAAATATATTCTAGATAACCTAGAACAATTAACATTAGGTGTCACACAGATGTTCTGTAGCTTCTGGACCTCCCCTGATGCATATGCTCTGGTACTTTACTCTGGAGGACTCTGAACCAACTACTGACCTCCACGTCAAAACCTTCATCAGAGTTTGGAATGCCAATATACTATCACTGCTTGTTTGAGGATATTGCCCAAGGCATGATAAATCTAGATAGCTAACAACCTGCCGTTGGCAGAAAGAAAGTTTAATCGTGGGCATTTAATTAGGAAGTACCAGAGCCGGGAACAAATGTGTTTTGTCTTAGTTTTTATCCATGGATCTTAAGAAAAACACAAGAAATAAATATAGAAATGAAGTGATTTGCAGCCATGCCTCTGTCTGACAAGCAAGAAGAATGTAAAAGTACAGCTAAAAACCAAGAAAGATTGAGTATGAAAAGCTATAATCAATACAACAGATGCCAAGACAATGCAAGAGCTACCTTTGCTTCCGGAAGGGATCAAGCCTTAGCGGTTCCAGGTACAGTATTGTCATTTCTGCTCTGTGATGTGTACGTGAGATTGGTTGTAATTATCCAAGTCATCCACTAAGCAGTGCAAAGTATGGCTTTAAAGGCATCTGCAGCCTCTAAAGCGAAATGTTATAAATAAATAATGTTGTGACATTTATTCTGTGTGATACATTTAGGGCTGCCTCATCCAGCCTACATTGCCCTAGTTATGCAGACTGTAGTAATGGAGCACTGGATGTGCTCTTTTAATGGTTGAATAAAAATCGAGCTTTATGGGAGATTATAATAAGGATATTCTGGAGCTTAATTAAGTCTTTTGAGTCCTACAAATACAGACCAACCATACTGCATATTTATGGTGGCTTATCTGCTGACATAGAAACTCAACAAGCTAATGTGAAGGAGCTAATTATAATAATCCTCAAAATTTACGGATTTATAGCTAGATATAAAGTCAGATAGATAGGTAGATGGATAGGTAAATAGATATGCATACACAAATATTGATCTCTTCTAATTGTTTTACCCAATAAGTAATGTCTTCACTGATATATATATATATATATATATATATATATATATATATACATATATATATTGTAATATATCTATATCTATATATATATATATATATATATAGATATATCTATATATCTATACTGTGTATAGATATATATACTGTACATACATACACACACACATTTTGTATATTTTATATACATTGTGTGAATCCACACTAGTTAATAACTGTCAGTTACTGTCTTTTACTAAATACAGTATGCAATTCTGATACTTTTTTGCCTTACAGAATAGTAATGGTTTGGCCGTGACTTTTTAAAAAATAAATTGCCAGGTAGAATCGCCGGTGTACCACATAGTACGGAATATATGACATATTAAGTTGTCCATATATATTAGATAGCGGTTGTACGTTAGAAAATTTAACCATGAAAAGTTTATTAAAGCGAAAGCAGGATTTGCAGACTTCTGCAGCATTAGTGTGACTACCATGAAAGTAGTGGGGTACCCACCTAAAAGATTTCATATTATGTGTTGGATGTAAAATGTGCTGGACTGGCTGACTGTAGTAAAGGAGGTTTCTCCTCTGTTGCAGAATCTGTGGACATTTTTGGCTGTCCCCCAGGACCTGTATAGTAATACTTTCTATATATCTATTTATCTTTCTCATGTTTGCAAGTGAAATGTTCTGCTATCTAATGTACATTAATACAAGTCTGGTGGCATATCTATGTATAAAGTAACCTATAATACATTCGGCATACTATGCATAATTCGAAGGAAACCACCGTTTAAAACACGGACCCAAAATAAATTTGAAACATGTCTAATCATGCAAAATCTCTGGATAGATCTCCTTTGAAGACTTTTAGGAAAGTCTGTCTGCTAGTGCTTGATGTCTCTTCCTGTCACCTTTATTTGTTTTATTGCTCTCTGAGACCATAATCATTTCAATGACCAAAGCCTAGTGGAATGATCCATATTAAAATAGTAAATAATACAAGTTTTAGGAGCATGGCAAAAAATCAATATGCATTTTCCAGGGCACTCTATAATAAGTACTTATCAGGTGCCATCCTTTCACTCTGGAGTTTTCCTACCCTTGTAATGTTTGAATTATATAAAGAGTGTCATTCAGTGATTCAGCTACAGGATGCTGCATGGCTGCAATAGTGTGCTGAATAATGAATAATCAGGAAAATAGGAGATTTAATTTAAATTGTACGGGACACCATCCGGCAGCGATAGAAAGAGTAGGCAGACTGTAAAGGGCCTTGTGAATGAATGAATTCTGTGTATACAGAGAACCATCCTTCAGTATTTGTGCTCTAAGTGCTTGAATGACTCAAGTGTTATATAACTAGGAGCTCCAGACTTGGTATTTAACGACTTCAAAACCAAATGTTCACTGTATACAAGCCAGCTGTGAATTGTACAACCATACATAACCATTTAAACTTCCCTATTTATAATAGCTCTCAGAGTAACTAAGAAAGAAAATGTTAGCACATTATAGTAGTGAACACTGCTGTGTAATGGTAATGGTTAATATGTACTAATGCATATCCCCTGTGCGCACCCTTTATTTAATAAAAATTAAATAGTGGTCCATTGTATGCAGCTCTCACTCTATGCCTAAATATTAGAACATCACTGTACCTTCAGTGTTTGCCATAGATTATTGTGGAATTTACTAAAGGGGGTAAGTTGCAGATCATCCCTGAAAACTTGTGTTTCCATTTTTCTATAATTTCCTTTCAACCTGCAGTAGACACCAACTTTACCCCCCAAAAAAAAGTCTTTATAAAAAAATCTATTTTTCGTGGTTAACATTGCCCTTATTGCTCACAGACAGGACAGGAGAAACAACTGGATCATATGAGGTACTGTTAGGGTTTATAGCAGGTCAAAATGTCGTACACTAGGGTGTCCAACCTTTTGACTTTTCTGGGCCACATTGGATGAAGAGCAATTGTCTTGGGTCAAACATAAAATAGATTATTAATAAGTATTATTATTATTAATTATTAATTATTAATAAGCTATACAGCTGATGAGCAGAAAAAGTTGGATAGATCACAAGTTAACGATCACTAATACATGACACAGATAATATACCTATCTGATAAATAAAACTTAATGTTTTTGTAATTTTCTTGTTATAAAAGTAAAAGAGGGCAACTAGTGTGATATTGGCCCCTTTTTGTTTTATAAATTAACACATCAATATCTGGTTTCATGGACGTAGTAGCAATTCTCAATGAATTCTCAAGGTGCTCATCAGATATTTTGGTTCTAATTTTACCCTCCCTGTGCTTCATCCTTGAAAATAGTTGCTCACAATAGGTGCTGCTTAAAAGTGAAGACGTGAATAAGGCATGATTGTGAATATTTTTCTTTGGGAAGATAAAACTCCAGTAAAGAGACACTGTTAAGTTTTTCTTTGGCCACATGTGTTCGCTAAGTTAACACATTTTTACCAAATTTAAAAAAAATCAACATTTTTAAGTACGTTTATGATTTTATGTTGGGCTGCATTCATAATCATCTTGGACCACATGCGGACACCTAACTGACACTTTTTTTGGGAACCAATGACATTATTACAGTGACCAGTGCTAAAAATATGCACTGTTACTGTACTAATGACATTGGCAGGGAAGGGGTTAACACCAGGGGCGATCAAAGGGTTAGATTTGTCCCTAGGGGATGCTTTCTAACTGTGTGGGGGATGGACTGACTGGATGAACACAGAGATCCGTGTTCCTGCTTAGCAGGAACACCAGATCACTGTGTTCATCCCTGTCAGAATGGCGATCTGCCTTGTTTACATCGGCAGGCCGCAGTTGTGCCTCTCTGGGGGTATCCAATCAGCGTGCGTGCTGGCCCCCGCTGGCTATTGCACGCAATAGAGCCGACCTGCCGCAATATATGTACTGTGGTTGGTCGGCAAGTGGTTAACTAGCAAAGCTTTGCACAGAGAATCTCCTAAGTGAAAACAAGGCAACTATGAAGTGTACTGATAGAACACACATACTGTATATAATAAAGAAGGATTTCACAATCAACCTTTCTGTGATGCACTGGGATTGAGTTATTAAGGCAAAGGGGCTGTTCATTTAGCTTAGTGAATGCGGTGAAAATTCACTTTGAATACCTAATAACGTGCAAGGAAAAATGAAAATATTAATGCTTGCACATGATTGGATAATGGAACTCAGCAGAGCTTCATTTTGTTCACTAGGCTAAAGTAAAATTTCAAGGTGAACGGCCTGTTTGCCCTTAGTGAATCATCCCCCCACTGCCTTGATTTTAACCCGATTCCCGGTAATTTATCCTAATAGGCTTATATCTGGCTAGGTTAGTTTTCCCTAAATATGCCCTAGACATGTTTTTTTTTTTTATTAACAGTTAGGAAAAGTGATTCAGCTTTTTCCTAGACTTACACTTTTCAGTGTGGATACAGGGCACATGGTGTAGGTAAAAATGGGCCCCCATTAAAGTGATACTATAGCTAAAAATGTTTTTTTACCTTAAAGTGATTGTAAATTCAATTTTTTTTCCTATAAAAATAACAATTATGTCATACTTACCTGCTCTGTTGCAGTGGATTTGCACAGAGCAGCTCGGATCCTCCTCTTCTCGGGTCCCTCTTCAGTGCTCCTGGCCCCTCCATCCTGTTGAGTGCCCCCACAGCAAGCAGCTTGCTATAGGGCACCCGAGCCGAGTCACAGCTCCCTGTGTCCATTCAGACATGGAGCCCTGACCCGGACCCGCCCCCTCTCTCCTGATTGGCTAGCTGACTTTGATTGACAGCAGCGGCAGCCAATCAGGAGGGAGAATATTGGACGGCTGAGATACTTGTGGACATCGCTGGACAGAGAGGGACCTCAGGTAAGTGTGAGGATGGCTGCTGCACACAGAAGGATTTTTATTTTAATGCATAGAACTGCCTTTACAACCCCTTTAATGCATTCCTTGCAAACAATGTATTCAATTCCTCTGCCCCCCCCCCCCTTCCCTGTGTAAAGGGATTAGAGAGGAGAAAATTGATCCAGCACTGTGCACGGCTGCATCTTTTCTCCCCTCTCTTCCTCTTCACACAGCATTCAAGCAGCAGCAGGAGCGTTTGGCTCTTGCTGCTGTCAATCAAATGCAGTGAGGAGGAAGTGGGCTAAGTCCAGCTGTGTAAGTCTGTAGAGCGCGGCTCCATAGACACACAGCTCAGGAGCCCACAAACACTGTGTGCCTCCATAGCAAGCGGCACACGAAGAAGAAGAGGAGCCAGGATCGCTGCCGGAGGACCCGAGAAGAGGAGGATGCTATTGCACAGAGCAAGTGAGTATAACATGTTTGTTATTTTAATTTTAAAAAACAATTTGACTTTAGTAACACTTTAAGTTTACCTTTTTCTTTCACACTAAACTGCAGCACATAGATGTGAACCCAAATGTGATGGGAATGCAACTTCTGCTTGACATGCATTTTCATGCTGCATCAAAATAAACAAAAGTGAACAGGCCCTTAACCCTTTTGCTGCCAGAGCCGTTTTTGCAGTTTGTGCAACACATGTTTAAAAAAATCATTTTAGGCCTGAAGATTACATAAAACATTATATATTTTCTAAAAGCAGAGACCAATAGAGATTAAAATAATGTAGTTACAATATTACATGTCACCTGATACTAACGCAAATGTCTAGGAAATGCAAAATTTCATTAAAAAACACATTAAAGTGAATTTTAGGGTAACCAAATTCAATAAACTACCCACATTTTTAGTAAAATATAAAAGACAATGTAAAAGACGATTAAATAGATACCCAACATGTCAAACCCTAAATCTGTGTGCGCCCATGAAATGTTGACAAACCTCAGTATCCTATATTTTCTATAGGTGATCCTTCCAAATATATTATATAGGTCATCAGTTTAGTGTTACGGAGGAGGTCATTTGCCAGAATTATTGCTCTTACTCCGGCGCGCATGGCAATATGTAACATTGGTATTGCAATCAACGTTTTAATACGTAGGTGCCCCCAACAAGAGCGTTTACAATCGTATGTGTGTATATGTGGTGATGTGGGGGGGGACTCAATTTTTGGGGAAGGATTTTATGTGCTTGGGTGTAACTTTTTTTTGGATGAATATTAGGTGACAGGATCTCTTTAATGAGACATACAGGGTCTAAAAGAGCCTGCATGTCTCCTCAGGGCTACACTGAATGTGTTGCAGTGCAGATCGCGTTGCTATACATCCCTTTCCAACTATGCTAGCTGGGGACACTGAGAGCCTGACCCGGAAGTGATGTTATACATGCTGCTTTCCGGCTAAAAGCAAGTAGAGGAGGAGAGGGGACGTGTGTCCACTCTTTTCTCTCCCCTCCACCTGCCGGCACCCGCCATGTCTGTCCTGGGCCTGCAGATAGGCAAGCGAAGCCCGGAATAAATGGCAAGGGGGGCACACACAGGGTCAGGGACGGGGGTACCGGGAGGGGTGTGTGGAGGCAATAGGGTGGCAGCGCAGCCTCTCGAATGCATTCACCTGACAGGCAGGAGTCTGACTGACAGTTTTACACACAATCCTGGTGGCTTATAGTTAGAAAACATACATATCTTGTACAGTCCATGTACAGTAGTTGCTTTATGATGTCATCTGAGAAAGGTTATTATCATCTTTTTGTCCCACACACAATGCTAATAAATTTCAGAAATACAAAAGTCTTACTAATATTTCTTTGATAAAATCACTGTAAATATCTATCCAAGATATGCATGTAAATATTTCATGAGTCTATAGGAAAATTGTAGCCAATATAATGTTAAACATTTGGAAACCTATCTGCAATAACGTGGAAAATGATAAACTTCTTTAGCCTAGTTTGATAAACTACTTTAGCCTCATTTAGCTTGATCTAACTGATAGTGGGAAATAGTAATTTGCTCTCAGCTAATGTAAACATACTGTTAAAAGAACACAGAGCAGTTGTGGGAACTCATATTTGAATGCACATCAGAATTTCTTTAAAAACCACAAAGGGTGGCAATATTTAAAAAATATGCAGTTGATATTATATTCCATGAAATGACATGTTAGAATCTTAACCACTTGCCGACCAGCCGCCGTCATTATACTGCAGCAGGTCGGCTTGTTTCTGCAAATTGCTATAGCTGTACGGCGGCTCTCTTAAGAGCTATAGCAGGCGTGTGGGGGAGCCGATGCACGTGGCCGGTGGCCGCGATGTCCGCAGGCCACCCGCAATCTCTCCACAGAGAGCCAGATCGTGGATCTGTCAGTGTAAACAAACAGATCCCTGTTCTGACAGAGGAGTAGAGAGTTATCGTCTGTTCCTAGTGATTAGGATCAGCGATCTCTCTCCTACTCCAGTCAGTCCACTCCCCCCACAGTTAGAAAACACCTTCCAGGGAACATATTTAACCCCTTGATCAACACTAGTGTCAACCCCTTCCCTGCCAGTGGCATTTATACAGTAATCAGTGCATTTTTATTGCACTGATTGCTGTATAGATGTCAGGGGTCCCAAAAAAGTGTCAAAAGTGTCCGCCGCAATGTCGCAGCCCTGCTAAAAATCGCTGATCACCACCATTACTAGTAAAAAAACGTTTATAATACAAATGCCATAAATCTATCCCCTATTTTGTAGATGCTATAACTTGCGCAAACCAATCAATATACGCTTATTGCTATTTTTTTCAAAATTTACATTTTTTTTTTGTTTATAGTGCAAAAAATTAGAAGAGGTGATCAATTACCTCCAAAAGAAAGCTCTCTTTGTGGGAAAGAAAGAACATCATTTTTTTTTTGGGTACAGAGTCGCACGACTGCGCGATTGTCAGTTAAAGCGACGCAGTGCTGTAAGACAAAAAATGGCCTGGTCATGAAAGGGGGAAAATCTTCCGGTCCTTAAAGTGCATCTGTACCCTGACTATGGACATTAAACTATGTACAACAATAAAAGAGCTTTAAAAGAAAGTCATTACTGACCTCTTAAGCTACTTTTAATATGATGTTATTCATTCTTAAAGATCATAGCAAAGACTCTAAGGTTGAATTTCATTTGGTTTCTAACAGGTTAAAAACACTTGCTGTGTTTTTATATTACATGCTGCCCAAATTGCACAGAAAAGAAAAATACAAATGTTAAAGGGGAAAAAATTTTAGTGTGATTTTAGTGATTATATTCTGGATTTTAAAAAATAATTCTCCACAATTTCTATAGCTACAAAGATAAAAGAGGGCTTGCTTTAGGCTACTTTCACACTGAAGGCATTTTTCAGGCACTTTAGTGCTAAAAATAGCGCCCGTAAAGCGCCTGAAAACCACCTCCCATGCCTCCCCAGTGTGAAAGCCAGAGTGCTTTTACACTGGGGCGGTGCACTTGCGGGACGGGAAAAAAAGTCCTGGAAGCAGCATCTTTGGGGCAGTTTGGGAGCGCTGTATACAGCGTCCCTACACCGCCCCTGCGGATTTCCCTACACATGTTATATATTGCCGCACACTGTAGGTTGAGTGCAATAATTCTAGGCCCCATATTTATGGTTAACTCTGAATTGATAACCCGTACAGGCTTTTAAAGCATTGACTATGGACATTTGTAAGAAAAGAAATGGCTGCACATCCAGGAATTCCGATTGCCTTTTATTGTTCAAAGTGATAACAGCAAAGATACCAACACGAGGTCACGTAGACGCGTTTCACACAAACATCTTGTGCTTTATCATTACATTGACTATGGACACTTTTGGTTACTGAAAATTGTTGACATTTCACTGGCACACATAGTTTTAAGCCTTGACATGTTGGGTATCCATGTACATGGCACACACAACCTCGTCTTTTTTATTTTACCAAATAAGTGGGTAGTATATTTTGTTTTTTGTGCACTAATATGAACTTGAGTGTATTTTTTTACCAAAAATACAAGTTTGATGAACCATTGCGCCAATGCCATTTTACACAAAAAATTTCAACTATTACCATTTTATTCTCCAGAGTCTCTGCCTTCAGAATATATATCCAGTATATACTGTTTGAGGGTTTTAACTAATCTTCAGACCTAAAATGTGCATTTCCACATGTGTGCCAAAAAATGAAAAAATGTCAGCTGAAGTGGTTAAAGGCCCTGGACCAACTGCATCCAAAACTGCTGATTTACAGAACACATACAAACTAACATTATAGAACCCTTCTTATCAACCTACATTTGTTTTACTTGTTGGCATGTTCACGTAAGTGCATGAGTAGGGCTTTGGTCTCAACAAGAGATGTAACTAGAAAGCTTATGGTGTAGTGGACTTAAAGGACTATGCTAAAAAAAGAAATAAACTCCTTTTTTATTTAAATTTGTGAAAGTAAACCATGCAAATTTGTTCCATTTTAAAAAGACTCTACTTTGCTTTACAGTTTTTTGACATTTAATTAAAACTTCAGCTGATGAGTTTCTTTTTGGCCACAGCTAAGGTAATTCATATTTAGAGTTTAGATATGTTCCAATCCCTCTTTGAGACCGGTTCCTAGCTCCATTGTCTTATTAAGCTGGAATGCCAGATACGTATAAGTAGGCAAAATATGCATAAAAATTTGCATTTCAGTATGATTGATTGATTTGATTTATTGATTGATTTGATTTATTGTCATTGTAAAAAAAATTCACAATGAAATTACATTTCTACTCCACACATTATTCATAAATCACAATTATCAACCATGCATTTACCACACAGGATTTATATATAAAAGTGTCCCCATATTATAAAAGTATAAAAAGTGTCCTCATATTAAAAACTAAACAAGACAATAAAATAAGACTATGTGACCTCCTTTCATTTCATTCCTGTATTGATAGCCTTAACAGCCCTGGGAAAGAAGCTCTCTTTAAAGGGGTTGTAAAGGTTCGTTTTTTATTTTCTAAATAGGTTCCTTAAAGCTACTGCATTGTTGGTTCACTTACCTTTTCCTTTGATTTACCTTCTAAATATTTATTTTCTTTGTTTTGTCTGAATTTCTCACTTCCTGTTCCTCCTCAGTAAGCTGTTCAGTAAGCTGTTCTGGCTGACTCCACACCACTCGGATGATGGTGTGAAGTTTAGTGCAGAGAAACAGGAAGTGAGAAATTCAGACAAAGAAAAAAAACATTTAGAAGGTAAATAGAAGGAAAAGGTAAGTGAACCAACAATGCACTAGCTTAAAGGAACCTATTTAGAAAATAAACAAACCTTTACAACCTCTTTAAATCTTTTTGTCCTTGTTTTAATCACCCTAAAACGTCTCCCAGATGGCAATAATTCAAATAAATGACAACCAGGATGACTCGGGTCTCTCACTATTTTTCCTGATCTACAAAGGCAACAAGTCTCATATATTTCATCTAGAGAAACAAGTTCACACCCTACAATTTTCTGCGCTGTTCGAACCACTCTCTTTAGAGCATTTTTATCTGCCTGCGTACAACTAGGGTACTACCACACTAGAATACAATACGTTAATATAGTCTCAATGGCAGAGCGATAGAAGGTCTCTAGTATATGTCTAGCCTAATTTTATTAAACTCTTTGGTCTCTAATATGTGTCAGCTTCAAGTAAACCTGTCACAAAAAATTGTAGTTTAAAAATAAGCATATGATTAATAAATAGTACATAATCAGTGGTTATCTGCAGTAAAAATTACATGTTAAGACCAGTAGATCCAGAGACATAGGGGTTGATTTACTAAAGGCAAAAAAACTGTGCACTTTATGAAGTGCAGTTGCTACAGAGCTTACTAAATGAGCAGAAGCTTTGCTGACTTCCAGCATCCAATCATGTGCAAGGAAAAATGCAGTTTTCTTTTTCTTTTCCTTGCATGTGATTGGGTATTCTTTGCAAAGTGAAGCATTACCTCATTTACTAAGTTCTGTCTGGAGCAACTGCACTTTGCAAAGGGCACAGTATATTTGCCTTTAGTAAATCAACCCCATAGACAGCTGAAGATGAGCTTGGGCCCCACCCTAGTCCCCCAAAGCTCCCTATTGCTCAGCGAGGCTACCTTTTATATAAAAAGACCAGCAGTAGAGATTTGCACCATTTTAGCCATGGATTAATGCAAAATATTTGGCTCCCATGGCTCTGGGTGCAGGCAGTCTGCGCCCAGGGCCGATCACTCACATGTGATCACTGCATGAGCAAATACATGCGAGTGGCCGCAATGGGTTGCAGGAGCCTACAGCCTCTCATTGCTTTCAATGGGGCTGCCTCCTGCAGCTAAGCGTTCACTAGGTCTTGAATGTACCGTATATACTCGAGTATAAGCCAAGTTTTTCAGCACATTTTTTTTTGCTGAAAATGCCCCCCTCGGCTTATACTCGAGTCTGTGTACATCTTCACCTTTGTGCGCCTGATCCCGGCCAGCTGTGTAGACCCACTCCTTCATCTACAAGTGTACAAAGTTTGTTGTCCAGGGGACCTACGGCCGGGAATCACCGATTATTCAAAGCCGGGCACTCCTTCCATAGACTCCCATGTTAAACATCAGTCTAGTCACACAGCGCCGGAGATCAGGTAGGGAGATTGGGCACAGTGAGGCATGGACACAGTGAGGCATGGGAACAGTGACAGTGAGGCATGGGCACAGTGAGGCATGGGCACAGTGAGGCATGGACACAGTGAGGCATGGACACAGTGAGGCATGGGCACAGTAAGGCACAGTGAGGCATGGACACAGTGAGGCACAGTGTGGCATGCACATGGACAAAGAGACGCACAGTGAGGCATGCAGATGGACACCCTACGCTTATAATCGAGTCAATACGTTTTCTCATTTTTTTGTGGTAAAATTAGGTGCCTCGGCTTATATTGGGGTCGGCTTATACTCGGGTATATACGGTAATCGGTGTCAAATTTGCAGGTGTGCATGCACCTTAAAGCTGAGCTGAAGCTTGGTCTGCTTATATATTGCCTTCTCTGGTTCCTTCTTCCTCCCCTATCAACATGCTAATACAACTTCAACCACTTCATCTCAGGTAAGTTTTTACCCCCTTCCTGACCAGGCAATTTTTTGCAATACGGCACTGCGTTGCTTAACCTCCCTGGCGGTATGATTCTGTCAGATTTTAGGTCCTGAAAGCGGTACCATTATTCTGCATGGAAATTTGGCGTTTTATATTGTTGGCCTGTAATTCTTAGGAATAACTCATTTAATCTGTCCAAACAAGAGTCTAGTAGACATCTCGGGTATGATAAAGTTCAAAACACAAAATCATAAATAAATTATAATATAATAAATAACTATAAAATAATTATAACAAATAATAATATAATAATAATAAAAGTGTTTTTCAGTGTTTGATGCGCGGTTGTGCGATGCTGTACCCATGCTGTATTTGATCACCTCTGCAGTTTTTATTTTTTGCGCTATGAACAAAAAAGACTGACAATTTAAAAAAAATATATATATTTTTTACTTTCTGCTATAAAAAAAAAACACATCCAATTAAAAAAAAATTAAAAATCGAATTTCTTCATTAATTTAGGCCAATATGTATTTTGCTACATATGTTTAGTAATAAAAATCCCAATAAGCATATATTGATTGGTTTGCACAAAAGTTATAGCGTCTACAAACTATAGAATAGATTTATGGACTTTTTTTGTTTTTACTAGTAATGGCGGCAATCAGCGTTCTTAGCGGGATTGCGGCAGACAAATCTGACACTAAGTGACACTTTTTGGGGACCAGTGACACCAATACAGCGATCAGTGCTAAAAAGAATGCGCTGCCAGCTTTCAATGAATGGAAAGCGATCTTTGAATGGAGGACAGGTGGATGATTGATAGGTCCGCCTTCTCCATTCAGAGATTGCCACGCAAAAAAGCTGTATTGTAATTGTATCTTCCGTGAATGGAGCGGCTGGAGGGAATTGGTGGGCATAGTCAGCACTCTTGACAAGAGCCTTCCCTTAGTTGTGTCTATTATGCTATTTCAGCAAGGGAGAAAGGGGGCTGCACTAAAAAAGCAGATCTTGCATGGAGGGCAAGGTCTCCTTTAAAGTTAGGGTAGTTTTTTTTACTGTAAAAGTATTCGGGCTCATTTTTATTAGTAGTATAATTGGCTACAAAAAACATTTTGTAAGTTTTCTAAGAAAAGAACAAAAGTAAGATGTTGGGAAAAAAATCTGAATCTCAATAATTTTGAATTCAAATAAAAATGTGCCAATTATCTTTAACCACTTCAATACAGGGCACTTTCTCCCCCTTCCTGCCCAGGCCAATTTTCAGCGATCCACGCTATCACACTTTGAATGACTATTGCGTGGCAATACAATGCTGTACCTAAACAAAATTTTTACCATTTTTTTGAGACAGAGGTTTCTTTTGGCGCCGGTAACACATTTATTCTATATATTTTTTACTTTTGTAAACACTCTTTACGGGCAGCAGAGAATGTTTTTTTTTTGTGTCTGGCCAATTATAGGCTGGATCTGGGCGAACTTAACAGTGAACTTAGAACAAGGGCTCTAAAACCTTAAGAATGCCATGGATAAACA
Organism: Rana muscosa; assembly: GCA_029206835.1. NCBI lineage: Eukaryota > Metazoa > Chordata > Amphibia > Anura > Ranidae > Rana > Rana muscosa. The sequence goes on along the minus strand of CM055118.1, from coordinate 896,006,181 downwards.
GAAAGTGTAGATAATGCTTGGGTTAAGCATTTGTACATGCGTTTTTAAACATGATTTTGCTAGAAATGATTGATTGTAAGAGCGACCCAGCTGTACGTAGGGGTGACCCGGTACAAAATTTGGGGAAAGTTGATAGTGCAAATAGATTGTGTAGATAATGCTTTGGTTAAGCGTCTGTACATGCATTTTTAAACATGATTTTAAAACATGATTTTGCTAGAAATGATTGATTGCAAGAGCGTCCCAGCTGTACATAGGGGTGACCCAGTACTAAATTTGGGGAAAGTTGATAGTGCAAACACACCCGAAATATATTAAATCCCGAGAGGGATTACTTGTGGAAAAACGGGGGTTGATATTGCCAGTAGGTTCACACCTTTGGCAACAGACACTCGTCAATAGTTAAAATTACGGTCTGCCTACTTCCAGTAGAACGGAGGGGGTGCTTCTGACCGGATGTTATAATCAATGGGGCAGCACCAGTAGCTAAGATGGCGGATTCACCGCTTCCTGTCATACGGAGCGGCTGTTCCTCATCTAAAAAATGGGGATAGGATAATATGAAGCACAAGGGGGTATAAATGAGGCGACGAGCAGTGATGAGGCAGCTTCCTGATGACACATTTGATGCGAAATGCATAGAGGCTGCGGGATCATTATCTGCTTGTCACTTCCGGGACCATAATGAGGCTTGGGATGCAAGCCACCATGTGAAGGAACCATAGGGGCACACGTGCGGAACCAGGCATATATATCTTCCATGTATAGCTGGATCAGCTCAGTGCCGGCTTCAAGGCACTTTTACATGTGAGTGGGTGGAATTTTTTAAATCTCAATAAATTTTTTATGATATACTACACCATGATAGTCCTTTATATATTCCATGAGCGATCATAGAGCAAGATTCTCTACCAGTACATTGGGAGGAACTGCTGACAAGTCTGAGAGTCGGAGTGGTTATCCTTATGAACCAAAGGCGTATAACCTAGCCTATCTGATGAGTGGCCATTCTACTTGGTGGTGGTGTAGGCACAATTACGGTGAAGGTGGAAGCACAGCAAGTCACCAGTGAAAAGAGAAATTATTCACATGGGACTCTTTGTGCATCTTTTATTGCAGCTATTTGGTCATTGGAGTTATATTTCACTGCACATCTCCTTTTATTTATATAACATATCTGATGGACTAAATGAATTATAATATGAGTTTTTTGGCACTTCATATATCTTTTTTTGGACATTGCACTTCATATATTTTATGTTTAAAATCGCAGCAGGATTTTTGATTGGTATTATACAAGCAATTGTGGATACCACACCCTAAGGCTCCATGTACACCGAAGCTCAAAAACTGTCGTTTTTAAAGCAGCAGAAAAAGCTAGCTTTTATCAGCGTTTTTTTACTAGCTTTTATTAGCGTTTTTCAGTGTAGCGTTTTTTTTTTCGTTTTTTTTCTTGTTTTTTTTCAATGGACCAAAAAACGCTAAAAAACGCTCGCGGCCAGCGTTTTTGAGCGTTTATGAGTGTTTATTAGTGTTTATGAGCGTTTTTTGCGTTTTTTTCTGCCGAAAAACTGCACTTTGAACGCAAATTTCTTGTGTTCAGAAAAAAGCCCATTAACTCCACTGCTCATTAAAGCTAAAAAACGTTATGTGTACATGAACACATAGGCTAACATAGAGTGCAGTTAATAGGCTTTTTAAAAAAAACGCCAAAACATCCAATAAACTGCAGTTTATCAGCTTCTGTGTACATGGAGCCTTAGGCTCCATGTACACAGAAGCTCAAAAACGGTCGTTTTTAAAGCAGCAGAAAAAGCTAGCTTTTATCAGCGTTTTTTTACTAGCTTTTATTAGCGTTTTTCAGTGTAGCTTTTTTTGGCTTTTTAAAAAATAAAAAAAATAAAAATAAAAGTTTTTTTTTTTTTTTTTCAATGGACGAAAAAAACCGCAAAAAAACGCTCGCGGACAGCGTTTATGAGCGTTTATGAGTGTTTTTCGGCGGTTTGCGGTATTTTGCGTTTTTTCTGCCGAAAAACGGCACTTTGAATGCAAATTTCTTGCGTTCAGAAAAAAGCCCATTAACTCCACTGCTCATTTAGGCCCCTTTCACACTGGGGCGTTTTTCATGCGGTTTAGCGCTAATAATAGCGCTATTATACCGCATGAAAAAGTCCTGCCCTGTAGCCTTCAATGTGAAAGCCCGAAGGCTTTCACACTGAAGCGGTGCGCTAGCAGGACCGCTCCAAAAGTCCTGCTAGCCGCTTCTTTACAGCGGTAAAGGAGCGGTGTGTTCACCGCTCCTTTACCGTGGGTGCCCATTGAAATCAATGGGACACCGCGGTAATACCGCCCGCAAACCGCGGTAATACCGCCCGCAAACCACGGCAATAGCCGCGGTTTGTGGGCGGTATTAACCCTTTTTCGGCCGCTAGCGGGGGTTAAATTCACCCCCTAGCGACCACATACCGCGGTAAGAACGACGGTATAGCAGCGCTGCAAATCGCGCTGCTATACCGCCACCGCTCCTGCCCGCCCCAGTGTGAAAGGGGCCTAAAGCTAAAAAACGTTATGTGTACATGAACACATAGGCTAACATAGAGTGCTTTTAAAAAAAACGCCAAAACGCCAATAAACTGCAGTTTATCAGCTTCTGTGTACATGGAGCCTAAGAGTAGAAAGTTCACAAGATTCACACACCTTAGGCCCCTTTCACACGGGGGGTCCGTTCAGGTCCGCCTGTCAGTTTTTAAGGCGGACCTGGACGGACGCTCCATGTAGCCCTATGGAGCCACGGATGTCAGCGGTGACATGTCCGCTGACATCCGCTCCGCCAAAGTGTGACGGAGGAAAACCCTATTTTTCCTTCCGTCGGCGGAGCGGATCGGATGAACACGGACAGACTGTCCGTGTTCATCCGATCTCCCCATAGGGGAGAGCGGCGCTCTGACAGGGCGGTCCCTGCACAGTGTGCGGGGACCGCCCAGTCATCCGCCGGCTCAGCGGGGATCAACTGAGCGATCCCCGCTGAGCAAGCCGAGCTTCACGGGGCGGATCATGACTGATCCGCCCCGTGTGAAAGAGCCCTAATTGTTTTGACAAACAGGGATATAGGATTGGATATTTATTTTATAAGTTAGCACAATTCACTTTATTTTCAGAGGTTTCTTTTGGTGGTATTTATTCAATTTTTTTTTTTTTTTGCTAAACAGATGAAAAAAGACTGAACATTTTGAAAAAAAAGTTTTTATTATTTTCTGTTATAAAATTTTGTAAATAGGTTTTTTCTCCTTCACTGATGTGCCCTAATGAGGCGGCACTGATGGGCACTGATAGGTGGCACTGGTATGCAGCACTGATAGGTGGCACTGATATGCAGCACTGATGGGTGGTACTGATGGGCACTGATATGTGGCACTGATGGGCACTGATGGGCGGCACTAATGTGCACCACTGATAGGCAATGATAGGTGGCACTGATATGCTGTACTGATGCGCACTGATAGGTGGTACTGATGGGCACTAATAAGTGACACTGATGGGCACTAATGGGCAGCCTTTATGGCCACTGATAGGCGGCAATGATGGGCACTGATAGGTGGCACTGATGTGCACCACTGATGGGCAATGATGGGCGGAATTGATGGGCACTGATAAACAGCACTGATAGGTGGCACTGGTGAGGAGGCACTGATTGGCATCACTGGTGGGCATTGTTGATGGGGCTGCACTGATGATCACTGCACTGATTATCAGTACCGATTCCTGCTGTCACGTCCTGTCAGGGTGAATATAGGAATGTCGATAACCGGCACTTCATAGTTACGCTGTGATCAGCTGTGATTGGACGTCATAGGCTCTTTATTATGATTGGGCACGCACAAGCGGCTTTTTCTGAAGTCCAGTAACACAGTGGGGGTTATTATGAAAGGCAAATCCACTTTGCACTACAAGTGCAAAGTGCACTTGAAATTGCACTGAAAGTGCACTTGGAAATGCAGTCGCTGTATATCTGAGGGGTAGATCTGAAATGAGGGGAAGCCCTGCTGATTTTATTATCCAATCATGTGCAAGCTAAAATGCTGTTTTTTATTTTCCTTGCATGTCCCCCTCGGATCTACAGCGACTGCACTTCAAAGTGCACTGTGCACTTGCAGTTTGCACTTGTAGTGCAAAGTGGATTTGCCTTTAGTAAATAACCCCCCGTGTCTCACCCAGCTTTGCACATGCTCCGCTGCTCTCTATTTTTAAGCACTGTGACGAATTTGTAGAGGCTGATCTGCAGAACCCCTTTAAATTATGGAGAAGAGGAGAGTGGTGGGTTCTGTAGTCTTGTCTTAGGGTGGCAACAATGCTTCTCCATAGACGCAGTATGGTGAATGAATGTCGTCACTATAGGAAAAGAAAGTGTGCTACTGGCAGAATCATCAGGTGAAAAAAAGAAAACCACCACATCTGTGAACTACTAAGCTTCAATTCATTTACTTTTGTTCTTGGAATTACAGTGGAACTTTGGATTACAAGCATAATCTGTTCCAGGAGAATGCTTGTAATCCAAAACACTTGCATATCAAAGTGGGTTTCCCCATAGAAGTCAATGGAAACAAAGATAATTAGTTCCACATTGACTTCTATTGCATGCAATACCACATGTGGCCAGAGGTGGGGGGGCGCCGGAGAGACTTGGAAATACTCGGAGACCCCTCGGATGCATTTGGAAACCCTCTGTATTTTTGAGTGTTTCCGAGTATTTCCGAGCAGCTCTGAACGGCTCTGAGTGTCACCGGCGCCCCCGCACCTCTGGCCAAATGCGGTACTGCACACCGCAGAGGCTTCAATCCTGCTCGTATTGCGAGACAACACTCGCAAACCGAGTCAGGATTTAAAAAAAAAAATTGCTTATATTGTGAAACGCTCGTTAACCGCGTTACTCGCAATCCGAGGTTCCACTGTAGATATTGAGGAATCATGTGCAGCAGTTACATGACGAAAGGAAGTAGCAAAGCAAAGCTGCGAAGAACAGCAACACTGAGATGCAACAAAGGATGAAAAAGAGTGAAAACAAACAAAGCCAAAAGGCAATTTTGTATGACATGCATCGCTTTGGCAAACTAAGGGGCATATTTGTAAAGAAGAGAATGTTTTCGTTCACCAAACCTTCACCGATGTTTAATCGTTCCCTGTAATGTAAAACGTGCACTAGTAAAATTCACTTGCATTGATTAAGTGCGGAATGTCACATTCAGTGGTGTACATGTACTTAAATTAACTTAACCCCTCGCCACCCCCTCCCCCCAGCCCTTTTAAAAGGATCCAAGTGGCAGAAAGTAGAGACGGGCTTTCTGATCTTGTTACTGCTGTGATTGACTTTCACAGCGCTCACATGATCGGAAACTGCTGATTACAAGCATGCATCGGGAGGTGCCTGTGACAGCTCAATTACTGTGCTGAGAATGTGCAGTAAGCACGTTCCTAGCAAAGAAAAGTCTTTCTCTATGGATGAATATATGCTGCCGCTAAGTGTTAAAGTGGTTGTAAAGGCTGAAAAGATTTTTACCTTCATGCATTCTATGCATGAAGGTAAAAAACCTTCTGCGTGCTGCTCACCCAACAGGCCGTCCCCTGTACACACCTGAGCCCTCTCTGTTTACAGCAATGTGCTGTCCCTGGTCTCTCTCTCCTCATTGGCCATTGGCTCCCACTGCTGTCAATCACAACCAATGAGCCAATGAGGAGAGAGCAGGGGTGGGGCCGAGCCACAGCTCTATGTGTCTTATGGACGCATAGAGCAGGGCTCAAGAGTGAGCATGCACCAGTGCCCCCATAGCAAAAGGCTTGGGGGCACAGGTCAAGGGGGAGGAGCCAGGAGTGTCGGCATGGGAACCCGAAAAGAAGAGGGCCAGGGTTTCTTTGTGCAAAACCATTACACAGAGCAGGTAAGTCTGGCATGCTTGTTGTTGTTGTTTTTTTTTTTTTTTCTTGTTTAAAGAACCTTTAGAATCACTTTATATGTGTACAGCCAGCAGGAACAGGATACATGTATTAAAGAGTTATATAAACAGATTGTTTTATATTTCCTAAAGCTTCCCACAGTTTCAAAATGTTTTTTGTTTGTTCACCAGACATCAGTTGCTAGAGACTGCTTAATTTTGGCTTCTGTTCAGACTTTCAGGGGAGAAAAACAACTACATAGAGTAAGAAAATATGTCAGAACCAATGAGACTTATCCTTCTGGCTGACCTAGAGCAGAGGTTTAGCCCTAGTTCTATGGCACAAAGCCTTTTTGTCATATTTGCATTTTCTTGTCTTTGTGTCCCCCATGGGAACTATCTATCAAAGCTTTAAATAGAAAAAAAGATTGTCCCAAGTAAAATATATTTCACTTATGACCAACAGCTCCCCACGGTCTCTCTCTCTCTCTCACTCTCTCTCTCTCTCTCATCCTCTGTCTCTTTATATATGTATATATGTCATTACAATTTCCAAGAAAAAAAAAGGACATTTTGTGCTTGTTCAATACAGTAGATGTATGCAATATTTTAGCGTGTGTATGTATATGTATATATATATATATATATATATATATATATATACAGTGGCAAGGTGGCCCTGCTGCACAGGATCACGTACCTAGTACGTGATCCTGCACTTCTGGGTCTGGGGCACGGGCACGTGCCACCGGAAGCCCTCTCGCGCTGTGATTAGATACAACGGGAGCTGATTAGCGGGTAGGTGGACTTGATGTCCCCTGGCACCCGCCAATGCTTTGGTCCACAGGCAGAATGGTAGTCTGCCTATGTAAACAAGGCAGATTGTTGTTCTGTCAGTACAGAAGGCATGGATCCTTTGTCTCTGCTAAGCAGGGGCACTGATCCATGCCTTCTCCTAGTACAAGTACCTCCCCCACAGTAGTAAAGCACTGGTCAGGCACACATTTAACCCTCTGAGCGCCCCTGCGGTTATCCCCTTCCCAGCCAGTGTCATTAGTACAGTGACAGTGCATATTTTTAGCACTAATCATTGTATTAGTGTCACTGGTCCCCAAAAAGTGTCAAAAGTGTCAGTCTCCTGACTGTCCGCCACAATATCGCAAACCTGCTATAAGTCACTGATCGCCGCCATTACTAGTAAAAAAAATACAAACATCCCATAGTTTGTAGATGCTATAACTTTTGCGTAAACCAATCAATATAGGCTTATTGGGATATTTTTTTTTTTCAAAATTGACTGTGTACTTTTGTTTATAGCGAAAAAAAAAAAAACACAGAGGAGATCAAATACCACCAAAAGCAAGCTCTATCTGTGGGAAAAAATGATCAGTTAAACTAACACAGTGCCGTATCGCAAAAAATGGCCTGGTCATGAAGGGGGGTAAAAAAACATTTTGGATAGAGTAGGGGATAGTTATAACCCCCCATCAGTTTTTTTTTGTTTTTTTTTGCCCTCTATGTCCCATTAGGGAGATTTCCCTTCACTTCCTGCCCCATAACCAAAACAGGAAGTGAGAGGAAATCCCTCAAAATTGAGGGAATCTCTGATTGCCACCAGAACTAGTCCCTATTGGAGGTTTTCTCGTTTATTGCTGTTCTCATGACAACCCAAAATGTGGGGTTCCCTCTCACTTTCGATGATCATGGTTAACAAGACAAATAGAGAGGGGAGAGAGGGTGAATCTCCTAAACATTGACACAGACAGCAATGTAGACCTGACAGGTTTTCTAATCCCTTTCCATTATATTCAAAACTAAAAAGCAAAGAGTTTTGCCTTTAGTTATACCTTAAATTATAAGTTATACACTTAGATGTATGTTTATTATTGAAGAACAAAACGGACCAAGGCAAATTATCTAGACATTTTTTTAATGCTCCATTTATTCAATTTCTATGCATTTGTTAGGTATTGGTCTGTATTCAGGCTCCTCATAGGGTATTACTCTATTGCAGCCTTTTTCAACCAGGGTGCCCAGGCATGCTGGTGTGCCTTCAGGTGTCCTCAGGGGTGCCTTGGCAAAATACTTAGAAATTGCCCAAAAACTGTATAAAAATCAGAGGGTGGATCAAGCTTGCCTATTTTGTACCATTACAACCTTCTAGCTACCAGTGTCCTAATAACCAACTACCGGTATGTCATTGGTTGATATAGAGGATGTCAGACACCTGTACAGCATCCTTGTTTGCCCCTCTCCTGCAGCACCAGGGTCACATTAGCTGACTGAGGGAGAGAAACCGAGGGAGAAGAGAAACATTGGTGTACTAGTCAGTACCAGTGTGTAAAGGTGTATTTGCTTAAATAACCGCTAATGTTGGGTGTCCTACACATGTGAATGTTGCTACATTATGCAAAATTATTAGTTTTGTTTTAGAATGGGGTGCCTAGAGTTTGTGTGAAATTTTAAAGGGTGCCTTGACAGAAAAAAGGTTGAGAAACAGTGCTCTATTGTATGAATGTAGCTCCATCATCTCACATAAAAGGGACTAAAGAATAAAACATGGAGAATGCCAGCATGTATCTGATTAGATGTTATAGGAAATATTATTATAATTATATTATTTTGTATGAGTCCTGTAAAAAAAAAAAAAAAAAACTCTGGGGAATAATGTATTCATATATAATTACAATGAGAAAAGCTAAATGTATTTTAAAGTGGTTGTAAAGGCAGAAGCTTTTTAATCTTAATGCATTCTATACATTAAAATAAAAAGCGTTCTGTGTGCAGCAGCCCACCCCTCAGCCCCTGTAAAACACTTACCTGAGGTCCCTCTCTGTCCAATGATGTCCATTACCAATAAAAACATAAAAAAATTATAAAATTTCATAAGACGCTATAACTTTTGGGCAAACCAACCAATATACGGTTAATGCCGTTTACCAAAAATATGTAGTGGAATACATATTGGCCTAAAATTATAAATACATTTGTTTTTTTTATATTTTTTTGGGGATATGTATAATAGCAGAAAGTAAAAAATATTGTTTTTTCTTCAAATTTGTCTGCCTTTTTTTGTTTATAGTGAAAAAAAAAACAACACAGAGGTGATCAAATACCACCAAAAGAAAGCTCTATTTATAGGAAAAAGATGACATCAATTTAGTTTGGGTACAACATCGCACGACCGCGCAAAAATGGCCTGGTCATTAAGGGGATAAATCCTTTCAGGGCTGAAGTGGTTAAATTGTCTAGAGCCATATTGTTTTTTTTGGAACTGGGGTGATGGCAGCATTTTGAGGATTGTTGGTACAAATCCGGGGCTAAGGGAGTCATTTATCATATTGAGAATAATGGGGCATAGAGAACTAAAACAGGATTTAAATAAATGGGTCGGAATAGAATCAAGTATGCAGGTGGAGGATTTAATATTAGAGACCAATTACCGTATATACTCGAGTATAAGCCGACCCGAATATAAGCCGAGGCACCTAATTTTACCACAAAAAAACTGGGAAAACGTATTGACTCGAGTATAAGCCTAGGGTGTCCATCTGCATGCCTCACTGTGTCTCACTTTGCCTCACTGTGTCCATGTGCATGCCTCACTGTGCCCATGGCTCACTGTGTCCATGCCTCACTGTGTCCATGCCTCACTGTGTCCATGCCTCACTGTGTCCATGACTAGACTTATGTTTAACATGGGAGTCTATGGAAGGGGTGCCCGGGTTTGAAAAATCGGTGCTCCCTGTCCATAGATACTCCAGACAAAAACTTTGCAAACTTGTAAAGGAGAAATGGCGCTACATGTGTGCCAAGTTTCGGGTTCAGGGGACCTACGACCGGCCAGTACCGGGTCCCCAAAATCACCAGAGAAATGACCGTTTAACATGGGAGTCTATGGATGGGGTGCCCGGCTTTGAAAAATCAGTGCTCCCCGGCCGTAGGTTCCTCGGACAACAAACTTTGCACACTTGTAGAGGAAGAGTGGGGATACATGTGTGCCAAGCTTGGGGTCCAGGAGACCTATGGCCAGCCGGTACCGGGTCCCCAAATTCCAGGAGATCAGTCGCAAAAGGTGACTCGAGTATAAGCCAAGGGGGCATTTTCAGCACAAAAAAATGTGCTGAAAAATTTGGCTTATACTCGAGTATATACGGTAAGTTAGAGATGCTGAGTCAAGTAGAGAGAAGTGGGAGAGAGAAGAATCAGTAAAACTGGGTGGTTCAGGAAGTGATGTGGATAAAACACGTGATGTGATAAGAATTTGGGGGCTTATTTACTAAAACTGGAGAGTGCAAAATCCGGCTCACTTCTGCATAGAAACCAATCAGATTCCAGGTTTTATCGCCAAAGCTTAATTGAACATGCTGAGGTTAGAAGCTGATTGGTTTCTTTACAGAAGTGAGCTTAATTTTGCACTCTCCAACTTTAGTAAATAAACCCCTTGGTGTCTTTTTTTCTCAATTTTTGAAGAGAAAAAAAATCTATGAATGTGTTACAGAGCTGTGTTGAAGCTGGTAATGTGAAGGGACTGGGAGGTTTTAATAATCTGTCTATGGTGCAGAAGAATTGTCTAGGGTTGCTAAGATTTTTTTCAATAGCATGGGAGAAAAAGTTTGATCTAGCAGTCTAAATTTTACCCTTAGAGACACACAAAGGGTATTTCCATACTTGATAATAGACAGTCAAGCCGGATTGGCACCAATGTCTCTCTAGTCTCCACAAGACAGCTTTCATTGAAATTAGGTGAGAATTATACCACGGAGCCAGACGGGAGAATGAGACGGTTGGAGTTTTTAATGGGGCAAAGGTATCAAGGGAAGATGAAAGCGACTGATTAAGGACATCTATTTTGTCAAAGGTGTCAAAAGAGGAGATGCAGGTCAGGATCTGCACCCCCCCCAAAGCACCTTGTCCCCATGTTGATGGGGACAAGAGCCTCTTCCCCACAACCTTGGGCGGTGGTTGTGGGGGTGTGCGGTCGGGGGGCTTATGAGAATCTGGAAGCTCCCTTTAACAAGGTGACCCCAGATCCTGCCCTCCCCCCATGTGAATGAGTATGGGGTACATAGTAAAGCCCCCGTTGTAGATCCATCGTCAATCATGACTCCCGCTGCCACCACCAAACCGGAAAAATAAAGATAAAAACGGTCCACTTTCGCCGTCTGCCAGCTTCGCTATCTGCTAGTTCCTAAAAATCTAAAAGGTGGGGGTCACCCACTGATGTCACTGGGTGGCCCCGCCCCCTTGTGGCTTTGTCAAGCCAGCAGGGTATGGATTAAGGGGCCCCCCACCGTTTTATCCCCCAACTTTTTTATTGACAGCAATCCTTGTTTGTACATTCAGCTGTCAGTAGGGCACCCCGCTGACAGCTGATGACTCTTCAATTGTAAAGAATGCGACTGCTGGCTTTCTGGCCCACTCTTTGAAGTGGTTGTTAACCACAAAAAAAAATGCTGCTCCTGCCCTTTAATGTGCAATTAGCAGCATGGTGCTTTTGCTTTCTAAATTATCACTCTATATCTCCTACAATAGCTGTTTGATAATGCCATGTCCTGACTCCCCCCCCTGAGTGCTGACCATGATTGCCATGTCTGCTGAGCCGAGAGATCGTAGTCTGTACGTGTCTGCATCACATGCAGCTCTCCTATTCTCCTCTGTGCCCGTCTTCAGCTCCCCCTTCCTCCCCCTCTCTCTTCCTGTCAACATGTAGCCTCTCTCTTCTCCGATTGTCTGCTGTGCTCTCATACTTTACCTGAAAAGCTCCCATCCCCTCTGTATTAGCACTAGAAGTTCCCCTGTGTCTGTTATATCATATATATGCTTATCTGTACTGATAACAAATTGGATCCCTGCGATCACATGACTCCTCGGCTTTCTCTCTCCTCTCTTCTCTCCTCCCCAGCTGACATCAGTGGCAGTGGGAGCCCCCCCCCCCCATCCTCCTTGGAACTCTCAGCTGGCAGAGGAGAGGAGCGAAAAGGCAACTGATTGTAGGAAGAAGATATGTTATATGTACAGATAAGCATATTTATGATTGAACACAGGCACAGGAGAACTTATTGTTCTAATACAGAGGGGATGGGAGCATTTTATACAAGTGGCTTAACAACCACTTTAACAACAAGCTATACACAGTTTGTTAAAGCGAAAAACCGCATAGATGTGAACCTAGGGTAATGGATTACAGACCATGCAGGCACATAAATACACCTGTTGATCTGCCAGAAGTGCACTCAGCTCTTAATTACCTGTTGAGGATTGACAACACACTGCATTTTGTGGGCTGACATTTACAAGAAATGGTGTCAGCTCTGCTCAGTTGTATTTTGCTAAACTACTGCATCCCTCCCCCTCCTCTCCTCATCTCCACAACATAAAAAAACATTTATTTATTCTTTAGTCCAATATAAGAACTGGGATTTTTTTTTTCTTTGATAACACAGAAGTAAAAAAAGAGACAGACCAGCTCTTCATTTCTGATAGAATCAGCAGATATTTTGTTTAGCGTTTATTGTGAAGACATACAAACACTATTAATAGTATATCCAACAGATCAAAAGGTAGTTAATAGGATAAGTTCAGTGTTAGGGTTTACATACAGTACATTTTACCACAAGGTACTATGGAGGCGATTTAGTAAGGCATTTGCAATAATTCTCTGGTAATATAACAATATTACAAATTCATGGAAGCCTTGTAACAGTTTTCTTGGTATTTCTGATGCATGTAACAAATTCAGGTAGTTCCTGTGTGTAACACTTTTACATTCTGGCACTAAGGATTTCTTAGATTTATTAAGAAATACCACCATATCAGTGATAAGAAAAGTAGAGGTAAATAAACATTTCCGATGTTGGAATAAATTGTGAGACTTTTCAAAAATCCCAGGGTAGGTACTTTGCAGTGGCATACATTTATAATGGCACCCAACACTAACATACAGTCAGTGTCGGGACAAGGTCAGGACAAGATCATGTAGCGCCCCCCAAGATGTATCAGCATTATGTGTCAGCAAAAAGAACCACCCCCTCAAAAAAAATGAATCACTAATCTGTATGCTTACGCCCTAAGCATGTATTCCGTTTGCAAGCCAACATTTCCCCAAACAAAAATTCCCCCTTCTCCCAGTACAAATCCCCCTCCTAAAATCCCCCCTACCAGAACCAATCTTTGGCCCCCACATCCCCCCTCCTAGCTCAAATCCTCTCCCTCCCCAAATGGCCCCTCCTAGCACAAATCCCCCCCCCCTCCAAATCACCTCTCCTAGCACAAATCCTGTACCCCTCAAATTTCCCCTCCGAGCACAAATCCCAACTCCTAGCCCAAATCCCCCCAGATTCCTTCTTCTAGCACCTTCTTCTAGCACAAATCCCCCCCCCCCCCAAACATCCCTACTAGCACAGATCACCCCCAAAATTCCCCTTCCTATCACAAATCCCCACCCCCCCAAAAAAAAAAATTCAGAGATCACAGAACAGAAAATGTGTTAAGCCCTGTACACACGATCGGATATCCTATGGATTTTCGTCCGATGGATTCTTTTCATCAGACAAACCGATCGTGTATGGGACCCATCGGTCTTTTTTCCATCGGTTTTAAAAAATAGAACATGTTTTAAATTTTTCTGATGGATAAAAAAACGATCGAAAACTCTGATCGTCTATGGGCAAGTCCATCGGATCAAAAACCCACGCATGCTCAGAATCAAGTCGACGCATGCTCAGAAGCATTAAACTTCATTTTTCTCGGCTCCTCGGAGTGTTTTACGTCACCGCGTTTGGTATGGTCGGTTTTTTGACTGATGGTGTGTGGGCAAGACTGATGGAAGTCAGCTTCATCGGATATCCGATGGAAAAATCCATCGGACTAGAATCCATAGGAAATCTGATCGTGTGTACAGGGCTTAAGTCTAGACATTGGCTGTTAAGTTGCTGAAAATATTATTTTCTCTCTTTTGGAATAGCAGTGTTGTGTACTGGTTTAGATACTTAAAGTAGGACTATGGGCAAAACATTTTATTTATTTTTTTCCATTTTGGATAGAGCAAGGGAGGGTTATAACCCCTGTCAGATTTGTTTTCACCATCTGCGTGCCATTGTGGTGAATTCCCTATAATTCCTGTTCCAAAGCCAAGCAGGAAGTGAGCAGAAATCCCTGCAAATTAGGAGAATTCCTTGGGGACCCCCGGGTCACCAAAGCTAGTGTCCCCATTGGAGATTTCCCCTGTATTAGTTTTCTGGGGACAACCCAAATTTGGGATTTTCTTAAACTCTAACTTTCAATGATAATGATAAACAAGACAAGTAGAGAGGGTGATTCTCCCCAATGGGGGCACAGACAGCAATAAAAAATGACATGTGTTCTAATCCCTCTCCACTCTATCCAAAACAAAAAAAAAAAGTTTTGCCTTTAGTTATACTTTAATTCAATTACTAGATCTTGGTGAGATCTCCAATTGCCAGGCATTGTTCATCTAAAAAATATTTTGCAAGGGCTCCAAGTAAATTGATTATATATGCAATTAAATTCAACACAGTTCCAGTAGATAACACATTGGTGTGTTAAATGTTACAAAAATGAATTCTGTCCCTGGCAAGTACAGTTCAATCTAATACTTTGATACAAAAATTATATTATATTCTAGCATTACAATCTACCCCAAATTTATGGAGCTAACTGTCTAACAGGAGCTCAAGTCTCATGAATCTGATGTAAATCTACAAAACTAGAAATGAATACAAAACCAAAAGCTGAAACTAAAAATAATTAATTTTCATTACCCTTTGAAGGTATGTTGGATGGAGCTAAAGAACTTAAAGTGATTGTAAAGTCTCCTTTTTTCCCCCATAAAGCTTGTTATACTTACCTGCTCTGTGAAGTGGTTTTGCACAGAGCAGTTCAGATCCTCCTCTTCTTGGGTCCCTCTTTGGCTCCCCTGGCCTCTCCCTCCTTATTTAGTGCCCCCACAGCAACAGCTTGCTATGGGGGCACCCGAGCCGAGTCACAGCTCCCTGTGTCCATTCAGACACGGAGCCCCAGTTTGGCCCCACCCCTCTCTCTCCTGGACGGCCGAGGCGCTCATGGACATTGCTGGAGAGAGATGGGGCTTAGGTAAGTATTAGTGGGTGCTGGGGCGGCTGCTGCACACAGAAGTAGAATGCATAGAATGCATTAAGATAAAAAACTTTCTGACTTTAGAACCCCTTTAACCACTTACCAACCGCGCCATAGCCGAATGACGGCTACAGCGCGGCTCGATAACTCTGAGAGGGCGTACATTGACGTCCTCCCAGAATCGTGCTCCTGCGCGCCCCCTGGGGCACGCACACGGGAGTATCCATGACCGCCAGGTCCAGAGGACCCGACGCATCACGGTAAATGGCCCCTGACAGCCATACCCAGCCATACAGCCGTACTGTACTCAGCCATACCCAGCTGTACTCAGCTGTACTCAGCCGTACCCAGCCGTAATCAGCAATACCCAGCCGTACTCAGCCGTACCCAGCCGTACTCAGCAATACCCAGCCGTACCCGGCCATACCAAGCCATACCCAGCCGTACTCAGCCATACCCAGCCGTACTCAGCCGTACCCAGCCGTACTCAGCTGTCCCATCCATACTCAGACATACTCAGCCATCCACATTTCCACATCCACAAAAGTCTTACACATGTGGTATCACCGTACTCAGGAGGAGTAGGAGAATCTATTTTGGGGGTGTAGTTTTTGGTATGTACATGCTATGTGTTAGAAATATTGTATAAATTGACAACTTTGTGTTAAAAAAAAAAAAAATATTTTCTTTCCACATTTTCCAAAAAGTTGTAGAAAAAATGTTCAAAAGACTCATTATGCCTCATAGATTATACGTCGGGGTGTTTTCTTTCCAAAATGGGGGCATTTTTGGGGCGTTTTCTATTGTCCTGGTGCTCCAGGGCCTTCAAAAGTGCAAGAGGTAGTCAGGAAATTATATGTGTAATTTATGCTCCTAGAACGCCAGGAGGTGCTCCCTGCATGTTGGGCCTCTGTATGTGGTCATGCTGTATAAAAGTTTCACACATGTGGTATCCCCATACTCAGGAGGAGTAGCAGAATGTATTTTGGGGTGTAATTTGTGGTATGCATATGCTGTGTGTGAGAAATAACCTGCTAATATGACAATTTTGTGGGGAAAAAAAAGTTTTATATTGAAAGGAATTGTGGGAAAAAATTACAACTTCAAAAAACTCACCTTGCCTCTTACTAATTACATTGGAATGTCTACTTTCCAAAAAGGGGTCATTTGGGGGGTATTTGTACTTTCCTGGCTTGTTAGGGTCTCAAGAAATGAAATGAGATAGGCCGTCAGTACTTCAGGTGTGATCAATTTTCAGAGATTGGCACCATAGCTTGTACACTCTATAACTTTAACAAAGACCAAATAATATACACAAATTTGGGTTATTTCTACCAAAGATATGTAGCAGTATAAATTTTGGCCAAAATTTATGAAGAAAAATTACTGATTTGAAATTTTTTAGAACAGAAACGAAGACAAATGCATTTTGTTTACAGAATTTTCAGTCTTTTAGAACCCTATTAAATACAATGGACACGAACGTTCGAAATCTAAAGTGCTAATTATAACGGCTAATATGCATGGTATTGTCCTAAAAAGGGCCTAGGGACACGGGTCCTGCCCCAGGGGACATGTATCAATGCAAAAATACGTTTTAAAAACAGAAGTTTTTTCGGGAACAGTGATTTTAACCACTTCAACCCCGGGCTTTTTTTTACCACCTCAATACCGGGCCTATTCTGGCTCTTCTCTCCTACATGTACAAATCATCATTCTTTTGCTAGAAAATTACTCAGAACCCCCAAACATTATATATGTTTTTTTAGCAGACACCCTAGGGAATAAAATGACGGTCATTGCAACTTTTTTTCTTGCACGGTATTTGCGCAATAATTTTCAAACGCCTTTTTTTTTGAAAAAAATGGTTTCATGAATTCAAAAATAACAAAACAGTAAAGTTAGCCCAATTTTTGGGGAAAATATAAAAGATGATGTTACGCCGAGTAAATAGATACCTAACATGTCACGCTTTAAAATTGTGCACACTCATGGAATGGCGCCAAACTTCGGTACTTAAAAATCTCCATAGGCGACGCTTTAATTTTTTTTACAGGTTACCAGGTTAGAGTTACAGAGGAGGTCTAGTGCTAGAATTGTTACACGCGCTCTAACGATACCTCACATATGTGGTTTGAACGGCGTTTACATATGTGGGCGGGACTTACGTGTGCGCTCGCTTCTGATCGCGAGCTACCGGGGACAGGGGCGTTTTAAATTTTTTTTTTTTTTTTTATTTAACTTTTTTTTTTTAACAATTATTTTACTTTTTTTTTGTATCACTTTTATTCCTATTACAAGGAATGTAAACATCCCTTGTAATAGGAATGTGTGTGACAGGTCTTCTTTATTGAGTGATGCGGGGTCAATAAGACCCCACATCTCTCCTCCAGGCTGGAAAGCATGAGATTGTGAGTTTTTTTTACATCTGAGGACCCGGGCGTGACGTCATCACATCGCGCCCGGGCCTCCGACGGTCATAGAGATGACTGGTGACCATCTGGTCACCAGTCATCTCTATGCTCGTCACGTGACCCACCACCGGCGCCGGACGATTCTCTCCGGGTCCCCGATGGCACGGGAGAGCCCGGAGAAGCACCGGATGGCGGCGGGAGGGGGGTTGTCCCCTCCCACCGCCTATAAGAACGATCAAGCGCGGGTTCCGCCGCTATGATCGTTCTTGTGGTGCACAGAATCGCTGGCACAACAAAAGGATATCTGAATGATGCCCCTAGCTGCAGGCATCATTCAGATATCCCCCTACAAAGCCGAGGACGTCATATGACATCCACCCAGGATGGGAGATCCCATCTGTGGACGTCATTTGACTATGTCTGGGTAGGGAACTGGTTAATGATGCATAAAGTGAAAAAAAAGTGAAATATTCCTTTAAATATCGTACCTGCGGGGTGACTAAAGTATGCCTGTGAAGTGGCACGTGTTTCCCGTGTTTAGAACTGTCCCTGCACAAAATTACATTTCTAAAGGAAAAAAAGCCATTTAAAACTGCTTCCGGCTTTAATGTAATGTCTGGTCCCGGCAATATGGATGAAAATCATTGAGAAAAAATGGCATGGGTAGCCCCCCCTGCCCATTACCAGCCCCTTTGGGTCTTGTACGGATATTAAGGGGAACCCTGTACCCAAATAAAAAAAAGGAAAGGCGCGGGGCCCCCAGGCCCTATATACTCAAAAACAGCAGTATACAGGCGGTACAAACAAGACAGGGACTGTGTAGGTTTGTTGTGTTAAGTAGAATCTGTTTGTAATTTTGAACTGGTACATTTATAAAGTGTAGCTCCAGCCAAAAAATCAATTTTTAAGCTTTTTGGAAAACATAGGGAAGGGTTATCACCCCTGTATAATTTTTTTGTCCGTCCGTCTTTTTTCATCTCACTTCCTGTTGTCTCCTTCCGTTTGCAAGTAGGAGACGTTTGTAAGTTGGATGTTTGAAAGTAGGGGCCTGCCCTATATGCTCTGCAGAAATTTGGCCCTAAGGTGTTGGTGTTTCCACAAGTTAACACCTGGTGCCATAACACTGTAAGTCCTCACAGTTACTCTCAGTGGGCGCTGGAACGGGCCCTGCTGTGAAATATTATATCAAGAATTGTATTTACATGCACCTGTTAAACAGGGGCTGAAAAATTGGGCCTTAGGCACTGGTGCCACAACACTGCAACCCCTCACAGATACTCTAGTTGGAGCGCAGGAATGAGCCCTGCTGCAAAGTATTGCATCAAAAATTGTAATTACATGCCCCTGTTAAACAGGGGCGGAAAAATTAAGCCTTAGGCACTGGTGCTGTTGCCACGACACTGCAACCTCTCCCAGATACTCTAGTTGGAGTGCAGGAATGAGCCCTGCTGCAAAGCATTGCATCAAAAATTGTAATTACACGCCCCTGTTAAACAGGGGCTGAAAAATTGGGCCTTAGGCACTGGTGCTGGTGCCACGACACTGCAACCTCTCCCAGATACTCTAGTTGGAGTGCAGAAATGAGCCCTGCTGCAAAGCATTGCATCAAAAATTGTAATTACACGCCCCTGTTAAACAGGGGCTTAAAAATTGGGCCTTAGTCACTGGTGGCGGCACCCAGAACCAAAAATGTTCTTCCAAGCTATCAGCAGGATCATTGAGGAGGAAGAGGATAGTCAGTCAACATAACAGGACAGTCACTCAGCATCAGCATAGGTAGTAGGGATGAGCCGAACACCCCCGGGTTCGGTTCGCACCAGAACCTTCGAACGGACCGAAAGTTCGCGCGAATTTTCGAACCCTATTCGTTATAATGGACGCGAACGTTCGAAATCAAAATTGCTAATTACAACGGCCAATATGCATGTTAATGTCATAAAACAGGTTTGGGGACCCGGGTCCTGCCCCAGGGGACATATATCAATGCAAAAATAAATTTTAAAAACTAAAGTTTTTTCGGGAGCAGTCATTTTAATGATGCATAAAGTGGAAAAAAAAAAGTGAAATTTTCCTTTAAATATGGTACCTGGGGGGTGTCTAAAATATGCCTGTGAAGTGGCATGTGTTTCCCGTGTTTAGAACTGTCCTTGCACAAAATGACATTTGTAAAGGAAAAAAAGAAGCCATTTAAAACCACTTGCGGCTTTAATGTCATGTCTTGTCCTGGCCGCCATATGGCTGAAAATCCTTGAGAAAAATGGCATGGCTACCCCATCACCCCCCCCCCCACCCCAGCCCCTTTGGGTCTTGTATGGATACTAAGGGGGACCCCGCACCCAAAATAAAACCCTATACCTACAACCCTATATACTCTGAACAGCAGTATATAGGTGGTGCAAACAAGACATGGACTGTAGGTTTGTTCTTAAGTAGAATCTGAACAGGTACATTATGAAGTGTAGCTACATCCCAAAAAAATCAATTTTTAAGCTTTTTGGAGAACATAGGGAGGGGTTATCACCCCTGTAACATTTGCTGTCTTTGCACATCTGACCAGAACATGTCACCTCACTTTCCGTCCCAATGACAAATGTTTTTGGAAAAGTGGGGTTTTAATTGAAACAAGGATTGGTGATAAAGCATCAGTAGAGAGGAGATACCTTTTTCCCAAATTAAATCTAACAGGATAGAATTTTCCTTCCTAGGGGTAGATTTCCTCTCACTTCCTTTTTTCTCTTGCCGTTTGCAAGTAGGAGTCGTTTGTAAGTTGGATGTTTGAAAGTAGGGGCCTGCCGTATATACTCTGCAGAAATTTGCCCTATTAGATGTTGGTGTAGCCACAAGACTGGTGGGCACAGGAATGGGCCCTGCTGTGAGTTAATAGATCAAGATTTGTACTTGCATGCACCTGTTGAACCGGGCAGAAAAATTGGGCCTTTGGTGGTGGTGGTGGTGGTGGTGGACGGTGTTGCCACAAGACTGTAGGCCCTCATAGTTACTCTTGGTGGGCGCAGGAATGGGCCCTGCTGTGAACTATTAGATCAAGATTTGTAATTACACGCCCCTGTTAAACAGGGGCTGAAAAATTGTGCCTTAGGCATTGGTGCTGGTGCCACAACACTGCAACCCCTCACAGATACTGTACTTGGAGCACAGCAGTCACACCTGTTGCGAAGCATCTTTTTAAAAAATTGTAATTACACGCCCCTGTTATACAGGGGCTGAAAAATTGTGCCTTAGGCACTGGTGCTGGTGCCACAACACTGCAACCCCTCACAGATACTGTACTCTGAGCACAGCAATGAGACCTGTTGCAAAGCATTGCCTAAAAATTGTAATTACACGCCCCAACAGGGGCTGAAAAATTGTGCCTTAGGCACTGGTGCTGGTGCCACAACACTGCAACCCCTCACAGATACTGTACTCTGAGCACAGCAGTCACACCTGTTGCGAAGCATCTTTTTAAAAAATTGTAATTACACGCCCCTGTTATACAGGGGCTGAAAAATTGTGCCTTAGGCACTGGTGTGGTGGCATGGATCATTGAGGAGGAGGAAGAGGATAGTCAGTGAACATAACAGGACAGTCACTCAGCATCAGCATAGGCAGTCTTGAAGGGATGTGACATTATAAATTATTCCGTTATATCCGCTTCAGGTGTCTGGTAGCTGGTGGTGATCCAAGACTGATTCATTTTTATGAAGGTCAGTCGATCAACCGAGTCGGTGGACAGGCGCACCCTATGATCGGTGACAAATCCTCCAGCAGCACTGAATGTCCGTTCGGAAAGAACGCTGGATGCAGGACAGGCCAGTAGCTCAATTGCATACTGTGCAAGCTCTGGCCAGTGATCCATCCTCAGGACCCAGTAAGCCAGAGGATTTTCGGTGGGAAAGGTGTCCAAGTCTGACCTTGCCCCTAGGTATTCCTGCACCATGTATATCAGACGCTGGCGATGGTTGCTGGAACCGATCATACCTTGGGGCTGCGGACTAAAAAATTGTCTGAACGCATCGGTCAGACGTCCACCTTCCCCACCGCTCCTTCTGCTACTGACCGAAGCCTCAGCAACTCGTCGTCCAGGACCAGGAGTTTGTAACCTCCCAGTTTCTGGGAACGCGTTGCACAGACCTTTCTGCAAGGCCTCCCTGAGATGTCTCATCCTCTGCTCCCTCTGCGACGGCAAGATAAGGTCCGCAACCTTACCCTTGTACCGTGGATCAAGGAGAGTGGCCAGCCAGTAATGGTCACTCTCCTTGATCCGAAGAACACGAGGATCCTTCCGCAGGCTTTGCAGGATCAGGGAGGCCATGCAGCGTAGGTTAGCTGAGGCATTCGGTCCGGAGTCTTCTGGGTCACTGAGGATGACATGATCGCCAGCCACCTCCTCCCAGCCACGTACAAGTCCACTGGTTTGTTGGGACTGTACATCATCCCTAAAAGACTGCTGCTGCTGATGCTGAGTGCCAGGCTCCACCTCCATGCTCACACAATCCTCCTCCTCCTCCTCCTCCTCCTCCTCTTCCTGTGTGATGGGTGGGACAGAAGGAACATTGTCTGGATAAAGGGGGCCTTGAGAGACAAGGAAGTCCTCCTCTTCCTGCCTCTGTTCTGCCTCAAGTGCCCTGTCCATTATCCCACGCAGCGTATGCTCCAACAGGTGGACAAGAGGTACAGTGTCACTGATGCATGCACTGTCACTGCTCACCATCCTCGTGGCCTCCTCAAATGGTGAGAGGACAGTGCATGCATCCCTGATCATGCTCCACTGGCGTGGGGAAAAAAAGCCAAGCTCCCCTGACCCTGTCCTGGTGCCGTAGTCGCAAAGGTACTCATTGATGGCCCTCTGCTGCGTGTGCAGTCGCTGCAGCATGGCCAACGTTGAGTTCCACCTGGTGGGCATGTCACATATTAGGCGGTTCTTGGGCAGGTTCAGCTCCTTTTGCAGCTCAGTCAGCCGAGCACTGGCATTATAAGATCGGCGGAAATGCACACAGACTTTCCTGGCCTGCCTCAGGACATCCTGTAAGCCTGGGAACCTGCCCAAGAACCGCTGCACCACCAGGTTGAGGACGTGAGCCATACAGGGCACATGGGTGAGCTGCCCCTGTCGCAGGGCGGAGAGGAGGCTGGTGCCATTATCAGAAACGACCATTCCTGGCTTAAGCTGGCGTGGCGTCAACCACCTCTCGGCCTGCCCCTGCAGAGCTGCCAGAACCTCTGGCCCAGTGTGGCTCCTGTCCCCCAAACACACCAGCGCAAGCACGGCATGGCATCTTTTTGCCTGCGTACTCGCGTAGCCCCTTGTACGCCTACGGAGCACCGCTGGTTCCGAGGACAGAGCACTCGAAGAGGACATGGAGGAAGAAGAAGAGGAGGGGGTGGAGGAGAGAGGTGTGTCACAACCAGTAGTAGCATTTTGGAGGCGTGGTGGCGGAACAACCTCCAACACTACTGCACCTTGTCCTGCATCCCTCCCAGCTGCCAATAGAGTGACCCAATGGGCCGTGAAAGAAAGATAACGTCCCTGTCCATGCCTGCTGGACCATGAGTCAGCGGTAATATGCACCTTACCGCTGACCGCCCTGTCCAGCGAGGCATGGACATTGCCTTCCACATGCCAGTAGAGAGACGGAATCGCCTTCCGTGAGAAAAAGTGGCGTTTGGGAACCTGCCACTGAGGAACCGCACATTGAACAAACTCACGGAAGGGGGCCGAGTCTATCAACTGAAAAGGCAGCAGTTGAAGTGCTAGCAATTTAGCCAAGCTAACATTCAACCGCTGGGCATGTGGATGGCTGGGAGTATACTTCTTTCGACGGTCCAGCAGCTGGGGCAGGGAAATTTGCCTGCTACAATCGGACGTCTGTGTACTGCAAGTACTTGGTTGTGACACACCTAATTCTACACCTTCAGTCCTCTCAGAGCAGCTTTCAGAGAGGACTGAAGATATAGTGGGGATGGAGATCCCAGCTGTTGAGGAGCAAGGAGAGGTCCGCTTTGTTCTTTGGTGTGGGTCTTTTATGTGTGCTTGCCAACGAGCTGCATGGCAGGTCGACATATGTCTGCTCATGCTTGTGGTGCCCAAGCGGCTGATGTTTTGGCCACGCGAGATACGCTTGAGACAAATATTGCAAATAGCAGTGGTGCGATCTGATGCACTCGTCTCAAAAAAGGCCCACACCAAAGAACTTTTGTGATAACGTGCAGAGGCAGCGCCCTGCACAGGCGGAGCTCTGCGGTGTGGTACAGTTGCTGTGCTGGCCTCTAGCTGGCCTCCAGGGGGCATCCTGCCTCGTTGGACATGTGACGCTGCATCCTCCTCCTCCTCCTCCTCTCTCCCTTCAGGCACCCACGTGGAGTCAGTGACCTCATCATCCCCTCCCTCTTCACCACTAGAGCAAACCTGGCAGTAAGCTGCAGCTGGTGGAACACTACTGCCAGATTGCTGTCCTTCAGCATCCCCTCTCTCTGCGCGCACACTACTGACTTCCTCAAGCTGGGTATCATCATCCGAGCCTTCGAATCGTTGGGCATCCTCCTGGAGCATGTACCCAACACTGTGCTCAAACAGTTCGGGGGACTCCTCAGGAGGACATGGTGGGTCTAGGGAAGGGGTGGCTGATGATGCCATTGAGTACGCGTTGGCAGCTGCTCTGCCAGTACCCTGAGCCTGGGTGAGAGAGGATGAGGAGGATGAGGAGGGCTTGGTCATCCATTCTACCAAGCCTTCTGCATGATGCGGC
This sequence comes from Rana muscosa, assembly GCA_029206835.1. NCBI lineage: Eukaryota > Metazoa > Chordata > Amphibia > Anura > Ranidae > Rana > Rana muscosa. Next base: position 895,981,977 of record CM055118.1, on the reverse strand, counting down.
TCCACATGTCCAGCTGCCGAAAACAAAGACAAGCGTGTCCCATGGCCACGTGCTGATGACGATGCACGACCACGTCCACGGCCAGCACTGTTGTCTCTAGAAACAGAGCCTGCCTGCCCTGTGTTCTTGCCTCGGCACGCTCTGCCTCTCCTTGGCGGTCTTCCAGCCATTGTAGTCGGTAGTGTATATAGTATAAAAAATAGAACTCCTATGTGTGCTCACAACACACTGTAGGTCCTATGGGTGCTGACACTAACACACTATAGGTACTATGTGTGCTGCTGACAAGAAAATATAGGAGCTCTGTTTGCTGCCACTAACACACTAGAAGTCCTATGGGTGCTGCTGAGAAGAAAATATAGGAGCTCTGTGTGATGCCACTAACACACTAGAAGTCCTATGGGTGCTGCTGAGAAGAAAATATAGGAGCTCTGTTTGCTGCCACTAACACACTAGAAGTCCTATGGGTGCTGCTGAGAAGAAAATATAGGAGCTCTGTTTGCTGCCACTAACACACTAGAAGTCCTATGGGTGCTGCTGAGAAGAAAATATAGGAGCTCTGTGTGATGCCACTAACACACTAGAAGTCCTATGGGTGCTGCTGAGAAGAAAATATAGGAGCTCTGTTTGCTGCCACTAACACACTAGAAGTCCTATGGGTGCTGCTGAGAAGAAAATATAGGAGCTCTGTTTGCTGCCACTAACACACTAGAAGTCCTATGGGTGCTGCTGAGAAGAAAATATAGGAGCTCTGTGTGATGCCACTAACACACTAGAAGTCCTATGGGTGCTGCTGAGAAGAAAATATAGGAGCTCTGTTTGCTGCCACTAACACACTAGAAGTCCTATGGGTGCTGCTGAGAAGAAAATATAGGAGCTCTGTTTGCTGCCACTAACACACTAGAAGTCCTATGGGTGCTGCTGAGAAGAAAATATAGGAGCTCTGTTTGCTGCCACTAACACACTAGAAGTCCTATGGGTGCTGCTGAGAAGAAAATATAGGAGCTCTGTTTGCTGCCACTAACACACTAGAAGTCCTATGGGTGCTGCTGAGAAGAAAATATAGGAGCTCTGTGTGATGCCACTAACACACTAGAAGTCCTATGGGTGCTGCTGAGAAGAAAATATAGGAGCTCTGTTTGCTGCCACTAACACACTAGAAGTCCTATGGGTGCTGCTGAGAAGAAAATATAGGAGCTCTGTTTGCTGCCACTAACACACTAGAAGTCCTATGGGTGCTGCTGAGAAGAAAATATAGGAGCTCTGTGTGATGCCACTAACACACTAGAAGTCCTATGGGTGCTGCTGAGATGAAAATATAGGAACTCTGTGTGATGCCACTAACACACTAGAAGTCCTATGGGTGCTGCTGAGAAGAAAATATAGGAGCTCTGTGTGATGCCACTAACACATTAGAAGTCCTATGGGTGCTGCTGAGAAGAAAATATAGGAGCTCTGTTTGCTGCCACTAACACACTAGAAGTCCTATGGGTGCTGCTGAGAAGAAAATATAGGAGCTCTGTGTGATGCCACTAACACACTAGAAGTCCTATGGGTGCTGCTGAGAAGAAAATATAGGAGCTCTGTTTGCTGCCACTAACACACTAGAAGTCCTATGGGTGCTGCTGAGAAGAAAATATAGGAGCTCTGTGTGATGCCACTAACACACTAGAAGTCCTATGGGTGCTGCTGAGAAGAAAATATAGGAGCTCTGTTTGCTGCCACTAACACACTAGAAGTCCTATGGGTGCTGCTGAGAAGAAAATATAGGAGCTCTGTGTGATGCCACTAACACACTAGAAGTCCTATGGGTGCTGCTGAGAAGAAAATATAGGAGCTCTGTTTGCTGCCACTAACACACTAGAAGTCCTATGGGTGCTGCTGAGAAGAAAATATAGGAGCTCTGTTTGCTGCCACTAACACACTAGAAGTCCTATGGGTGCTGCTGAGAAGAAAATATAGGAGCTCTGTGTGATGCCACTAACACACTAGAAGTCCTATGGGTGCTGCTGAGAAGAAAATATAGGAGCTCTGTTTGCTGCCACTAACACACTAGAAGTCCTATGGGTGCTGCTGAGAAGAAAATATAGGAGCTCTGTTTGCTGCCACTAACACACTAGAAGTCCTATGGGTGCTGCTGAGAAGAAAATATAGGAGCTCTGTGTGATGCCACTAACACACTAGAAGTCCTATGGGTGCTGCTGAGATGAAAATATAGGAACTCTGTGTGATGCCACTAACACATTAGAAGTCCTATGGGTGCTGCTGAGAAGAAAATATAGGAGCTCTGTTTGCTGCCACTAACACACTAGAAGTCCTATGGGTGCTGCTGAGAAGAAAATATAGGAGCTCTGTGTGATGCCACTAACACACTAGAAGTCCTATGGGTGCTGCTGAGAAGAAAATATAGGAGCTCTGTTTGCTGCCACTAACACACTAGAAGTCCTATGGGTGCTGCTGAGAAGAAAATATAGGAGCTCTGTGTGATGCCACTAACACACTAGAAGTCCTATGGGTGCTGCTGAGAAGAAAATATAGGAGCTCTGTTTGCTGCCACTAACACACTAGAAGTCCTATGGGTGCTGCTGAGAAGAAAATATAGGAGCTCTGTGTGATGCCACTAACACACTAGAAGTCCTATGGGTGCTGCTGAGAAGAAAATATAGGAGCTCTGTTTGCTGCCACTAACACACTAGAAGTCCTATGGGTGCTGCTGAGAAGAAAATATAGGAGCTCTGTTTGCTGCCACTAACACACTAGAAGTCCTATGGGTGCTGCTGAGAAGAAAATATAGGAGCTCTGTGTGATGCCACTAACACACTAGAAGTCCTATGGGTGCTGCTGAGAAGAAAATATAGGAGCTCTGTTTGCTGCCACTAACACACTAGAAGTCCTATGGGTGCTGCTGAGAAGAAAATATAGGAGCTCTGTTTGCTGCCACTAACACACTAGAAGTCCTATGGGTGCTGCTGAGAAGAAAATATAGGAGCTCTGTGTGATGCCACTAACACACTAGAAGTCCTATGGGTGCTGCTGAGAAGAAAATATAGGAGCTCTGTTTGCTGCCACTAACACACTAGAAGTCCTATGGGTGCTGCTGAGAAGAAAATATAGGAGCTCTGTTTGCTGCCACTAACACACTAGAAGTCCTATGGGTGCTGCTGAGAAGAAAATATAGGAGCTCTGTTTGCTGCCACTAACACACTAGAAGTCCTATGGGTGCTGCTGAGAAGAAAATATAGGAGCTCTGTTTGCTGCCACTAACACACTAGAAGTCCTATGGGTGCTGCTGAGAAGAAAATATAGGAGCTCTGTGTGATGCCACTAACACACTAGAAGTCCTATGGGTGCTGCTGAGAAGAAAATATAGGAGCTCTGTTTGCTGCCACTAACACACTAGAAGTCCTATGGGTGCTGCTGAGAAGAAAATATAGGAGCTCTGTTTGCTGCCACTAACACACTAGAAGTCCTATGGGTGCTGCTGAGAAGAAAATATAGGAGCTCTGTGTGATGCCACTAACACACTAGAAGTCCTATGGGTGCTGCTGAGATGAAAATATAGGAACTCTGTGTGATGCCACTAACACACTAGAAGTCCTATGGGTGCTGCTGAGAAGAAAATATAGGAGCTCTGTGTGATGCCACTAACACATTAGAAGTCCTATGGGTGCTGCTGAGAAGAAAATATAGGAGCTCTGTTTGCTGCCACTAACACACTAGAAGTCCTATGGGTGCTGCTGAGAAGAAAATATAGGAGCTCTGTGTGATGCCACTAACACACTAGAAGTCCTATGGGTGCTGCTGAGAAGAAAATATAGGAGCTCTGTTTGCTGCCACTAACACACTAGAAGTCCTATGGGTGCTGCTGAGAAGAAAATATAGGAGCTCTGTGTGATGCCACTAACACACTAGAAGTCCTATGGGTGCTGCTGAGAAGAAAATATAGGAGCTCTGTTTGCTGCCACTAACACACTAGAAGTCCTATGGGTGCTGCTGAGAAGAAAATATAGGAGCTCTGTGTGATGCCACTAACACACTAGAAGTCCTATGGGTGCTGCTGAGAAGAAAATATAGGAGCTCTGTTTGCTGCCACTAACACACTAGAAGTCCTATGGGTGCTGCTGAGAAGAAAATATAGGAGCTCTGTTTGCTGCCACTAACACACTAGAAGTCCTATGGGTGCTGCTGAGAAGAAAATATAGGAGCTCTGTGTGATGCCACTAACACACTAGAAGTCCTATGGGTGCTGCTGAGAAGAAAATATAGGAGCTCTGTTTGCTGCCACTAACACACTAGAAGTCCTATGGGTGCTGCTGAGAAGAAAATATAGGAGCTCTGTTTGCTGCCACTAACACACTAGAAGTCCTATGGGTGCTGCTGAGAAGAAAATATAGGAGCTCTGTGTGATGCCACTAACACACTAGAAGTCCTATGGGTGCTGCTGAGATGAAAATATAGGAACTCTGTGTGATGCCACTAACACATTAGAAGTCCTATGGGTGCTGCTGAGAAGAAAATATAGGAGCTCTGTTTGCTGCCACTAACACACTAGAAGTCCTATGGGTGCTGCTGAGAAGAAAATATAGGAGCTCTGTGTGATGCCACTAACACACTAGAAGTCCTATGGGTGCTGCTGAGAAGAAAATATAGGAGCTCTGTTTGCTGCCACTAACACACTAGAAGTCCTATGGGTGCTGCTGAGAAGAAAATATAGGAGCTCTGTGTGATGCCACTAACACACTAGAAGTCCTATGGGTGCTGCTGAGAAGAAAATATAGGAGCTCTGTTTGCTGCCACTAACACACTAGAAGTCCTATGGGTGCTGCTGAGAAGAAAATATAGGAGCTCTGTGTGATGCCACTAACACACTAGAAGTCCTATGGGTGCTGCTGAGAAGAAAATATAGGAGCTCTGTTTGCTGCCACTAACACACTAGAAGTCCTATGGGTGCTGCTGAGAAGAAAATATAGGAGCTCTGTTTGCTGCCACTAACACACTAGAAGTCCTATGGGTGCTGCTGAGAAGAAAATATAGGAGCTCTGTGTGATGCCACTAACACACTAGAAGTCCTATGGGTGCTGCTGAGAAGAAAATATAGGAGCTCTGTTTGCTGCCACTAACACACTAGAAGTCCTATGGGTGCTGCTGAGAAGAAAATATAGGAGCTCTGTTTGCTGCCACTAACACACTAGAAGTCCTATGGGTGCTGCTGAGAAGAAAATATAGGAGCTCTGTTTGCTGCCACTAACACACTAGAAGTCCTATGGGTGCTGCTGAGAAGAAAATATAGGAGCTCTGTGTGATGCCACTAACACACTAGAAGTCCTATGGGTGGTGCTGAGAAGAAAATATAGGAGCTCTGTTTGCTGCCACTAACACACTAGAAGTCCTATGGGTGCTGCTGAGAAGAAAATATAGGAGCTCTGTTTGCTGCCACTAACACACTAGAAGTCCTATGGGTGCTGCTGAGAAGAAAATATAGGAGCTCTGTTTGCTGCCACTAACACACTAGAAGTCCTATGGGTGCTGCTGAGAAGAAAATATAGGAGCTCTGTTTGCTGCCACTAACACACTAGAAGTCCTATGGGTGCTGTTGGGGTGCAATGCTGTGCTAACAGCACTGCGGTTGGTACTACTGCAATACTGTACTAACAGTAAGCACGCACCAGACTAATCCCCAGCAGCAGCTAATAACACACTAACTGTGCAATCAGCAGCAATGAACGATCAATGACTTAGGTAGCAATGGTTTAGCAAAGAAATAGCCAATGGTTTAGCAAAGAAGAGCAAATCTTTCAGTATCAAGCAAAGACAGAATCAGCAGACTAATCTCTCCTAAAGCCGGAACTCATGTGACCGGGGCCGATGGCGTGGCGGCCTTTTAAATGGTGGGGCGTGTACTAAAGCCCCTGAGCTGTAATTGGCTACAGGCGTCCTGCCTGTAGCCAATTATTGCTCTCCGAGTTTCGGGCGCTGTGATTGGCCAAGCATGCGGGGTCACAGTGCATGCTTGGCCAATCATCAGCCAGCAATGCACTGCGCCGGCCGCGCCGGCCGCAATGCATTGCGGGGCCGCTCGCATCACACGAATGTGATGCGAACGGCCCAAATAGTTCTGGGCTCGACGAGCGAGCGAACGCCCGATGCTCGATTCGACCATGGGTTCGAATCGAGCACCGGGCCCATCCCTAATAGGTAGTCTTGAAGAGATGTGACATTTCAAAAAAAAAAATTCGGTTACATCAGCTTCAGGTGCTTGATAGCTGGTGGTGATCCAAGACTGATTCATCTTTATGAAGGTCAGTTGATCAATCGAGTCGGTGGACAGGCGCACCCTGTGATCGGTTACAAAGCCTCCAGCAGCACTGAATGTGCGTTCCGAAAGAACGCTGGATGCAGGACAGGCCAGTAGCTCAATTGCATACTGTACAAGCTCTGGCCAGTGATCCATCCTCAAGACCCAGTAAGCCAGAGGATTTTTGGTGGGAAAGGTGTCCAAGTCTGACCTTGCCCCTAGGTATTCCTGGACCATGTAAATCAGACGCTGGCGATGGTTGCTGGAACCGATCATACCTTAGGGCTGCGGACTAAGAAATTGTCTAAACGCATCGGTCAGACGGCCACCTTCTCCACCGCTCCTTCTGTGACTGACCGAAGCCTCAGCAACTCAACTCGTTGTCCAGGACCAGGAGTTTGTAACCTCCCAGTCTCTGGGAACGCGTTGCACAGACCTTTCTGCAAGGCCTCCCGGAGATGTCTCATCCTCTGCTCCCTCTGCGACGGCAAGATAAGGTCCGCAACCTCACCCTTGTACCGTGGATCAAGGAGAGTGGCCAGCCAGTAATGGTCCCTCTCCTTGATCCGAAGAATACAAGGATCCTTCCGCAGGCTTTGCAGGATCAGGGAGGTCATGCAGCGTAGGTTAGCTGAGGCATTCGGTCCGGAGTCCTCTGGGTCACTAAGGACGACATGATCCACAGCCACCTCCTCCCAGCCATGTACAAGTCCACGGGTTTCTTGGGACTGTAAATCATCCCTAAAAGACTGCTGCTGCTGATGCTGAGTTCCAGGCTCCACCTCCATGCTGACACAATCCTCCTCCTCGTCCTCTTCCTGTGTGATGGGTGGGACAGAAGGAACACTGTCTGGGTAAAGGGGGCCTTGAGAGGCAAGAAAGTCCTCCTCTTCCTGCCTCTGTTCTGCCTCAAGTGCCCTGTCCATTATTCCACGCAGCGTATGCTCCAACAGGTGGACAAGAGGTACAGTGTCACTGATGCATGCACTGTCACTGCTCACCATCCTCGTGGCCTCCTCAAATGGTGCCAGGACATTGCATGCATCCCTGATCATGCCCCACTGGCGTGGTGAAAAAAAACCGAGCTCCCCTGACCCTGTCCTGGTGCCGTAGGATGGCCCTCTGCTGCGTGTGCAGCTGCTGCAGCATGGCCAACGTTGAGTTCCACCTGGTGGGCATGTCACATATAAGGCGGTTCTTGGGCAGGTTCAACTACTTTTGCAGCTCAGCCAGCCGAGCACTGGCATTATATGATCGGCGGAAATGCACACAGACTTTCCTGGCCTGCCTCAGGACATCCTGTAAGCCCAGGTACCTGCCCAAGAACCGCTGCACCACCAGATTAAGGACGTGAGCCACACAGGGCACATGGGTCAGTTGTCCCTGTCGGACGGCAGAGAGGAGGTTGGTGCAATTGTCGCAAACCACCATTCCTGGCTTATGCTGGCGTGGCGTCAACCACCTCTCGGCCTGCCCCTGCAGAGCTGACAGAACCTCTGCCCCAGTGTGGCTCCTGTCCCCCAAACACACCAGCGCAAGCACGGCATGGCATCTTTTTGCCTGCGTACTTGCGTAGACCCTTGAACGCCTACGGAGCACCGCTGGTTCCGAGGACAAAGCACAGGAAGAGGCCATGGAGGAAGAAGAAGAGAAGGGGGTGGCTGAGAGAGGTGTGTCACAACCAGTAGTAGCATTTTGGAGGCGTGGTGGCGGAACAACCTCCAACACTACTGCACCTTGTCCTGCATCCTTCCCAGCTGCCAAAAGAGTGACCCAATGAGCCGTGAAAGATAGGTAACGTCCCTGTCCATGCCTGCTGGACCATGATTCAGCGGTAATATGCACCTTACCGCTGACCGCCCTGTCCGGCAAGGCATGCACATTGCCTTCCACATGCCGGTAGAGAGCCGGAATCGCCTTCCGTGAGAAAAAGTGGCGTTTGGGAACCTGCCACTGAGGAACGGCACATTGCACAAACTCACGGAAGGGGGCCGAGTCTACCAACTGAAAAGGCAGCAGTTGAAGTGCTAGCAATTTAGCCAAGCTAGCATTCAACCGCTGGGCATGTGGATGGCTGGGAGTGAACTTCTTTTGACGGTCCAGCAGCTGGGGCAGGGAAATTTGCCTGCTAGAATCGGACGTCGGTGTACTGCTAGCAGAGTGCCCACAAGTACTTGGCTGTGACACACCTAATTCTACACCTTCATTCCTCTCAGTGCAGGAAGCACCTACACCCACTGTAACTGCTGCAGATGCCTGTGTTACACTAACAGAACAACACCAGCAATAAGGGGTAGCTTCAGGTGTATACTGTGCAGGAGGCACACTACACCCACTGTAACTGCGCTAGGTTAACAAGCAAAGATGACACTGACACTGTCCCTGCCTATCCTGCTCTCTCCCTGCACGCCAACACACTACACCCACTGTAACTGCTGCAGATGCCTGTGTTACACAAGAGAACAACACCAGCAATAAGGGGTAGCTTCAGGTGTATACTGTGCAGGAGGCACACTACACCCACTGTAACTGCGCTAGGTTAACAAGCAAAGATGACACTGACACTGTCCCTGCCTATCCTGCTCTCTCCCTGCACGCCAACACACTACACAAGGCCGCCGCGCTGGCGGCCTTATATAGTGTGGGGCGTGTACTAAACCCCCCTGAGCTATAATTGGCCACAGGCATTCTGCCTGTGGCCAATTATGGCTCTCCTCGCTGCCGGCGCTGTGATTGGCCAAGCATGCAGGGTCACAGTGCATGCTTGGCCAATGCTGGGTCACAGTGCATGCTTGGCCAATCAACAGCCAGCAATGCACTGTGATGGCGCAGTGCATTGTGGGCCGTTCGCGCCACACAAATATGGCGCGACCGGCCCACAAAGTTCTGGATTCGCCGAACAGGCGAACAGCCGATGTTCGAGTCGAACATGCATTCGACTCGAACACCGAGCTCATCCCTATTTAAGAAGTACTGATTTAATTTTCACCTGTGTTGTTGCAGTTAGACACCAAAAACCTCCCCAAGAAAAACTATATAATCCCAATGTAACCTCTTGCTTTAGTGCTGGGAGGGGAGGATGGAAGATAGTAGTATATTCTGCATTTGAGCTTTTGCTCAAGAAAACAGCAGAGCAACAGTAGGTGGATATGACTAACACAAATAAAATAGCAGACATTTAAACCATTCAAAGTATACAGATACAGTGATTGGTAACCAATGAGCATGGTTTCTAATAATGTGCTCACTATGAAATTTTTATAACAATACCTGGGGCCAGACAGCTTTCATTTTGTCTTGCACAGACAAAATCAGTAAGCAAGCTCTCTGTAAAAAGTTACATGTAACCTTTAAAAAAAATATATATATAAATTTTAAAAAGTACCGGTAAGTTATATTATATTTTATTATATCAGTGTTTCTCAACCAGGGTGCCATGAGGAGTCCTCAGGGGTGCCGCGGCAATTTTACAAATAATGCTGGCACTCTTGCGTGTTTCACATGCATAGAGCAGCTCATTAAAAAAAAGTGATGTGTAGGAATGCGCAAAAAAGCGCGTGCACTCGGATGCACCTTCTGAATGTGAATGCACCCTCTGACTGGTGTGCCTCTGGATTCTGCGCGATTCTAAAGGCTGCCTTGACTGAAAAAAGGTTGAAAAACACTTATATTATATTACATTATATTATACACTGTTAACCACTTAATGACCGCCCCATGTACATATACGTCGGCAAAATGGCACGGACAGGCACAATCACGTACCTGTACGTGACTGCCTTCGTATGGGTGGGGGGTCCAATCGGACCCCCCTCCGGTACATGCGGCAGTCAGTATCGATTCGGGAGCGATCCGTGATGAGGGGGTGGCCATTGGTTTCTGGCCACCCCCTTGCGATCGCTCCCGGCGAATGAAATGCTTCCCCTGCCTGTGTAATGTAAACACAGGCAGAGGAAGTGATGTTATCTCTCCATGCGGCGCTCTATTCGTCCAGAGCCGCTGAGGAGAGAAGACATCAGGTTAGTGCACCAACAGTACACTGACACCAGGACACATAGGCACACAATCCACCCCCCAGTCACCCCCAGATCACCCCCAGCCCCCAGTCACAGTGTCACTGATTGCAGTGAGCATTTATTTACTGATCACTGCAATCAGTGACATTTTTGATAATAAAAGTGTCAGGGCAGCTAGTGTTAGGTCCCTTTAGGTCCAGGGTAGCCCCCTAACCCCCCCTAATAAAGGTTTAACCCCTTGATCGCCCCCCAGGTAACCCTTTCACCCCCTATCACCACTGTCACTAAGCAATCGTTTTTCTGATTGCTGTATTAGTGTCTGTGGTGCCGCTAGGTAGCCAGCTATTTTTTTAGGTTCGCCGCCAGGTTTTTCTAGCATCAGGTACCCCCATATATTATCTAATAAAGGTTTAACCCCTTGATCGCCCCCCCAGGTAACCCTTTCACCCCCTATCACCAGTGTCACTAAGCAATCGTTTTTCTGATCGCTGTATTAGTTATGCTGGTGCCGCTAGGTAGCCAGTTATTTTTTTAGGTTCGCCGCCAGGTTTTTATAGCGTCAGGTACCCCCATATATTACCTAATAAAGGTTTAACCCCTTGATTGCCCCACAGGTAACCATTTCACCACCTATCACCAGTGTCACTAAGCGATCGTTTTTCTGATCGCTGTATTAGTTATGCTGGTGCCGCTAGGTAGCCAGTTATTTTTTTAGGTTCGCCGCCAGGTTTTTATAGCGTCAGGTACCCCCATATATTACCTAATAAAGGTTTAACCCCTTGATCGCCCCACAGGTAACCATTTCACCACCTATCACCAGTGTCACTAAGCGATCGTTTTTCTGATCGCTGTATTAGTGCCGCTGGTGCCGCTAGGTAGCCAGTTATTTTTTTAGGTTCGCCGCCAGGTTTTTATAGCGTCAGGTACCCCTATATATTATCTAATAAAGGTTTTAACCTCCTGATTGCCCCTAGAGTTAACCCTTTCACCAGTGATCACTGTATAAGTATCACTGGTGACATTGGTTAGCCAGTTAGTTATTTCGTTATTTAGGTTCCCCGTCGGGTTTTTATATAGCGTCAGGTACCCCCATATATTACCTAATAAAGGTGTTAAACCCCTGATTGCCCCTAGAGTTAACCCTTTCACCAGTGATCACCGTATAAGTGTCACTGGTGAGACTGGTTAGCCAGTTAGTTATTTAGTTATTTAGGTTCCCCGTCAGGTTTTTATATAGCGTCAGGTACCCCCATATATTACCTAATAAAGGTTTTAACCCCCTGATTGCCCCTAGTTAACCCTTTCACCAGTGATCACCGTATAAGTGTTACGGGTGACGCTGGTTAGTTAGTTTGCTTTTTATAGTGTCAGGGCACCCGCCGTATATAACCCAATAAAGGTTTAACCCCCTGATTGCCCGGAGGGTGATATCAATTAGGTTTTAGGGTCAGAGAGGGTCTGCGTCACACCCCATGCAGCGTCAGGTTAGTGCCAGTAGAGCTAACACCTACGCGCAAAGCATACACCTCCTTTAGTGGTATAGTATCTGATCAGATCTATACTAGCGTCCCCAGCAGTTGAGGGTTCCCAAAAACGCAGTGTTAGCGGGATCAGCCCAGATACCTGCTAGCACCTGCGTTTTGCCCCTCCATCCAGCCCAGCCCACCCAAGTGCAGTATCGATCGATCACTGTCACTTACAAAACACAACACACATAACTGCAGCGTTCGCAGAGACAGGCCTGATCCCTGCGACTCCAGTGCTATAGGAGGTGATTTCACTACCACAGTTAAAAAAAAGAGCATATATGCCGAAGCATGGGGGCAGCAGGGGCGGAGGAGCGATTTTGCTCCTAATGCCACGTACATACGGTCGAAATTCCGACGGAGGCTTGCCCGTGGAAAAGTCAGACCGCATGTACGCGGCATAACTTTTGCGGGAGGATGCCCCCATGCTTCGGCACATATAAATGGTGCATGTATGCCCATCATTAGAAGTGGGTGAATGAAGGGAGGTATTCTAATGGTGGGCATACCCACCGATCAATCTCTTTTTTTCGTTCAGCCAACAGGCTGCATGAAAAAAAAGATTACAATACATGTCCAACAAGGACCAGCAACGTACTGGTATGTTGCTGGACTTTGAATGGTTATACCAGAATGATGCCTGCGGGTTTAGGTATCATCTTGGTATCATTCTTTTTAGCCAGCGGCCGGTTTTCATGTAAAAGCAATCCTAGCCTCTGGACTGCTTTTCCAAGCAGTGGGAGGGAATGTCCCCCCCCCGGATATAAAAAGCGCCATTGAGAAATTGGGAAAGCATTTTATCACACCGATATTGGTGTGGTCAGATGCTTTGAGGGCAGAGGAAAGATCTAGGGTTTCAAAAAAAGAGTACCTGTCACTACCTATTGCTATCATAGGGGATATTTACATTCCCTGGGATAACAATAAAAATAAATAAAAAACAAAATAAGTAATAATAAAAAAAAAAGCACCCCTGTCCCGCCCTGCTCTTGCGCAAAGGCGAACGCAAGCGTCGGCCTGGCGTCAAAGGTAAACAGCAATTGCACCATGCATGTGAGGTATCACCGCGAAGGTCAGATTGAGGGCAGTAATTTTAGCAGTAGACCTCCTCTGTAAATCTAATGTGGTAACCTGTAAAGGCTTTTAAAGACTTTTAAAAATGTATGTAGTTTGTCGCCACTGTTTGTGCAAAATTTTAAAGCATGTCGTGTTTGGTATCCATGTACTCGGCCTAAGATCATCTTTTTTATTTCATCAAACATTTGAGCAATATAGTGTGTTTTAGTGCATTAAAATGTAAAAAAGTGTATTTTTTCCCCAAAAAATGCGTTTGAAAAATCGCTGCGCAAATACTGTGTGGAAAAAAAATGCAACACCCACCATTTTAATCTGTAGGGCCTTTGCTTTAAAAAATATATATAATGTTTGGGGGTTCAACGCAATTTTCTTGCAAATTTTTTTTTTTCCATGTAAACAAAAAGTGTCAGAAAGGGCTTTGTCTTCAAGTGGTTAGAAAAGTGAATGATGTGTGACATAAGCTTCCTAATGTTGTGCATAAAATGCCAGGACAGTTCAAAACCCCCCCAAATGACCCCATTTTGGAAAGTAGACACCCGAAGCTATTTGCTGAGAGTCCATGGAATATTTTATATGTTGACACAAGTTGCGGAATTTTTTTTATTTTTTTTTGCACAAAGTTGTCACTAAATGATATATTGCTCAAACATGCCATGGGCATATGTGGAATTACACCCCAAAATATATTCTGTTGCTTCTCCTGAGTATGGGGATACCACATGTGTGAGACTTTTTGGGAGCCTAGCCGCGTACGGGACCCCAAATCCAAGCACCGCCTTCAGGCTTTCTAAGGGTGTAAATTTTTGATTTCACTCCTCACTGCCTATCACAGTTTCGGAGGCCATGGAATGCCCAGATGGCACAAACCCCCCCCCAAATGACCCAATTTTGGAAAGTAGACACCCCAAGCTACTTGCTGAGAGGTATGGTGAGTATTTTGCAGATCTCGCTTTTTGTCACAAAGTTTTGAAAAAAAAATATATATATTATTTTCTTTCTTCATTTTCAAAAACAAATGAGAGCTGTAAAATACTCACCATGCCTCTCAGCAAATAGCTTGGGGTGTCTACTTTCCAAAATGGGGTCATTTCGGGGGGGGGGGGGTTTGTGCTATTTTGGCATTTTATGGCCTTCAAAACGGTATCACCGTACTCAGGAGAAGCAGCCAAATGTATTTTGGGGTGCAATTCCACATATAACCATGGCATGTGTGAGCAATATATCATTTAGTGACAACTTTTGTAATTTTTATTTTTTTTTGTCATTATTCAATCACTTGGGACAAAAAAATAAAAATATTCAATGGGCTCAATATGCCTCTCAGCAATTTCCTTGTGGTGTCTACTTTCCAAAATGGGGTAATTTGGGGGAGTTTTGTACTGCCCTGCCATTTTAGCAGTTCAAGAAATTAGATAGGTAGTCATAAATTAAAAGCTGTGTAAATTCCAGAAAATTTACCCTAGTTTGTAGACGCTATAACTTTTGCGCAAACCAATAAATATACGCTTATTGACATTTTTTTTACTAAAGACATGTGGCTGAATAAATTTTGGCCTAAATGTATGACTAAAATTGAGTTTATTTGATTTTTCTTATAACAAAAAGTAGAAAATATCATTTTTTTTTTTTTGGACTTTTTCCGTTTATATCGCAAAAAAAAAACAAAAAACGCAGAGGCAATCAAATACCATTAAAAGAAAGCTCTATTTGTGGGAAGAAAAGGACGCAAATTTCGTTTGGGTACAACATTGTATGACCGCGCAATTAGCAAGGTATTAATTAACACAATATACAAAATAAAACTGGTATATTTCCTTAAAGAAAAAAATTTAAACATTTTTCGATGAGGAAAATTAGATATAGCTCTATGGTCAAGTTACAAACACATATGGGCGATGCTAAATTTGGCCAGAGCATGTAGTCATCGATGACTCTTGGTCACAGGAGATTTAATGCATGTGAATAAAGGTAAATGGTGTAGTCACTCTGGCAGTGTGAAATAAAATGGAAATTCTGAATGCGATCTTTATACTATGTAATGACTCACAATTATCAGATTACAATATTTTTCAGGATAGTTCACATTGTTTTTAGAGTTCATTAGTGTTGTATTTTTAAACCGTTTTCAGCTTTTTCGCTATATTTAATTTTGACCAAATGTCTCTGGACATGCTATATGGGATTGGTGTACTGAATTTACATGGCTGATAAGCTGTTTCCATAACGAAAAGGAGGAAGATGACAAGCCAGCTATGATGAAATATCATATTTTGTACTATTCATTTGATTTCAGGCATATAATTTCACCCCAGAGAGAACAGATGTAGCACTGAAACATAGTGGCAGACCATGGGAGTTTTTTATTCTATCCATGACAGTTTACAGACAAAGATTTCGAGAATATAATGTAGGTTTGATTAGTGTTAAAATTGACATTTTAGCATTGCTCTGTTATTTAACCACTTCAGCTCTGGAAGGTTTTACCCACTTCCTGACCAGGCCATTTTTTGCGATACGGCCGCGTTAACTGACAATTGCGCGGTCGTGCAACGCTGTACCCAAATAAAATTGATATCCTTTTTTCCCACAAATAGAGCTTTCTTTTGCTAGTATTTGATTGCCTCTGTGCTTTTTTTTTTTTTTGCACTATAGACAAAAAAAAATCAAATTTTAAATAAAAAGCACTATTTTTTACTTTCTGCTATAAAACATTTCCAAAAAAAAAAATCTAATTTCTTTATAAATTTAGATATGTATTCTGCTACATATAATTTGTAAAAAAAATCCAAATAAGCGTATGTTAATTGGTTTGCGCAAAAGTTATAGCATCTACTAAATAGGGGATAGTTTTAAGGACTTTTAATTATTTTTTACTGTTTTTACTAGTAATAGGGGCAATCTGCAATTTTTAGCGGGACTGCGACATTGCAGTGGACAAATCTGCCACTAAGTGACACTTTTTGGGGACCAGTGACACCAATACAGTGATCAGTGACACTGGCAGGGAAGGGGTTAACACCAGGGGCGATCAGAGGGTTAAATGTTCCCTAGGGAGGTGCTTACTAACTACCTGTACATGATTTTGCACAGCCGGGCCGCCCTGCCGCAGTATATATGCGGTAGGCGGTCCGGAACTGGTTAAGGAAGATGTGCATTCAGTAGTTTGGCTAGATAGCTTTAGGTGACTGTGGTGCCTAAATATTACCTCTGTATTTACTTTTTAGTTAATTTATAACAATGTTATGAAGATACCTTTAACTTGGCTGTAAATTATTACCAGGAAATAGACACAAGACCATTTAGTAGTAAATTAACTCAATGTATTGGTACAGGTTAGAATGAGTAGTGGTTTGAGCCACTGGCGTAGCGGGGGGGGGCCGTGGCATCAGGCGCAACATTTAGGGGGGCGCCCGCCAGTATGTGTTACAGTGGCTGCCTCCTCCTAAATGTACTTTCCTGTGTCCCTGTCCTCTGCCGCCATGTTCAGTCTCAGACGCCCTGTGATTGGGCGTATGGGGTCATGTGCGGCGGCGGGGCTGGCCTGTCCACGATCGCGGTAGATACTGGAGTCCCACCTCCACCCATGTTCAGTCTCCTGCACCCTGTGATTGGGCGAAGGCGGGACATCAGGAGTAACCGCGATCGTTAACAGGCCAGCCCCGCTGCCCAATCACAGGGTGCAGGAGACTGAACATGGTTTGAGGCGGAACTCTAGGATCTACCGCGATCGTTGACAGGCCAGCCCTGCCGCCAAATCAAAGGGTACCGGATTCTGAACATGGCGAAGCACGGGGGACACAAAAAATTGATTTTGAGCTGCCGCTGTCTTCTCCTCCTCACCTTCTCTTCTTTGGAGGAGAGGAGAGAAGACTCCCTCGTGAGAGTCGTGTTGGTGTTGCTAGCCCGGAGGGAGGGGGTGTGGACACGGTCTGGGGAGATGGAGCAGCCAGCCAGAGAAAGAGTAAAATAGCAGCTAGAGTCATGCAGTGTAGTGGTCAGTATAGGAATCAGGTAGGTCAGTATAGTATAGTGGTCAGTATCGTGTATTGGTAAGTATAGTGTATTGGTCAGTATAGTGTAGTGGTCAGTGTAGTGTAGTGGTCAGTATAGTGTAGTGGTCAGTATAGTATAGTGGTCAGTGTAGTGTAGTGGTCAGTGTAGTGTAGTGGTCAGTGTAGTGTAGTGGTCAGTATAGTGTAGTGGTCAGTATAGTGTAGTGGTCAGTATAGTGTAGTGGTCAGTATAGTGTAGTGGTCAGTGTAGTGGTCAGTATAGTATAGTGGTCAGTGTAGTGTAGTGGTTAGTATAGTGGTCAGTATAGTGTAGTGGTCAGTATAGTGGTCAGTATAGTGTAGTGCAGGGCTCAAAATTTCAAGTCCTGAGCTACTAGCCAGGCCTCAAAGGTTACTCGCCACCAGTGCCCCACTCAATCCCTACCCTACCCTGCCCCACCCCAAGACACACCCTCATAAATTATCTCATGAAATGACACTTAAATGTTTTATGAAAAAATAAGTTACAAAAATAAATATTGACAACAACTTTATCAATGCAGCTTCACCGTGCTCATCAATGCAGCCTCACCGTGCCAACTATTTCAGCCTCACTGTGCCCACCATTGCAGCCTCACTGTGCCCACCATAGCAGCCGCACTGTGCCCACCATTGCAGCCGCACTGTGCCCACCATTGCCCACCATTGCAGCCGCACTGTGCCCACCATTGCAGCCGCACTGTGCCCACCATTGCAGCCACACTGTGCCCATTGCAGCCTCGCCTGGGCAGAGGAATGCATGGCTGAAGGAAGAGGAGAGCCGCGGGATAGCACGCTGTTACCGGCGCTTACATTATAATTGTCTCCGCTCTGCTCGACACAGCCCCGTCTCCACCTGACCCCGTGCCTGTGAAAGATCCAATGCTGCGATGCGTTCTATCTATCACAGGACAGGAGAAGGCGGAGCAGAGCAGAGACAATTATAATGTAAGCGCCGGTAACAGCGTGCTATCCCGCAGCTCTCCTCTTCCTCCATGCTCTCTTCTCCCTGGGGTGATCGATGGGAGAATGGCTCCCACTGGCGGTTTTCTCAACCCCCCTCTCTGAGGCAGGCAGCCCAGCTCGCAAGCCCTCATTTTCCACTCGCAAAATGCGAGTAGGCGAGTGGAAAATTTGAGGGCTGCATAGGTATGATAGATTGGGGGGAGGGGGCAGAATTGGGGGCATAGGTATGATAGAATGGGGGGAGGGGGCTGAATTGGAGGCATAAATATGATAGATTGGGGGGAGGGGGCTGAATTGGAGGCATAGGTATGATAGATTGGGGGAGAGGGCAGAATTGGGGCCATAGGTATAATGGATTGGGGGGGATAATTCAGACCTATGCCTCCAATTAACTCCCCCCCAATCCAGCACATATGTTCTCTCAATTTTCCCCTTACTCCCAGCAAACTTCCTGTTCAATCCCCCAATGCCTCCAGAATATCACAACAGACTGCCTCATTATCACATACCATTGTCCTGCAGTCACAGATTCAGGCATCGGTGCACTCCTTGGGTGCAGAGGGGCGGTTCCAAGCGGAGGTGGAAAGGGGTGGTCCCAGGCGGCTGATACAGTTGTGGGCAAAGCTGCTGGCCTGTGGGAGGTGCAGAGGGGCGGTCCCAAGCGGAGGTGGAGAGGGGCGGTCCCAGGCGGCTGGTACAATTTTGGGCAAAGCTGCTGGCCTGTGGGAGGTGGAGAGGGGCGCTCCCAATCGGCGGTGGAGAGGGGCGGTCCCAAGCAGCGCCGGTGTCCATTCTTTTCACAAATCTGCTGCTAGCCTGTGCGGGAGATGTGTGGGAGGTGGAGAGGGGCGGTGCTGGCTGGTACACTTCATTGCAAATGCTCTGCTTTGCTGCTAGCCTGTGCAGTGCAGGGATATGTGGGAGGTGGAGAGGGGCGGTCCCAAGCGGCAATGTGTGGAAAGTGGAGCGGTGCGGCGCTGACAGGTCAGCTGTAGAATACATATTGTACTGGCCGCACTGCGAGTGTGTGTGTGGGGCAGGAGGGGAAGCCCGGTCCATACTCGCACTGCTCATAAATTCACTCGCCAAATGTGAGCAGGCGAGTGCAAATTTTGAGGGCTGGTGTATATGATTGTGATACAAGTCATATTGTAATTGAATGTTATAAAAAATGACCTTTCCTTTTCAATCTGCAGCCTCTGTAATTTTCTATAAATGCAATGCAATATGGCTACATGGAGTTGTTCTGTACACATAGTGTGTACTGATCACTCCCCAGAAACATAATTTCCTGCTTGTGTGATTAGCTGACCAATTTTCCCAGAAGTCTGCCCTAAGATACAAAATACAAGATACAAAAGGCAGAAATCTGCAACAAAGGTTGTTATAATCCTTGCAATGTACATAGATTAATGCTATAATTAGTTACTCTATAATGAACAAATTATTTTAAACAACAAAAAGTTTAAATATTAATGGTAAACAATTAGAAATAATACCAAAAAATCTGCAACAAAATTATAACTCAGGAAAGGGAGATAGGGGTTAATTATAGCTAATTAGGATTAACTAGGGGTTACCAAGAGATTAAGTAACATTGAGTTTTTTTTTTTATACTTCGGAAGGTTACTTGCATGATTAACTGGCATCTAATGCAGATAAAAGGTCACCCCTTTGAATGAATAAATCAGAGAAGTTACAAAGCAGGAATAATAGTATTGATTCTTTGTAACTGCTCTTGACACTGCAAAAGGACACTGTTCTGAGTAAAGATCAGAAAGATCTGCTCCTGTGTAAATGAATATGGTAAATGAGGATGAGGATACTACACATACCCAAAGTATTTAGATAAAATCTTGTTGGGCTTGTGTAGCATGCCCAATGTGAATAACAGTTTAAAGTACCAAATTTTGGCTTTGATATGTCCTTCACATTTACAGCTGCGTTACAACCCGTTAAAAAAAAAAGTCAGACATTCTGCCCGTGTGTATGTTGCTATGTCCGACAGAAGCAGAGAGCGCTGATTGGAGTGTTCTGGTGGGAGGTGTCCCCCGGCGGCATCCCTCTGTCAGAAAACACAACAGCCCAGTGGGGTGAGATCGCTGGACTAACCTTGCATGGTTAGTTCAGTGTGTCCGACTGGAGCTGTCAGTTTTTTTTTGGGTTGCATAAAAAATTCTGTTATGCCGTGTACACACGATCGGTTTTACCGATGAAAACAGTCCGATGGACTTTTCTCATCGGACAAACCGATCGTGTATGGGCCCCATCGGTCTTTTTTCCATCGGTGAGAAAAAATAGAACATGTTTTAAATTTATCCGATGGGAAAAAAAACGATAGCAAATTCCGATTGTCTGTGTGGAACTCCATCGGACAAAAAACCCACGCATGCTCAGAATCAAGTCGATGCATGCTCAGAATCATTGAACTTAATTTTTCTCGGCTTGTCGGAGTGTTTTACGTCACGGCGTTTGGGACGGTCGGATTTTTGACTGATGGTGTGTAGGCAAGACTGATGGAAGTCAGCTTCATCGGAAATCCGATCGTGTGTACAGGGCTTTAGTGTTTACCAGGCTGAAGTTAGCATAGAGATGGATTAATATTGTCTTGGTCATCTTAAAGACAATCTGTTACATTGCCAATTCAGGTTCTCTTGATAGGCCATCTCCTTATCTATCTGACATTCACCTTTACAGGCTTCCCTTACTGCCAGGATGGTCCTGGGAAGCTAATCACCAGCCCAAACACTGTCAAATGAGGGAAGGAAAAAAGTCATATACCCTGTGTAGAGAATAGATAGAGAATGACGTACGTTTAATCAGGGATTAGACCCAGAGCTTCAACAGATGAATGGAGCAGTGGTGGAAGTATCAGTGGGGTGCTTGCAAGGGAACCCATTTTTTTGCCTGAATGTGCAACATGACAGATTACCTTACATTATTTTATTTGGTTAATCAATATTTTTTAGGAAGAGAAACAACTTCATTTTAATTTGGAATAGGAAAAACATGGTGGTAATCTTCTTTCCTTCCCACCGTCTTCCTGTTTCCATAATTAAAGCTAGCCGTCGTACCATACCGTACAGGATGAACGTCTTCTATTCGAATATTTTTGTTTGAAATATAGGCTTATTTCTTTCCTTAGAGATATTTGCTATTCTACTTACATTTTGATTGTCATTAACCACTTGCTGACCAGCGCACGCCGATGTACGTCGGCAGAATGGCAAGAGCAGGCAGATTGGCGTACAGGTACGTCCCTTTGAATCTGCCGCCCAGCGGGCGCGCCCGCCGCGTGCCTCACGAGTGCGGCTGCGGGTCCCAGGAACTTGATGTTCCCGGGAGTCCCGCGATTGTGGTTGGCAAGAGCAGAACAGGGGAATGCCTTTGTAAACAAGGCATTCCCCTATTCTGCCTAGTGACACTGTCACTGATGACCGTTCCCCGTGATCGGGAACGGTCATCAGTGACGTGTCACGTGTAGCCAACCCCCCTCACAGTAAGAATCACTCCCTAGGAAACACTTAACCCCTGCAGCGCCACCTAGTGGTTAACCCCTTCACTGCCAGCGTAATTTTTACAGTAATCAGTGCATTTTTATAGCACTGATCGCTGTAAAAATTACAATGGTCCCAAAACGGTGTCAAAATTGTCTGATGTGTCTGCCATAATGTTGCAGTCACGATAAAAATCGTTGATCGCCGCCATAACTAGTAAAAAAAAATTTTTTTATAAAAATGCCATAAAACAGTCCCCTATTTTGTAGAAGCTATAACTTTTGCGCAAACCGATTAATAAACACTTATTGAGATTTTGTTTACCAAAAATATGTAGAAGAATAAGTATCGGCCAAAACTGAGGAAAAAAAATAGTTTTTTTTATATATTTTTGGGGATATTTATTATAGCAAAAAGTAAAAAATATTGCATTTTTTTCAAAATTGTCGCTCTATTTTTGCTTATAGCGCAAAAAATAAAAACCGCAGAGGTGATCAAATACCACCAAAAGAAAGCTCTATTTGTGGGAAAAAAAAGGACATAAATTTTGTTTGGGAGCCACGTCGCATGACCGCGCAATTGTCAGTTAAAGCGACGCAGTGCCGAATCGCAAAAAGTGGCCTGGTCATTAAGCAGCAATATGGTCCGGGGCTTAAGTGGTTAAAATGTATATCTTGAAAGTATCGGCCTTGGCTCACATCTGTGCGGCTGCATGCTGCGTGTAGCGCTGTCCATTGAAATGAAATGCTGGGAAAGAAATCCCCAACCCTTTTGTAAAACCTAAGCACATGGTGCTGTGGCACATGTGAAAACATGCCACGGTTGCTGATGTGGGGAGGTGCAAGAATTAATGGCACCCCTATGCATCTGCCAAAGTGCAATTTTGCGCACGTTTCTGACACGCAAACATGTGAACCTAGACTTAGTTTTAAAAAAAACAAGAGGGCACCCCCCCCTCAATATTTTCAAAACACTGAGATGTTCCCCTAAATATTTAGATTTTTAACTTGCAAATTTAAACATATGGGTGTACATACTTATATTGACCTAGATTTTGTAGAGGCCACAATTACACAGCCTCAGCTGTTTACAGCCTTAGCTGTAATGTTTTTAATGAATAAAAAGCACACTGAAGGATAGACTTTTAAGGTAATGTACAACAAGCCATTTATTTATTTTTTACAATTACAGGGAAGTTCAATTGAAAAGATAGCATGAAAAAATGAACACAGTGTACTAATATTTTTATATTTTCCAATTTAGCAAAGTTTTAGCAAACATATTTTCGGTAATATCTAAACAAAATAGTCATATCATCCAAATACAATGCAAGCGGTATGTTGTTCTTTACCATAGCAGTTATAAATCACTTCTAGCTATCAAGTATTAACATGGTTTCAAAATGTAACAAGAACTTAAAAAAAAAAATCAATGTAGAGTGTTTTAAAAACTAGAAGTTGTAGTAATTACCAAGAAAAAGAATGCTGTCACCGATATAAAGTATAAGCATATAAAATACATTCACTATTAACTTTGGCAAAATGCTGACCCAGGGAGTATCCAATATTACCTTTGGGAAATGCTTTCTATGTTAGAGCAAATTGGTTGATGCCCTATAAGATGTTTTGCTTTCTCTGAATCTGCTGATGGCTTATAGGTTTTTTTTGTTTTGTTTTTCAGATGAACTTGAGAGACATGCATGTTGTTTAGGCAGACTAACAATGCAATTAAAACAATAGAAAAACATAAAAAATACAGAAAAATCTAATTTGAAAAAATAATGTATAACAACATTCCTTTTGGCAGCAAAAAAAAGAAAAACTGCTGGGAAAGGGGTTTCGTCAAAAAATTAAATTAGAGCACACATTTTCTTCTGTTGGATAGGCAGCAGAATCCCCATTGCCTTCCCTCAGGGGACAGCACAATGTCTTACTGCATGTGGTGGTTGTTCCAAAACAGTTAGTCTGTGGCTTTTCTATATATACAGAATATATGGTTCTTTTCACCTGTTAATCATGTGACATTAAAGTGGTTTTAAAGGCTCAAGGTTTTTTACCTTCATGCATTATATGCATGAAGGTAAAAAAACTTTGTGTGTGTGTGTGTCTCCTCTAACACTAACCTGAGCTGGATCCTGATCCAACCCTGTGCATGAGAGCCTCGGCTCCCCCAGGTCTCTTCTTCCTCATTGTCTGGGACAGCAGCGGTTGCCATTGGCTCTCACTACTGTCAATCACAGCCAATGAGACAATGAGGAGAGAGCAGGGCGGGGCCAAGCCATGCTTCGTGTGTGAATGGACACAAAGAGCAGCAACTCAGGAGCCCCATAGCAAGCTGTTTACTATGGGGGCACTAGACAGTGGGGCGGGGCCAGGAGTGCCAGAGGGGGACCCGGGAAGAGGAGGATCGGGGCTGCTCTGTGCAAAGCTATTACACAGAGCAGGAAAGTGCAACATGTTTGTTATATTTAAACAAAAAAACAAAATCTGCTTTTAATATCCCTTTAATCAATTGAATATTGCTTCTAAGCATTACTAAATAGGTCAGTATTTTCCTGCTGATGTTGCTTTTGAATAGAATACATTGTTCTCCTGCTTCTAGGGGTCGAATGTCCAAACATCTCAACAGAGTGGGTCTTTTATAAATAGGTGTGACCAGTGTTAAAGGTTAGGGTATTCCTAAATCCAAGTAGTTCATTTTGATCATTCTTGAAGAGGTTAACAAAACTTGTAACAACCTTGTAGTCATTACCTAGCTTAAAGTATAATTAAAAGGCAAAACTTTTTTTTTTGTTTTGGATATATTGGAGAGGGATTAGAACACCAGTCAGTTTCTATTGCTTCCTGTGCCCCTGTTAGGGAGATTCACGCTCTCTATTTGACTTGTCTACCATTATCATCGAAAGTGAAAGTAAAAGAAAATCACACATTTTGGGTTAACACCAGAACAGTAATAAAGGGAAACTCTCCCAATAGAGACACTAGTTTTGGTGACACTGGTGACACATTGGGATTCCCTCACTTTGGAGGGATTTCTTCTCACTTCCTGTTTTGGCCATGGGACAGGAAAAAAAGGAAAATCTCCCTAAAAGGGCACAGATGGCAACCCCCCCATAAAAACAAACAAACAAAAAAAAATTGACAAGGGTTTTAAACCTCCCTTACTCTATCCAAAATGGAAAAATACGTTTTGCCTTTAGTAACACCTTAAAGAGGAGTTCCGCCCCCCACGAATAAATGAAAAGTCAGCAGCCGCTGAGAAAGGAGGGGGGCCAAACTTCCAAGCGACAGCGCCGCGACACTGTCTCCCGGAAGTGGGGAAAGGGTACCTGTCCAAAACAGGTACCCATTCCCCCCTGAAAGGTGCCAAATGTGGCAACGGAGGGGGGGAAGCATATAAGCGGAAGTTCTACTTTTGGGTGGAACTCCGCTTTAACATTACATAATTGTCAGTATGGCCATCAATTTAAAGCATAACTTCACCCCTAAGGCATATTGCACTTTTCTGCCTTCTCCTCCTCTTTAACTTTTGGACACCTTTTTTTTTTGGGGGGGGGGGGGGGGGTAGCAGGTACCTGGTTTTGAAAAGCTTTGAGGTTGAATGGAGCAGGGGAAGTTCACCTACCAAAGTGAATATTCACATTGCAAAGTCAATGTTAGTAAAATAGGTGAACTTTCAAAACCTGGTGTGAGTAAAATAAGAGGAATTTTCCAACACATGATTAGATGTGCACCTTGTTCACTAACATTGTGTTCTGGTGTGTTTTTGATGTGTTCCAGTGCATTATTTCTTTATCACAATTCAGGACATGTGCGTTTTGGTGCATTTACATGCATTCTGGTGCATTTTGCATGCATTTTGCCACATTACAAATGCATTCCATTCAGAAAAAATGCAGCATGTTCTACTTTTGTTGACTTCACTGGGATGCAATGCACTGATGTGAACCTCGGGCCATTGGAATACAAGGAAAATACTACCTGTATGCATGCATTTTTGATGCAGATTAAAAATGCACTGGACTGCATCTGGTGTGAACTAGACCTTGGATTTAGCTGTAAGACCCCTTTCACACTGAGGCTCTTTTCAGGCGCTTTCACGCTAAAACAAAGCACCCGAAAAGCTCACAAAAAAACAATTTCCATTAAAATCAATGAATGCTTTGACACTGGGGCAGTGCGCTGGCAGGGTGGTGAAAAAACGCCCCTCTCCATTGAAATAAATGGAAAGCTCTTTAAAAGCGCCTGAAAAGTTCTTCAAAAGCACTCAGTGTTTTACTGGCAGTTTAGAAGCGCCTCAGTGTGAAAGGGGCCTAAAGGAAATACATCCTGAAAACATTTTAATCACCCTTTGCACTTAAAAGACTATCCGTGAAGAGGAGGATCAGGGATGCTCTATTCAAAACTGCTGCACAGAGCAGGTACGTATGACATGTCTGTTGTTTTAAAAAGACAAAAATGAATTACAATCATTTTTGTATCTTAGAACAAACATAATAAATTTCTAGATCATTGAGAAAAGATTCCTTTTTAGGAAGAATACTGTTGAAAGTGAGCAAGCTGATATTTACCGTATAAATCATACAGGAGTAAGCTAGTAGAGCACACAGAGCAAATAATGTAATGCTACAGCAAGATTTCCTTTTTTATTGACAAACCACGAGGGAGCAGCTCCTAGAAATGCACACTGACATAAAAACTGTTATATCTTATTTTGTGGAAACATAACAAGAGCTTGCAGCAATCTGATACAGTAATAGTGGGTAGGTAGCAATCACTGTTGGTGGTGACAATGGTGCTGCTCGTGTTAATTGTATGCATTCATTAGCATTGGGGAGGATTGGGTGAGCAAGCAGCAGAATATGGATTTATTTTAATAGGCTTCATTCACATGTGCGGTCAGGAAGCAGTAAATCCAAGAAGTTAAGCCCTGGTTTTGCTGTCCTCCAACTGTCCACCTGAACCAGGGCATGCAGCCACTCATGGCTGTACACATGCCTTGGCCATGATGCATCTGTGGCAAAAATTAAGAAGCATATCCCATTTGGTGGGCGTTCCTGCCACCACACATGACCAATGCAAGGCTATAGGGCTGTGCCACAACCACCCTGCATGCAATTGTGGCGTGGTGGTGTGGCATTTACAGGGTTCATTCAGGCAGTGGGGAAGCACCATAATAC
Source organism: Rana muscosa (assembly GCA_029206835.1). Lineage (NCBI taxonomy): Eukaryota > Metazoa > Chordata > Amphibia > Anura > Ranidae > Rana > Rana muscosa. The sequence goes on along the minus strand of CM055118.1, from coordinate 895,955,390 downwards.
ATCCCCACCGGGTGACTATAATAGCCGCTTCCAATCATCGCATGTAAAATCTGTCAGGCTGGTTGTACCCAAGTTGATCGATTGATCAACTTGGGTACATTCAGCCTGCTCATACATGGTTCATGGCATGATCACCAGGTGTTATTTTAACAGATTTTTGCGGATTTAAAAACATTGACTATTAATTTTACATTACATTGTTATTAGGGTTGTCCCGATACCACTTTTTTAAGACCGAGTACAAGTACCGATACTTTTTTTCAAGTACTCGCCGATACCGATTACCGATACTTTTTTTCAATGTCATGTGACAGTTTGAAAGATGGGGACTGATAGGTGGCACTTATGGGCACGGATCGATGGCACTTATGGGCACTGATAGATGGCACTTATGGGCACTGATAGGTGGCACTGATAGGTGGCATTTATGGGCACTGATAGATGGCACTTGTGGGCAGTGATAGGTGGCACTTGTGGGCACTGATAGGTGGCACTTGTGGGCACTGATAGGTGGCACTGATAGGTGGCACTTGTGGGCACTGAAAGGTGGCACTTGTGGGCACTGATTGCACTATCAGTGCAATCAGTGCCATCTATCAGTGCCCACAAGTGCCACCTATCAGTGCAATCAGTGCCCATAAGTGCCACCTATCAGTGCAATCAGTGGCATCTACCAGTGCCACCTGATAGGTGGCACTGATAGGTAGCACTTGTGGGTACTGATAGGTGGCTGGCACTGAAATGCTGTGGGGGGTGGGGGGGAAATGACACAGGATTTAAGAAAAAAAAAAAAACTGCTGCAACGCCCATCTTGGTACACCCTGCACTCGGCTGCAGTAAGCAACAGCAGACATCTTGTTACACCCAGCCCATATAGCTCGGGCTGGGTGTAACAAGATGTCTGCTGCTGCTTACTGCAGCCGAGTGCAGGGTGTACCAAGATGGGCGTGGGGACGTTCAGCCGCTGACGGCAACCGAATGTGACAGCACCGGTCACCGATCCTGATGCGGCTGCGCCCTGAACCCCTGCCAGCTTACCAGGTTCAACTGCAGGTGAGGGACTCGCTCTCCGCCCGCGGACTCCATCCACCGACTGTGCCCGCCCTCTTCAGCCAGACTCCGCCCACACTTTCCTCTCCCGCCCTCCCCAGCCACTGACTCCTCCCGGCCAGACTCCGCCCGCACTCCCCCGCCCTCTCTCCTGCCCTCCCCAGCCACTGACTCCTCCCACCCTCTCCAGCCACAAAAAAAGTATCGGGTGAAGCATCGGGAGCATTTGCGCGAGTACAAGTACTCGCGCAAATGCTTGGTATCGGTCCCGATACCGATACTAGTATCAGTATCGGGACAACCCTAATTGTTATGTTAAAATTACACACGATTTTACTGAATTTGTTTAGATCTATTTTAAAGTAGTTCTAAAGATATTTTTTTCACCTAAATTAAAAAAAAAAACATTATTCTTACATTAAAAAAAGGAAGAGCGAGTAGTGGGACTTTATATGAAGCACACAGCAGCAAAAAAGAAGGTCAGGTGACTGGGAAATAATGTTTATTTATATTGTATAATCTCATATAGAACATTTTGGGCATATAACCTATAAAAAACTCCCTATAATTGAATTAATTTAATTTAATTTAATTCCCTATGGATTAATTTATGTTTTTAATAATCCATTATATTATTTATGCTAAGCCCCTCTTTTCTTCCCCTACCTTTTTTACTTTGAGAGGAATCTAGAAAGATCATCTAGGCCATTTAGGCTTCAATCCTATCTTGGCTATGTTTGTAAGCGTGTCTATTATTTGTTCTATTTATAATACATAAATGTCTACTGGATTGCGGAATACTATGTAATTTATGTTGAAAATGATCAAATGTTTTTTAGAGGTTATGCCCAAAATGTTCTATATGAGATTATACAATATAAATCAACATTATCTCCCAGTCACTTGACCTTCTTTTTTGCTGATGTGTGCTTCATATAAAGTCCCACTACTTGATCTTCCTTTTTTTAATCAATGATAGGGAGGGAGGCAGTTACCCCTTTGGTTCCTGCTTCCTTTAAAGTCCCCCAAAAAAACGTTTCTCTCATTTAACAAATTATTTATACATGTTTTGTGCAATGGTATTGCACAGAGTGGCCCCTTACCTCCTCTCCTTGAGTCCTGTCATTGCTCTCCACTTTTCCTCTTCTCCAAGTGACCCCTTAACATGTTCCAGCGTGCTCCCAAACTGAGCTGTGTGCATCCATAAACACGCACAGCGTGGCTCTGCCACACCCCCTGCTTCCTTCTCACAGGATTTGACTGGCAGCCATTGGTTCCCGCTGCTCTCAGTGTAGCCTGTAAGAAGAGAAAGAGAGAGCAGCACTGTTGCAGATGGGCACAGCGCTGGATCGAGAGAGGACTTAGGTAAGTGTTTAGGGAGAGGAGGGGGAGCAAGCGGTGAGACATTTTTTACCAGGAAACAGGGAATGCAGTCTGGTAAAAAAAATGGATTAAAGAACCATTTTCAGATGGCTCTACATAGTACAACAGTTTTAAAGAGGTGCAACCAGTTCACATTTCTTTGGAGAAAAGTGAAGTACGCACTGTGGCTGATTAAACACAGAAGTAGAGCATGTTATCACCTTGCAATAAAATTTTTGAAATGGAATTTTTACATACCTGTTTAGGATTTTTGCTAACACTGTGCAAAGTGAACATGCTCTACTCTTGGTAAATTAGCCACACTGTGGTGTACATTTATTAAACAAAGATAAGCTGCAATAAAGATTATCACAGCCTCACTCTTGCAAGTAAATACCAAATGGCAAGTTTAATAGGGTGCGACAGAAGAACCTAACTGACCATATTAGTATAGTATATAATGTCTTCTATCTCCTAATATCGCCTCCCCTGCTTTGCTACCGAAGGGGTATATTGTATATATAACCGGCCAGAGTAAGGCGGAGTTCAATTGCATGGTGCCATTGCCTTGACTATGCCCTATAGCTTAGGTGACTGTCACATTTATCCCATGTAAAATCACCTTATTCCTTAAAATAGTTATAAAGCCTAACATTTTTACCTAGGACATGTTTATTTCTAGGACATGTTTAGGTATCAGTATCCCCCTCCCCCTCCTCTTACTTACCTGAGCCCTTATTTGTTCCAGCGCTGTGCACACTGCTTTCCCCCCACTTCCCACTGGCTCCCACTGCTGTCAATCAAAGCCATGCTGTCTGTGTCTATAGAGGCTTGGGAGTAAGCCCGCACAAATGCCACTATAGGAAGCGGCTTTCTATGGGGGCACATGACAGAGAGGAGGACCCAGGAAGAGGGTGTTTGGGGCCACTCAGGTATAAACCTGTTTGGTATTTAAAAAAAATTATAAAATTGCATTTACAATTACTTCAAGCTGGACACTGGCCATACCCGTATGCTTTAAGCTGGCCTTACTTTGGCCATACCCAACTTGGCTGAAAGAGAGAAATACATAAATACTATACAGCTTTGATGAAGGAGTTTCCCCTGCCAGCCATTGTATTCTGACAGTTGGCACCTATGGCTGTGAGATTACTCAAACAGTGACTGTAACTACTATGATGCAGTCACTAATACACCAGCTTTATAACTTTATTCTATCTGGCTCTTTTAGCCAAAATTCGAGCCTTGGCCAGCTTTAGACAAGACACTGAGGAGTATATTTGAGTAAGTAAATGAGGGAGAGCTGTGAGCTTGCTAGATCAAATCCCTTCTAATCACGTTTTTGCACATTACAAATATTTACTACATATACCTAACTCTTCTCTTCCCCATTGGAGAAGAGATGATCCAATCTTAGGCAGGTCATACAAGGTTCGAAGATTTGAACCAGGTATGGCCAGGCTGAATGTACTAAGTTGATTGATCGATCAACTTGGGTACAACCAGCTTGCCGGGTTTTACCTACAATTATTGATAGCAGCTGCTATAGGCACTAGCAATATTCACTGTCTTCTCCCGATGGGAATGGCTTCCCCTACCCTCCCCCGCACCCTGCCAAGAGAAGGCAATGGCCTGGCAGGAGGGATTCCCGCATCAACACTGTCTGTGTTGATGTGGGAATCAAGCTAATTTTGCAGGAAAGAAATTTGCTCCGTGTATGGCTGGCCTTAATAAACATGCACAATTTGACAATTTGTGCACTTCAACGTACCTTAATAAGCATACACTTGTGTGTGCTTTGCTCCAACTTAAGGCGAGGTTGAGACTGTGGTAATCCCTGATGGGCTTATAATTCTTGTATTCATCTCTCACTAGTTGCCACTTTCAGCTGGAAATGTGTCTAACTGTTGCTGACATTCATTCTGCAGTGCTACTGAAAATGTTGTTTTAGCCGGTCAATGTGATTTGAATATAGAAAGTTGGATATCCTTTTTTTGCTACAGATTTATGCGGTTATAACAAACTTTGTTTAAAATAATATGTTGTCCTCTTTCCAATATAGGAACACTGGTAAAGATTTGCTTGTTATAGAAATTATGTACTTTGCATCATGATAAATGCCTTGTAACTTTAAAGGAATTCTGCACTGGGAGAATATGAAGGCTACCACTGATAACCTCTCCCTCTCAAAATGCCAGTTGCCTAGCTGTAACACTAATTCAATGGTTTCAATAATTACTGAAGCACGTACCTGGAACAAGTATGCAGATCAGGAGTTCTGACACTTTCTAATCTACATGCTTTTTACAGCCCTGTGACTGAAAAGGTATTGAAGCCAGAGACAACCAGGCACCTAGCAATCTATGAAAAAGGTCATATATTATAGCCTCCATATTATATATTATAGCCTCCATTAAGAGAGGGGGAGAGAGCGGGGGAGAGAGCGGGGGAGAGGGGAGAGAAGGGAGAGAGGGGGGAGAGGAGAGAGAGAGTGGGAGAGAGGGAGAGAGAGAGAGGGAGAGAGAGAGGGGGAGGGGGAGAGAGATAGAGTGAGGGGGGAGAGAGAGAGAGTGAGGGGGAGCGAGAGAGAAGGGGAGAGAGAAGGGGAGAGAGAGGGGGGGGGGAGAGAGGGAGGAGAGAGAGAGAGAGAAGGAGGGGAGAGAGAGAGTGAGGGGGAGAGAGAGAGAGTGAGGGGGAGAGAGAGAAGGGGAGAGAGCGAGAGGGAGGGGAGAGAGAGAGGAAGGGGAGAGAGAGAGAGGAAGGGGAGAGAGAGTGAGGGAGAGAGAGGGAGGGGGAGTGAGAGTGAGGGAGGGGAGATGGGGAGAGGGGGAGAGATAGGGTGAGAGGGAGGGAGAAAGAGAGGAAGAGAGAGTGAGGGAGAAAGAGAGAGTGAGGGAGAAAGGGAGAGGGGGAGAGAGAGGGGGAGAGAGGGAGAGAGAGGGGGGAGAGAGGGAGAGAGGGGGGAGAGGGGGAGAGAGAGGGAGGGGGAGAGAGAGGGAGGGGGGAGAGAGAGAAAGAGAGGGAGGGAGAGAGAGAGGGGGAGGGAGATGAAGAGAGAGAGAGAGGAGGGGGAGAGAGAGATCTCTAGCCCCGTCCCTGTCCGCAGCCCCTCCTGTGTACCATGTCCCAGTCTGCAGTGCCTGTCTGTGGGAAGTTGTGTGTGATGCTTGGTACGGTACCTTCCATGCCAGCAGGATGTTCATGACGGCCAGCAGCAGGCAGGGTCCGTTCTCATTCTGGGTGGGGACAGTTTCCTGCTCCTTCCAGAGGATCTATTTGCTGTGAGATGGAGTGGTCCCTGGTCACCTTTACCTTCCACCGTCCTCGTTTTCCGGTCCGTCAGCCTGTCCTCCAGTCCTGGGAGGTCTTTAGAGCTCTTTTCCCTCCAGGACTATCGATCCTTGCAAGTCTCACTGCTCAATTTGCCTGCAAGGCCCAGACTAGGACAAAAAATAGACTGAGCAGCCCATGATAGCGGTCCCTTCCCCGCTCCCCAACCTGAGAGACTGGGAGCTGGATAGCACAGTGTGGTGGAGAGCATGGGGGGAGCCAGGTTGCACAGGGGCGGGTGGGGGGAGTTGGAAAGCACTGGGGGGAGCTGGATAGCATAGTGGGGTGGAGAGCATGGGGGGAGCCAGGGAGAAAAGTGGGGGCTGGAAAGCACAAGGGGGGAGCTGGAGAGCACTGTGGGGGGGAGCTGGAGAGCACGGGGGGAAGTTGAAAGCACAGGGGGAGCCAGGGAGCACGGGTGGGCAGAGAGCACTGGGGATGACTGGACAGCACAGGGGGCAGAGAGCACTGCGGGTGCAGGTAGAACTGGGAGGGGTTAGGGAGCAATGGGGGGAGCAGAAAGCTCTGGGGGGCTGGAGAGCACTGTTGGGGGGAGTCAGGGAGCACCGGGGACAGAGAGCACTGGGGGGGAGTGTATGGGGGGAGACCGGGAGTATGCAGCTGTCCCCGCCGCTCCTCCTATCCAGGCACACAGCCATGTAGTAGATGTATGTACCTACCCTGCTCCTCGCCTCGGTCCCCTACTAAAGGCAGCAGGGGAAGCAACACATGACGTTCTCTCTCTGAGTGCCCTGCAGTGCAATCTGGGAGTTGTAGTTCTGTGGGAGAACTTCAACTCCCGCCATGCGGGGCCGCCGACTTTAGGGGAAAATCTAGGAGGACGGCGCCGCAGCTGTGGAGCCTGCTATTGGACGCAGGCAGAGGCAGCCTGAGCCATGCCCATGATCGTTCGTAAAGTGTTGTATCCTTCGTCCGCCACCGCGGACTGGACCGCGGTGGATCAGCAGCTCAGTCTGCTGCTGTGTGCAGCGTGCCAACCGCCCGCTCACCACGCCTGCTTGCAAGTCGGAGTCCCACAAACACACTGACCTGAAAGGCAAATTAGGCAATCACGCGAGGCCCTTCTGAGGGCGAGGCCTAAGGCGATCGCCTAATTTGCCTAAATAAAGAGCCGCCTCTGCTGGTAAAGCTACAGCATACAACCAGTAGATATCTGAAACAATTGTGTTTCCAACTTTCTGTTTGCAGAAGATGATCCTTTGCTGTTCCACCATAACTGTGCTTCTGTACACAAAATTAGGTCCAAAAGAAAAAATATTGATTGAAATGTTTGTTGTGGAGGAACTATAGTAGTCTGCACAGAGCCCCAACATCAACCCTACTGAACAACTTTGAGATAAATTAGAATGCTAATTGCAAGCCAGGTTTTCTCATCCAACATTACTACCTGATGTCACAAATGCTCTTTTGGCTGAATAGGCACAAATTTCTGCAAACTCCAAAATCATGTACAAAGTCTTCTCAGTTTTCTTGCCTCACAGGATACACCAACTCCATATTAATACCCATGGTGTTGGATTGGTATTCACAACAGGCTTATGTAGGTGTGATTTGACCATATAATGTATGCAAACTGGTTTGCCTGGCAACTGATTTGTAATTCAATTTAAGAACTTTTTCATCACACAAACCTACATCGAAGGCTACATCTCTATTCTCTATTTCTAATTCATAGGTTCCTTTTTCACTCACTTGATCATAAGACACTTAGGCTGATTTATTAACCTCCCTGGTGGTATTCCCAAGTGTGGCTCGGGGATACATTTTATTACCATTAGCGGTAACCCCGAGCCACACTCGGGATTGCATTGCAGGATACTGGTGCAGATCTTACAGATTACATTACTGTATGAAATCATTTCACCTCCCTTTTGTCCCTAGTGGTTTGTCCAGTGCCCTGCATGCGGTTTTATATTATATATACTGTTCTTTCTGCCTGGAAACTTGAGATTGCTCATGACAACCAAAAAGTGTCCCTTTATGTCAAAAGTGGTTTTAGACCAGCTAGAAAACAGCGATAGTAAATTAGAACACTTGCAGAATTGAGCGATAGTGAATCGTGGGTAAATATATTATTATATTGTTATTTTTTTATAATTATTTATAGTTATTTATTATATTATAATTTATGATTTAGTGTTTCAAATTTTATCATACCCGGGATATTTACTAGACTCTTGTTTGGACAGATTTAAGTGCGTTATGAATAAGAATTACAGGCCTACAATTTAAAACGCTAAATTTCTATGCAAAACAATTGTACCGGTTTTAGTCGCAAAAATCTGACATAATCATACCGCCAGGGTGGCTACGTTTTTTTTTACATGGCGCTGCTCTGTTCTATTCAGAAGAGGATCCATGAGCAGATCCCTTGCTGAATGGGAGCAGAATGGGATGGTTTTCAGTTTTGGGACATCTGGCCCATTCAGTTTTTTATCTACATTTTAACAGCAGACTGTGGCAGACCCATGTTGGATCTATGGGCTACCAGATATAAACAGACTTGTGTCAGTTTACATCAGGCTATCTCCAATCCAAAACATTTAAAGGGATACTAAAGGTTCCCGTTTAAAAAAATAAAATAACAAACATGTTATACTTACCTCCACTGTGCAGCTAGTTTTGCACACAGTGGCCCCGATCCTGGTCGTCTGGGGTCCCTCGGCGGCTGTCTCAGCTCCTCCCTGCATCAGCTAACCCCCTTCATGGGAAGCGCTCTCCCAAGGGGGTTAGCTTGCGGGCACACTCCCGTGATACAGCCAGCAGCCATAGCCGCCGACTGTATCACGTGGCCCCGCCCCCTGGCGCGCCATGTCATTGCATGTGATTGACAGCAGCATGAGCCAATGGCTGCGCTGCTATCAATATAGCAAATCTAGCCAATCGACGGCCAGACTCCGAGGAGAAGGGGATGCCAGGGGACGCGCACAGCAGATTCGGGGCTCAGGTAAGTAAAACGGGGGGCTGGGGGGCCATCATTGCCAGTTTTTTTTTCACTTTAATACATAGGATGCATTAAGGTGAGAAAAACGAACCTTAATGCAGTCCTTTTTTAGTTTTTAGTTTTTTCCAAGACCTAGATCAGTGGTTCTCAACTCCAGTCCTCAGGGCCCACCAACAGGCCAGGTTTGCAAGATAACTGAAATGCATCACAGGTGATATAATTTGCTGCTGAGGGATTGCAGTATTCTAGTCTGCATCTCACCAAGGTAATACTTAAAATCTGGCCTGTTAGGGGGTCCTGAGGACAGGAGTTGAGAACCACTGACCTAGATGGACTCAGAGGTAGGTGGATGTAAACAGACACAAATCAGTTTGTATCCGCCTGCCTATAGACCTGGATGTACAGTAACTTCTGATCAGGTCTGCCTGAAAAACTGACAAGTGGTCCTGATTGGAAATCCCATGTAAAAGGGGGCCTTAAGTAACCTTCACTAAATAAATTCAGCGAAGATTCACTTCAATTTTCTAATGGTGGAAAGCAAATTCCTGTTTATTTCATCTACATATAATTGGGTATTTAAAGTGAACACAGCTCTAATCTAAATAAAGGTTCCATATTCATTTAATAAATTAGCCTAAAAAACAAAATCATCATTGTCAGTTTGTAATCATTGGTGTCACCTGTCAGGCTGTATAGTGTGGCAAAGCTACAGTATGTGAACAAGACTCTCATCAGAATTACAAATCAATGGGCAAGGAACCAGTTTATGTGTGTTTCAACTATGTATTTAGCTATTTGTCTAGATGTCTACTATACCTTTTGGAGACTTTATTTTACTGAACAAAAACCTCAGCTTACATATTCCCATCTAAATTAATGCTGGTGGTGCCATATTTCATGAAATTGTCTGAATATAATTTGGCTTTGGACTCTCTGCATATGTCTGTGAGAAAGGGCATATGCCAATTACAAATTAAGGGGATGAAGGTTCTGAGAAATCCTGGCTATGACTTCAGTTGCTTTCTATGATCACTGAAATGCTATTTTTTTGGCAGTTATTGTATAAAATGCTATGGATGGCTGCTGAAGAAAGATATTTTTAATAATGATAAATTACAAAATGACTTTAATCACAAATATAAACATTGATACCAAAAGTACACTCATATGTTAGAAGGCCAGTATGCTGGCCTGAATTTATGGGAGGAGCCCGGGGGGCTATTTAACCAGCCCACTCACCTGCAGTCTTCGTTGGTTTCCTGTGAGTGATAATAGATCTCACTGGGCCGACTCTTACCAGCTCACCTCATGTTTGTGAGTCCTGGCGTTTCGATCGCAAGGCATTTTGGCGTCTTCGTCGGCGGTTCCCGCTCACTATCGCAGGTACTTTTCGAATCTTTTGCGTCAGGTACAATCTTGCAATTAGTAATGCTTCCTGTCCTGCATTCCTTTCTTTAAAAGTCTGCTTCTGAGTTATTGTCTGTCCCATACATACGATTCATTTATAAATCCAAACCTCCGAGTCGCTTTCGGTCATTGTCCGATATCACTCGCCGTAGGTTTCACTGGACGTAAAGATTCACTGTCCATAAGGTTGCCGTCTCTTCCATTTGGGAAAAAAAAAAAAAAAGGAAAAAAAAAGGGAGACTCTAATTAGTCCCACCTGCTGCCTCTCTGCACTGGTTAGCCTGGGGGGAGGGGTGATTGATTGGTGTTCAGTTTTAGAGTAAAGGGCGGCATACACTATACAACCAATTCGTATTACATTAACACTATCGATTCGTATCGGATTCCTTTTGTATATTTACGAACTGATTCGGGTCACATACGTTGCATGCTTTCCATCGTTGCCATTTGTTGTTTGCCCTCATGCCGTGTGTTTTAGTTCCCGCAGCGGAACTTGCGTATTGTTTGTACACGTTTTTTTTTCCTCTCACTCGTTTACCAAACCAAAGTAATTTTTTGTGCGTCATGCATGGCGCAACACCACACTTTTTGGATGTCTTGGACACCCACCATGCTTTTCGTACATCAAGTTTTCAAACTGTCACAGGTAGGATTCGTGCAATTTCTTTGCTTAACGCACTGTTTGCCAGGTAAACCATGTCATCAAAACCCCGCTGTGGAACTTGCGAGTCATTAGTCAAGTCTCCATATGCGGCCTTATTTCAGCCTCGTGCAAGACCACAGTCTTGTCGTGCAATTCGTGAACACAAACGCAGAGCTGTTTATCAGTTTAGTTTTGTGCTTTTTTTTTTTTTTTTGTTTCCCTCTTTCTTGTTGTTTCACGCCAAGTAGTAGGCCCATGTCACTTAGAATGCACTGTCTATCATTACAGTTATTTTACTTTGCATTACCCTCCGGTCGAATCTAGTCGCATCAGCGACTCACTGGTTCGTCCCCGCTAGTTTGTCATCTCATTCCACTGATAGTAATTTCACTTGTCTCATCTTGCACACCCTTCTCTCTCCTCATAAAACCCTGCAAATAGCTACTGATTTGTCTTGCATCGATAGTGATTTCCTCTGCATCACTCTGATATGAATCCAAGTCGCATCCACAATGCACCGATTCGTCCCGGCGGGCCCTAGTTGCTGGCCTCATTTTAGTACATGCTCCAGAGTTCGCTCTTTGTCAGCCGCACATGCGGCGCACCGTCTCGTGCCTAGATCATGGGAGAATTCTGTCATTCACGTCACCATCACGCATCTGAGTTGAATCCACGCGCATTCTTATGTGCAGGTTCGTCCCATACATGTCCCAGTTGCTGGCCTCATTTCAGTACATGCTCCAGAGTTTGCTTGCTGATAGTCGCACAGCGCAGCACGATTCATGCCTCTGTCATGGAAAATTTCTGTCACTCATGTCACAGCCACGCATCTGATTTGAATCCACGCGCATTTTCTTGTGCAGGTTCGCCAAGCGTGCCCCAATTGCTGGCCTCATCTCAGAACATGCCCCAGAGCCTGGTCGTTGTCAGTCGCATCTGCAGCGCACCGATTCATGCCTCTGTCATGGAACATTTTTGTCACTCATTGCACTGTAGCACATCTGATTTTAATCCACGTGCATCCTTGGGTGCAGCTTCGTCTCAAGCGTGCCCCAGTCGTTGTTGGCCCCATTTCAGTACATGCTCCAGAGTTCGCTTGCTGTTAAACGCACAGCGCCGCACCGATTCAAGTCTCTGTCATGGGAAGTTTCTGTCACTCATTTCACTATCGCGCATCTGATTTGAATCCACGTGCATTTTCGTGTGCAGACTTGTCTTAAGCGTGCCCCAGTTGTTGTTGGCCTCATTTCAGTACATGCTTCAGAGCCCGGTCGTTGTCAGTCGCACCTGCGGCGCACCGATTCATGCCTCTGTCATGGGACATTTTTGTCACTCGTTCCACTGTAACACATCTGATTCGAATCTACGCCCATCCTTAGGTGCAGCTTCGTCTCAAGCGTGCCCCAGTCGCTGTTGGCCCCATTTCAGTACATGCTCCAGAGTTCGCTTGCTGTTCCTCGCACAGCGCAGCACCGATTCGTGTCTGTCATGGGAAATTTCTGTCACTCGTTTCACTGTCACGCATCTGATTTGAACCCACTTGCATTCTCGTGTGCAGGCTCGTCTTAAGCGTGCCCCAGTTGTAGTTGGCCTCAATTCAGTACATGCTTCAGAGCCCGGTCGTTGTCAGTCGCACCTGCGGCGCACCGATTCATGCCTCTGTCATGGGACATTTTTGTCACTAATTTCTCCGACACGCTCCACCATCCGATCCGCTCACTTATATAAAAAGGCAGTGCAGCACTGAACAAGTCCATAGATCAAAAGACAATCCCAGTGATCTTCTAGAGTGATTTATAGAATCGGAAACATGCAGATGTGAACACAGTGAGAGACCTCCACCAGTGATAAGAATGGCCGCTCACCTCCCAAAGTGGACCCTTTGGTTATAGAGAGTCACAGATACCTTCCCATATGGGTATATACGTCTCAGGCATGTATTGCAGCTCCGGGATAGTTGGATGACAACAGCAGATGGACCGGATCACAAATGACTCCAATGAGGTGTGTATATAAATATATATATATATATATATATATATATATATATATATATATATATATATAAAAGACAGGCAGACCATAGTGTTCTCCGCATATAAAAGGATATTTAATAAAAAGAAATGCACTTACATGTAAAAGGCACTAAACCAGTGCCGAGTGTAACAGCGTGTATGAAACAACAGATGCAGTCGTGTTCAAATCAGCTAGTCAAACCCCTCACCACCTGTCATTTCTCCTCCAGGTCAGTCAAGTAGGTCCACCCTGCACCAGGTTGGACGTAATTTTCCCTAAAAAAAAAAAAAAAACCTATAAAAAAAAAAAAAAAAAAAAATCTATAAAAAAAAAAAAAAACTATATAGATTAAAAAAAAAAAAAAACCTATAAAAAAAAACATAAAAAAAAAAAAACCTATAAAAAAAAACATATAAAAAAAACTATATATATATATAAAAAAAAAAAAACCTATAAAAAAAAAAAAAAAAAAAGGTTGTGTACCAAGCACTTACCAACAGCCGATCTGAATCTAGTCGCAACGTCGGCCCTATGATTCAGATCCTCAGCAATCACAAACCCCTTCAACCACTAACACCATCAGCCGATCTGAGTCTAGTCATATCATCAGTGCAACGACGCGGATCCGGAACATGATCTCCCTCATCACCTTACATCTACAGCCGTTCCAAATCTAGTCGCATCATCGGCGCAATGATTCGGATCCTCGGCAATACAAACTTCACCGATCCGAGTCCAGTCGCAGCACCGGCTCAACGTTTAAGATCCTTTACAAACCAAACCCCACCGGTGCTCACACCTCAGCCCGATTCGAACTATTCACATCAGTGATACCAATAAAGTGGTACTTACAATTCAGATTCCTGGCCTTACGTCCGTTATCAAGCATAAACCTTTACATCTCACTCCATCTGCATATACAATGTTGCGCACGGTCGTTCCTACATACTCAAAATTTCCGCTAACTTTGTTTTCATTTTTCCAATAAAGCGGCTTAATTGCAGTCGCTGCAAGCATTCCGACTCGAATCGGTCACTCATCTCCAGTAGCAACTTGGCTGCTCACCTATTCTCTGTCGTGCTAAACACTCAAACTAGCTTTTACTACGTTTGTCGTCCCTAAAGCCGACCCGCGTCAGGTCAGTTCTCCAAGACTTCACCCGTACACGGGGGTGTACTAAGGAGCAGCTTCAGTCTCTCCCAGGAATGCTCAATTTGCAGCAAGGATCATTCCCGAGGGTCGATCTTTTTGTATCACGCCTCCTGGTCTTCCTCTCCCAGACACAGGACCCCGATCAGATCCTTAACTTCGACACCGCGGCAGTAACGGACCTGTCATTATGGGAGGAGTTCCTTACTACGTGAAACAGTATCAAAGTATACCATCAATATCGCCCCCATCACGCTGGTAGTGACAGATGCCGCAGCCTCCACAGGCTTCGCTGCAATTTTTGGCCACTATTGGTTTGCAGGACCATGGCTTCCAGAGACACTCCTAATCCCAGGGTTTACCTGGACTTCCTCCCTGTTCGAACAATACCAGATCGTGGCAGCCGCTCAGCTCTGGGGGTCATATCTGGACAGGACAAACCGTGGCCTTCACCACCGACAACCAGGCCACGGTCGATATTATTAGTAAAGGCAAGTCCAAGTCATGTCCTTCCTACGCAGGCCCGTACAACTATGCCCTCAGCACCAGTTAATGTCCACTACCCTCGCTAGTTCCCCATTTGGCCTTCTCCCCAGCCTGGTCATTCAAGCAGCCTTCGACTCAGCCTACCACGGGTTCTTGCGGCCTAGCGAGTTCACCCGCAGCTACCCCACCGGCCAAGTTCTACGTAGACCTCACTTGGCACGCTACCAAGATCGTTTCATCCTCCACCTGGCACTATCCAAAACCCAGCGATCAGGCACCGGGTTAGACATTTAACTCTAAAAACAAACAAACAATCTCTGGTGTGCAGTAACCTTACTCGATCGCCTTCTGTCACTCCTACCTGAACAGTCAAACTCTTGTCCCCTACTACCTTTCCCGATCAAACCCTTGAGTGCCTGCCAGTTCATCAAACACATGAGAATTCATCGGGGCACAACCAACCATAGGAAGTTGATCCAGGGTTCACCCGGTCGCCTCTCGGGGGATCAGGAAGGAATTTTCTCCCCTGCTGTAGCAATTGGCCTAGGCTCGGCTGGGGTTTTCACCTTCCTCTGGATCAACGGTGGGGCGGTTAGGTCAATTTGGGTCCTGTCACCTTCACACTCACTCACTCACTCTTCCACGCTACCACACCTCAACCCCAGTCAGTGCTCCAGTCGCTCTTATCGTATTGGAGCGGCCTCGGCCACATCCCGGTGTGGGGTCCCAGATCACGACTATTAAGAGACTTGACAGGTGGAAGTCTGCCTGCTTCGTCCAGCACATCCTCCAATCCTCAGGTGGAAATGGCACAAGCATTCACCAAACTTGCTCAATGAACAAAGCTAAAACCAATAAAACTACATCCCTACCTGAATGTTTTTGCCCCCTTATTTTGGCATACCGTCCATCAGATCAGGGCACACTTCAGGTCCATTTCATGTTGTAAGTCTTATGTTAAGTCTATCTATCTTATTCATATCCGTATCGGATATAGGGCTTCAACCATAAATATTAGTTATCTAAACTAACTTAACCAAATAAAGAAAATACATTACTTAAAAAATAACAACTGGAACTTGATTGATTGCCACAGGCAAGAAATACAATTATCTTTTCTCCGACTTGTATTATTTTAACCCAGTTGTTAACTAGGATGCATTTTATGTGCTAATGATAATTAAATAGATGTTTTAAAATCCCAATTAAGATTAAATAAAATAACCCTTTCAATAGTTGCACTACTATAGAGTTATGCTTAGGACCATTTTAAAGATTGTGAAAGATTTTTATTCCTGGCATGTCATGATGACGATGATTATGATGATGATAATTATGATGTTTTATTGGGGCATTTAAATCCCATCCATGGGTATTTTTTTTAAATGATTCCCCAGAGCTTCTCTCTGAGTTGGTCTTTAAATTGTATGTAAAGCCAAAACTTTTTGGTTACAGCATGAAAGGATTAGTACCCCTCTCTAGTGTTTATTGTTGTCTATGTACCTGCTGGGGAGATTCTCACTGGTAACCATAGTTTGATGTACATAAGGGGATGGAAAACTCAAAGGGTTTGAATTGTCATAAAAACAATAGGTGAGAGAAAACTTTCAATACGTAAGCCTGTTCTGGTGACAACCATCTAAAAGGGGATATTCTCCCTAGTTAGAGAGATGTCCTCTTACTACCTCCTGTGTCCTGTTACTACCTCTGGGACAGGAAGTGAATGCATCTCCTAGTCACAGACAGAGAAAAAAAACCTGACAGGGTTTTAACCATTCTCTACTCAGTAAAAAAAAAAAAAAAAATGGGCTTTACATACAGTAATAAAATAATTTCATTGGGTCACCCATATCTTTAGAACTGCTAGAAGAGACAAACATATCATTTGTACTGATTTACTAAATATCACCAAAGTACTTTGTTATGTATATTTTGCCTTTTATGTGTGCAGTAATTTACAAAATCAATAGAAAGAAGTAGAAGAAAGAACATTCAGAGAACGTTTTCTTAAAATAAAATGGAAACAGTTCACATGGCAGGATTCAGCAAAACACTTAAGTATAAAAAAAGTCCTAACACTCTTGTTACGTTCATGCATTTGCAAATAGAACCTTAAGACGTGAATACTGAAATAACATTTCTTGTCACGTTGTTTTAATGGCAATAAAAGCTACATTATAGCACTTAAGGATTTCCTAGCAATGGAAGATTAGAACTTCAGAATAGTGTAGGAAGGACTCTTATGAAAAGAAAAAAAGTAACGTTATTTTGCTAAAGCAATAAAAAATTTTTTTTTTTTTTCAACAGCCTGGTGAAGACAAAGAAGTGATTGCTTTCTGTAGCAAAAGTAGAAAGAGAAGCCCAAAAAACTGACTATACAGAAGCACTTTTCTGCATAGAAGGATGTCCTGTGATTACAAGTTGGAAAGTTAATTCAAAGCACGAGGATGTAAAAGGAAAAGAAGCAATCGATAAAGGGAACCAGTCAGAAAGATGGCTAGACTGCAAGATCAATAACCTATTTCCCCCAGTCTGGGCAGCGGAAATTGCGTACTATCAATAGTATAACAGAATGTCAGTTATCTAGTCTTGTGTCCTGCTGCCACACCAACCATTAACTTAGCAATGACAGCCTATTGATGTCAGCTTGCTCAAATGGCTTTTAGTAAATGACAAATGGTTTACACTAGGACTGTGTAACTGCTTGGGAAAAAGAAAGCCAGGAGACAAAATGGGCACGTGAGAGAACAATACAGAAAACTGTATTTCTAGCAATACATGCTACTGCTGTGTTTCTACAAGGCAATATGACTTTAAATACAACCAGTATGGATGGAGAAATATTGCTTGCAGAAAAGGATTCATCTTTTCGCATCTTAACAGGATGTTTCCTTTCTGTTTTAATACTTTCAACTCTTCTGGGAAACACATTGGTCTGTGTAGCTGTCATCAGGTTTCGTCATCTGAGGTCAAAAGTCACAAACTTTTTTGTGATCTCTTTAGCAGTGTCTGACCTTCTAGTGGCAGTGCTGGTCATGCCATGGAAAGCTATTGCTGAGATTGCTGGCTTCTGGCCTTTTGGTTCATTTTGTAATATATGGGTAGCTTTTGATATTATGTGCTCAACGGCATCCATCTTGAACCTTTGTGTCATCAGCGTTGATAGGTACTGGGCCATCTCAAGCCCTTTTAGATATGAGAGAAAAATGACCCCAAAAGTAGCCTTTATCATGATAAGTGTGGCTTGGACTTTATCAGTCCTAATATCTTTCATTCCTGTGCAGCTTAACTGGCATAAAGCAAAGACAACTAGTTTTTTTGACCTGAACATTACATTTCAAGGCACTGCAATGGATAATTGTGATTCCAGCTTAAATAGGACATATGCAATTTCCTCATCTCTTATTAGCTTCTATATACCTGTGGCCATTATGATTGTAACCTACACAAGAATATACAGAATAGCAGCAAAACAAATAAGACGCATCTCAGCTCTGGAAAGGGCAGCTGTGCATGCCAAGAACTGTCAAAACAGCACTGGCAATGGAAGTAGCATTGATTGCCAACAACCTGAAAGCTCTTTGAAGACCTCATTTAAAAGGGAAACAAAGGTTTTGAAGACTTTGTCAGTGATCATGGGAGTTTTTGTATGTTGCTGGCTGCCCTTCTTCATATTAAACTGTATGGTGCCGTTTTGTGACCCCAGTGTCTACATGCATGGAGCAGAACCTTTCTGCATTAGCTCCACCACATTTGACATTTTTGTATGGTTCGGATGGGCCAATTCTTCATTAAATCCCATCATATATGCTTTTAATGCTGATTTCCGAAAGGCTTTCTCAAACTTGCTAGGCTGCTACAGGATTTGCCCTACATCAAACAATGCTATAGAAACAGTTAGCATAAACAATAATGGGGCAGTGCTCTACTCATGCCACCAAGAGCCCAAAGGTTCCATTCCTAATGAGTGTAATTTAGTTTACTTGATCCCACATGCGATTATCTGTCCTGAAGAGGAAGTCCTGAAAAAAGAGGAGGAGAGTGGCTTATCGAAAAGTTTAGACAAAATGTCTCCAGCATTCTCTGGTATTTTGGATTACGATGCAGAGGTCTCACTAGAAAAGATAAATCCTATCACACAGAATGGGCAACCAAAAAGCTGAATAATGAATATGAGGTTGTGAGGCTTGGAGTTGATGCTTACCCTATGAACTATGGAGCTATTGGACACCATTGCAGAGCATTATTAATAAAGACATGTGACTTTTAAATAGATTTTTAAAGATGCATTCCAATGTATTTTGTAAAAGTGTTTATTTTTGTGCTGTTCACAGGGAAATAAGCTTATTGATAGGAGGCCATTTAGTAATGTTTTCATAGATGGTGCATACAGCGTATTCTGTATTATGAGAATGTGTCTTTGTTTATTGTACAGACTTTCAGAAGAAATAGAAGTATTATACTGACAGCATACAATGGACAGAGTCAATAAAATGTGAAAAAATGTTTGGAAAAGTTAAATAACTTGGAAGGAAAAGGACTTACAAATTTCAGGCTCACAGGATAAACCTGTCAGCAAATAGCGCTTGCAATGTGAAAAGTGAATAATTAGATAATTCAATAATCTTATACAGTAATACCTCGGATTGCGAGTAACGCGGTTTACGAGCGTTTCGCAATACGAGCTATTATTTTAAAAAAAACCTGACTCGGTTTGCGAGCGTTGTCTCGCAAAACGAGCAGGATTCAAGCCTCTGGGGTGTGCAGTACCACATTTGGCCAGAGGTTCGGGGGCACCGGTGACACTCAGAGCCGCTCAGAAACACTCGGAAACACTAGTGTCTCCGAGCCTCTCCGAGAGCATCTGAGTGGTTCCGACGCCCCAGCACCTCTGGTTACATGCGGTACTGCATACACTAGCAGTGCCACTGGAACTGATTATCTGAGTTTCCATTATTTTCCTATGGAGAAACTCGCTTTGATATACGAGTGCTTTGAATTACAAGCATTCTTCTGGAACGAATTATGCTCATAATCCAAGGTACCACTGTATTCCGTTTTCTTAAACAAGAAGAGGAACCCCTAAATGGATGCCAAAGTGCAACTAATAAAAACAATACATATGAACAAAATAGGTTCCAAAAATACATATACAAAATTGTGTTTAAAAAGTGCTCAGTCCCAAAACATAGTGCAAATGATGAAATCCTCCATCAATTAAGTGCCTTGTGTTTTTCTTCATATATTGCTTCTTATTTCAGTGCCACCAATACACTGTGTGTAAGGTAAAGGTCCCTACTCACCAGATGTAGTTGACCCTCTTGTCATTTGACAAAGAGGAGTCAAAAGTGCTTTACGTGGTCTCTCACAGACCCGTGATGGTCTCCGGAAATCATGATGTTCGTTCTCCCCGTGGTGGATCAATTATGGAGAAAAAAGAGAGAAGGACTTGCCTCTCATAGTGTAAAAAAGTTCAGTTTTATTGGTGAAAAGCTTCGTTAGCTGATTACATACATCTGATAAAAAATAAGGGCATCCCAATAGTCAACGGAAGCCGCGGACCAGCTAGACTCCGATGTGCGTTCTAGCTGCGTGAGGGTCTACGCACCGCATGTTCTAATTTGACGTGTTTCATCATCACGTTACGTCTTCAGAAGTCCAAGTGGAACGTCAAATTGGAAAGCACAGTGTGTAGACCCTGGCAGCTGGAACGCACACCGGAGTCTAGCTGGCCCGTGACTTCAGCTGGCTATTTGGATGCCCATAATTTTTATCTGATGTATGTAGTCAGCTAAGGAGCTTTTTACAAATAAAACAGAACTTTTTTACACTGTGAAAGGCCCGTCCTTCTATCTTTTTTCTCCATAATTTTGCCATGAGTGTCCACCGCAGGGAGAACGAACATCGGGGATTCCCGGCGACCATCACGGGTCTGTGAGAGACCACTTAAAGCCCTTTTGACTCCTCTTTGTTATATTACAAGAGGGTCAACTACATCTGGTGAGTAGGGACCGTTACCTTACCTGGTGGCAATGAAATGAAAAGCAATATATGAAGAAAAGCACAAGAAACTTAATTGAAGTGTTGGATTGCATCATTTGAACTATGCTTTGGGACTGAGCACTTTTTGAACACAATTTTGTATATGTATTTTTGGAACCTATTTGGTTCATATGTATTGTTTTTTAATGTTTTTATTAGTTGCACTTTGGTATCCATTTAGGGGTTCCTCTTCTTGTTTAAGAACACAGAATATATGATTAGTTAATTATCTAATTATTCACTTTTCACATTGCAAGTGCTATTTGCTGACAGGTTTATCCTGTGAGCCTGCAATTTGTAAGTAATTTTCCATTAACAGTTTGAAATAGCAGGTGCACAAGGTTTTATTGGCGCGAGTGTATTTACTTTTAATTAACTTGGAAGGAAAGTAAGGAACAACATATAAATATTTGATGTGCAATATTAAGAATTTGATAGGGCAGTATGCCATGATAAGAAATGTGCAACTTATATTAAGTGGAATTTAAGGCCAGTACTTACTAAGCTTAAAACTGCTCTTAACCTGTTCTAACACCAACACTAACTACCCTGTAGACTGAAGACGCTTATGCTTACCTGTTCTCAGGACATTCTGTTCATGTTATCAGCTCCCAGCGGCCTTCTCCAGGGGAGAGGAGGGACAATGGACAACAGATGCCCCATAGTAAACCTATGGGTGACTTCAAGGCTCAGGCATTCCATCTGATGTACACAAAACAAAAGGGAACAGCGCCCTCTAAATGCAGCAAGATAAAAACGATTTTTAATTTAAATAATAAAATACACTCACATTTGAGTAGAGGTAGTAAGGCATGTGAAGGGTTAATAGGGCTTCATCCGCAGATCCTCTGATGGTATGATGATTTCCCGGATAGCTGGAGTGGGATCCTCAATCCTGTGATTTCTTCCAGCCTGCACCAGATGTAGAGAAGCGTCGGCCGGGAGCTGGGAACTGGAGTCTGGATTGTGGAGGCTCTGTGGGGTCACTTTCGGGTCGGAGGTAAGCAGGAAGTGCTTCGCGTTCAGGACATTCATGTCCCTTCTTCAGGCATATGAACTATGCCTGAAGAAGGGACATGAATGTCCTGAACGCGAAGCACTTCCTGCTTACCTCCGACCCGGAAGTGACCCCACGGAGCCTCCACAATCCAGACTCCAGTTCCCAGCTCCCGGCCGACACTTCTCTACATCTGGTGCAGGCTGGAAGAAATCACAGGATTGAGGATCCCACTCCAGCTATCCGGGAAATCATCATACCATCAGAGGATCTGCGGATGAAGCCCTATTAACCCTTCACATGCCTTACTACCTCTACTCAAATGTGAGTGTATTTTAACATTTAAATTAAAAATCGTTTTTATCTTGCTGCATTTAGAGGGCGCTGTTCCCTTTTGTTTTGTCTGTTCCAGAGCCTCTTCTAGCTGTTTACCTGAACTGGCAGCCATCTATTTATCTCAGCAATCTCGCCCTAAATTTTCAGCCCTTCCATACATGGACTTATACACTATACCAGTGAACTATTGTTGACTAAGCCCACATATCCCTGCCTTGGGCACAATGCCTTTTCTTTCCCTTATATAGCATTATACAGACCTCTCCAAAGCGCGCCATACCAAACCCACTTTTTCATTCCATCTGATGTCAATGCTCTCTCCTCTCCCTTGTAGCTGGCACCTGCCCATACCAAAGCGCTCTGAGAATAGGCAAGTATATAAATCTTACTTCTACATGGTATTTAGTATAGGTGTTAGAAGGGGGTGGGAGCAATTTCAAGCTTAGATAATCCTAGCCTTGAATTTTACTTTAATTTAGAATGTAATGTCACACTACCTAAAAATAATTAAAACCAAATGATGTAAGATCATTACTGTACAACTGCAACCCCTAAATAAAGGGCCAGTCCACTCAAAACAGTCTTTAGGAGGTTAAAGGAAGTTAAATCATTCATTAGCTACTTATGTTGGTTGCAGTGCAACCAACATTCACCCAACTATACAAAAAAGTGGCAACTACCCCAACCTCTAACTGGCCTTTGCAGCAAGTTGCACATAGAAGGGCAATACATATCAGAAACAAAGGCTTTCCCAGCACACTTATTAATCAGCCTGCAAACTATCCAAATTGGCCCTGTCTAACAGTTTACATTAAAAACCAGGGGGTTTTGCAGGCTGGCTGGTAAGTAAGGTGGGAAATCCTTTCTTTGTTTGTGATGTGCATTGCCTTTCCTTGTGCAACTTTCTGCAAAGGCAAGTTATAGGCTGGGGTGGCTGGCACTTTTTTGTAATCCGTAACAGATCTAGCATACAGGCCAGTGGACCCATATCAGAAGGGCCAGGGCATACCATTTCTGTTCTATTTTAATACAAATGTGTATGCATCATCAATATATTAATGAGGGCAGTGCAAAGAATAATAATAGGGTATGGGCCTGTTTAGATGTATTGCACTGTGTTCAGCAAAATAGCCAAGTGTACAAACACATCAGGCTTGCTGCCTGCCGCCCAATGCACATGGGGATTTTTAGATGGCTTTTTGACTGGCCACCTACACCTGCTCTTAGGAATAGGAATGAGAGAATTTTGCAGTTGGTAAAATTTTGCCAAAGCTGAAAAAGGTTTTCAAAAGCTAAGTTTACCTTTGTAAAAAAATAAAAAAAATAAATGCATATATTTTTTCCAGAAAAAAAATGTGTGTTTATTATTTTTTCACAAGAGTCTTCAGAGCATTGCACCAGTGATCCGTTGATCACAAGTGCAATGTTAGGCTCACGCAGACACTGACTAGAGCTCTGTGCCTGTTCCTCTGTATGGGCTGTCATTTTCAAAGCACACTCACGATCCACTAAAACTTCAAGTCCATCTACTACAGTGGGAGACAGGACTTGTAGTTTATGCATTCACAGTTTTCTCTGAATGAATAATGTGGCTGTGCACCACTTGTTCGACTAACTGTTGTGCTGTGTTTACAAAAAGAAAGCAAAGGCAGTGAAAGATGTAAAAAATAACAGCCACAGTACACAAAACAGAGGACAACACAAAGAACGATAAACAGCAAAAAGAAAATAAATAAACAAATACTTAAAATCTCCAAATTAATGACTATAAAGTAGATGACACATTTTCAAGCAAATTTCACCTATCATATATGAGAGTATCTTGTCCTTCCCATTGCCAATGATTTTTGCCAAATTTTCAGGACGATAACTTTCAGTTTAGGAGTTGTTATCTTAAAAGGCTAAAAGGGTGCTTCTTGTTTCAAAGACGCACTGGTACACTGATGAGCAGGAGTAGCAACTTACCTGCATATCCCAATTTTTCACAGCACTTTGTGGGACAGTTTGAATGTTTTCCCTTTATAAAACACTTGTCCTATGCTGATGTGCGGTTATTAATTTAGCAGTGGACTGGCATGGTTTGGCTTGCCTACAATGTGGAAACTAACCTCTATGCCTGATATTCTGCACTGGTAGCAGGTTATTTTTTTTTAAATTAATTTATTAAATAAGTAATAGGAAAATAGAAAATACAGCAGATCCAAACCTGGTTATCTGGATCAGTTTGCACATTGTTAATTATTGTAAAATTAGGAAACTATCATGAGGAACTGAATTCTTAAAGTGTTTGTAAAGCTTCATTTTGTTTTTACTAACATAACAAACATGGTATACTTACCTGCTCTGTGCAATGGTTTTGCCCCCGACCCACTTCTTACCAGGCCTCACTGACACTCCTGGCTCCTCCTCTTCATCCAGTGCCCCCACAGAAAGGTGCTTCCTATGAGGGCACTTGTGCGGGCTCGCTCCCAAGCTCCGCTGCCTGCATCTATAGACCCAGACAGCCGGGCATGGCCCCGCTTCCTGCTCCTTCGTCACAGAGTTTGATTGACAGCAGCGGGAGCCAATGGCTCCCACTGATATCAATCTTCTTTGTGAGGATGGACAGAGCAGGGAGAGCTGCTGCTCTCCTGCACAGCACTGGATTGCAATGGGGCTCAGGTAATTATAAGGGGGGGCACCTGGAAGGGATCCCAGGCACAGTTTTTATAGAATATTGCATAGAATGCATTAAAGTAAAAAAAACCCTAAGGCTTTACAGCCAATTGTAAAGGTTGTGGCACAATTAGGATTTTCAATATAAATATCTTACAATGAGAGTACTAAGAAATAAAAGACAGTGCATGAATAAATGTTATAGTTCTTTGCACTTTTAAAACAGCTAGGAAGTACTCTAGACAAATCCCAAATTAAATGATAAATGTGGAAAATAAGCTGTTTATTTTGGATTCTGACACAATGTCCTGTTTCTGTTAATTTCAGAAAATATTTTTTGTTATGTAGTATCAGTATTATATGTATTTAGCCTTTTATTCCAATTGTACTTTGGCAAAAAACAAGCAAAAAACAGTCCAGGTTCATTGAGGATACCGGGACCCATTATCCTGGTTTGGAAAACCACTTTTCACTCTATTTTCAATGTATCTGGATTGCTAATTGGAAAGCTTCAGCTCTGACACAGCAGGGGGCATGTCAAACCACTGCAGAGATACCACTGCTTACACATTGCTAGTAGCTATATATGCTAGCGTGGTTTTAACCGTCACTAGGGATCAATTGAAAACAGTAAGACAAATAAGACATTTATTAAACACTTTTTCACTGTGCCCTCAAGGTACCTGGATATTTTTAGCAAAGTACAATTGGGCTTTGAATTTAAAAAGTTTCTCCGTAGTGCTGTATTTATTTATATAGTACGTTGTACACAGTGTTCAGCTTTATCCAGTTGTAATCCCAAAACAGCTGGCAAGGAAGCTAAGGAATGACCAGCAGCACGTAAAGTGGCACTATGAAAGTTTACAGTTAAATGTTCTCCTGTACATAAGCTCATAAAACAGTTTACTGAATGTTTAAGAAACTACTACTGAGCTCTTCTGGAGCATATTTACTAAAGGAGTAGAACACTCACTTCTGCTTTAGTAAATCAAATCCTTTCACTCTTTTATGACTCTGTCCTTTAAGAAGATTAATGCAAGAAGCATACAAGGTGCAATTAAATGAAATGGTTGTTACCTTACCATGATGGATTGTGTAAAATATTTCGTAAATGCCTTTATAATTTCCTGTTTGAAAAATAATGGAGCCTTATAGTAAGAGTGGGTATTTTTTTAAGAAAATATTACTGTAAGCATATTCTACTTTTATTTATTATGTTAAATCAATATTTTTAAGAGATAAAACAAAAACTCTATAAAGATTTACCTTTATTTAGCTTATTTTAAACTGCTCCGTTTTGTGACAATTGTCCGATGTTTCATTTCTGCAATCAGTACAGTAAATTTGATATTTAATAGGCAAAATAATCCATCCATTCACTTTCTCAACCTGTATCTCTTTCATATGTGATTTCCAATTCTAAACTAGACTTTCTCTAAGTGTGTTCAGTAGATTTATCAATGGTGTCTCATTAATGGAAATCAATGGAACACATTTAATTATAGCTTAATTCTTTCTGATCCTTATTAGAAACTCTGTGCAGTGCTGATCAGCAATACAGATACTATAATTACTTGCAGATACCTGCAAATTTGTGTTGTCAGCTTATTCCAGTTTTATACATATCATGCGTTATCATCAACTGTTTTTGCATTCCCACAATGAAGAACGCATTGACACGTAGTTCACATCTGTGAAAGGAAATGCCAAAGAAATTTTATACTGAAATCAGGATCTGCCTACCATATATACGTATGTATGGATGATTTTAAAGTAAGTGAAATCCAGGGTCTCCCATTCATCCCTATATGGCATTCTGCCCCCATGTGCACAAATAAGTTAACTCACGAAATACTGGGTGCTAAAATTGGGACTAACACAATGTACTTTAGAAAATGACGTAAACTCATTAACTTCTATTTTCTTTTCATTCTCTTGTTGTTCTCTGACATCAACTGTCAGTCCCAATCACACACAGTCAAATGCCCTTGTCTCATGGGCTGTGCAGGAAGTACATTTGTCCGACCCTCCTTAAAGTGGTAGTAAACCCTCTGTTTGTATTTTTACCTACAGGTAAACTTATAATAAAGCTTACCTCAAGGTGAAATGAAAATCTCCTAAACATGCACTGTTTAGGATATATTCTAGCCAGCAGCAGCCGGTGACCTCACCGACGCATGTGCTCTGAAGGAACGGCTGAAGGTGACGTTATCGTGGCTCGGCCAGTCAGACAGCCGTAAGCCCGGAAGGAAGACAGGGTGAAGATGAAAGCCTCTGCAGCATTGCCACTGGAGGGCTTTGTTTTAAGGTACGTCATTCATAATGTGCTAGTATGCGATACATGCTAGCACATTATGATATTGCCTTGCAGGGGGAACAGGTGCACAAGAAGAGGGGAGAGAGCATACTGCTGGGATGTGACTAGAACATCTTCAGTATTTCTCTTATTAACTTTGAGGATTAGTTCCTCCACAGTTTTTGCAGCTACAGATGTCAGTGAAGGCTTATTTTAAAGCTTTAAATAATGCTTGTTATGAATATGTAAATATTTGAATATCTACAGCCTGGCCCTGTTTTACTGGTAACAGTTTTATCTGGAAACACATCTGTTTCACTGCTGACCAGCTGCTGCAGGTATTCGACTCTGGATAGGTGGGTGGAATACCTGTTTCTCACAGCTGCATGCAGAAGTTCCTTCTGCCAGCTTGTACATGATGTAGTGATGTACAAGCCATCAGGAGGAACCACTTTGTGTGACGAGAACCAGCCAAAGCAAATAAACCATCAAAAGTGCACAAGTCAACAGTTGCTTACAGTCTGAGTTTAGAAAAAACTAAGTGGTTAGTAATGTCCATCCCCAGGCCAACTTATTCTGATGCAATAAAGACAACATGGACAGGAGCATGGGATCCAGTTAAAAGGCTGTATCAATTTATTACAATACTTACATAATAGCACACTTACAGTCCAGCAGCAGAGCGGGTCTGTAACCAGCTGGCACCAGAGTTTAACAACTGCTATCACTCATAGCCCAATCTAGTTGCTTTTGTGAAAGTAATGACCTGTATCTATTCAAGCTGGATACAAGCTGCTGGAATGTAAGTGTGCTATTGTTTTTTATGTAATACATTAAATACAGCCTTTTTAATGGATCCTGTGCTCCTGTCCATTTTTGTCTTTATTCACACAACCAGAAGTTTGAACTACCTGCAATGGCAAGGGTGCAGCATTTTTAAGACATGGGCCACGGGAAAGGTAGGTATAGATTACTTTATAGGTCTGGTCTCCTTTTTTAGTTGATTTATTATATGACATGCACATTTTACAAGCTCCAGCATCTTTTTTTATTTTATTACAGCATAAATCCAAGAAAAACCCTGACTGCTGTTTGTGCCCCAATTGGACATCCAAATTCCATTTAATTTCCTGTTAAGACAGGAAGTGATATAGCCATATTTCCAGACAGCCACAAATTATTATTTTTTCTTTTCAGTAAAATGGGGAAGGCTTAGAACCTGTGTCAGGTTTTATTACTGTCTGTGTTTTGCTGTCCCGAGACAATCCCTCCCTTAATTTATTGTTACAGGGACATAAAGAAAAATAAATCTTTCTAACAGTACAGCAATACGGATTTCACAGAAGGATTTACTAAATACAAGATACGTTTTGGCTGGAGTTGACCTTTTTAATCTCTCTCTTCATAATGAGTATGGTCAGTGAATTAAAACAAGTAACTGAAGTTTCATTTTCTTACACTATACTTTCAGAGAGGACTATCATGCATTCTTATAATAAAGCTGAAGAATTGTGTTTACTACCTTTTGCCTAGCAACATGTCTTCTGTCTGCTTCTGTCTCACCTGACAGAAGAGTTTGCCCTCATTTTCTCAGCAATGGGAAAAAAATAAAAACAAATCTGCAGCAAGGGTGACACCCCTTGCACTGGCAGAAGCAGAGGAGCAGACATTGATGTTGACATGGTGATCACACTGCCAGCGTCTCTGAGAGATGCAAAAGCTGATGAGTGATTTAGCCAAGCAGCACACACCCTAACCTGAAACTGACTGACCTTTATATAATGAAGTGCTGTCAGCTCAGATATTTCATAACACATGCCAACTAACTAGACAGTGTTCAGAAGCAGGGTCTCAAGGATGTAACACAGCCTAATCTCCAAGTGCTGCATGGTGCCTGGGAGGCTTAACTTGTGACCCTACATCCTTATTCTGAGATGCAAATACTTTGTGAGAGAGTTAGAATAACTTACAAACATATAAAATAAATCAGTGATCATTTACAAAAGACAGTATCCACAGAAACCCACTGGATTTTTGCTGCCTGATTGGTAAAAGGGGAAATCTAATTTGCTTCAATGGCTAAATATATTTTGCACATGATTATTTATCTTTACATTGCGATAATAATGTCTATCTAAATCCAGAAATAAAAATGTAATATACTGCAGCTTACCAGCTCTTAGTGGCTCCATTAAGGCTTGTGTACACTAGGGACAAAGACGGATCGCTTTTCGGAGAAATTTGCCAGGTGGTGAGGAGGCGCTGTGTCCCCTCCTCACCACCAGTATTTATCCCCTAAATGCCACCCACCACACCGCACCTGCATGCATTGCATGCTCATCAATTTGAACAGTGCCCTCAGAACATGTCAGGGGTATAATTCCTGCCCCAAAAAATGAGAAGATAAGCTAATGCACACCCAAATCACAAAATCAGTGCATAAAGGGTTAGTTACATGAATACGTGTGATGGAACCATAGATTGGGTTTCCTAAAGAAATACCCAGGACTAATACTCTATAAATAAATAATAGGCAACACTCCAAAGCATCATGCTTGCGGCATGTGTACACCCCTAGCCACTATCTTTGCAGCTAAAAGGGGAGCAAAAACAAAGCTCAACCACGTCATTATATTGCCTCCTCCCAACTGTAAGTGTAAGCAAGCTATTAGTTGCCTTTTTCAGGCTTTTTCTCTTTTATTTTCATTTTGTAATCTTGCCAGTAACACACTAAAAAGTAAATTTTATGCAACCACCACATCTAAGGACTGGTAAGCTGAAATGTATTATATTTTAGTTCTTGGGTTTAGATACCCTTTATGCCTGCCTGATAAAGAAATAGTAATAGTGTTGTGCATAGCAATGACATCAACACAATTTATTTGCTAAAGGACTACATTTTCCAATTAGCCAAGTGAACCTGTCTTCAGTCATGTGCAGTGTAATGTTTAAAAAAATTAGATATTTTCTTTGCATGTAATTTAGAGCTCTAAGTGAATATGCCTTCATTGAGGTAACTGAAATATGTACTTCCTAAGTAAGTTAACCCTCATAAATCTGCTAATGTCCTCAGTTTTGGAGCAATCCTCAAGAGATTGGAGATTAATGAAAGCCAGAGACTGATTGCTGTTGGAGGTTTGATACAGTTACTATATTTAACCTTACAGCAGATTGTTGGATTGGTTTGACTCCATCTGCACATTTAGACGAAGAAATGCAAACGTGACCTCATCCCTATTTTTAAGAGATATCAGTGAATCTTTTTAGTCATCCATATCACTGTGGTAATAGTGATAGTAAGGCTAACACAACTGGACTAGCTGATTATTCTACATTAATCAGCAAGTCCAGTTGTGTTTGCTTTAGTATTATTAGATTCTTAAAAAAAAAATCCATAAGAAAAATGCACCAAGCCTTAATTGTTTCTCAACCTTAAATGAGATGTAAACCTTAAAACTAAAATTTCATACAAGGTTCAACAAGGTAATGTATTTTAGAAAGTTTTCAATTTCTAAAACTTGTTTTCTTTACCCACCTAAATACTGGGCACTCTTACTCCCTCCTTGCCCAGACCAGTTTTCAGCTTTCAGTGCTGTCACAATTTTATGCTACACTATACCCAAATACATTTTTATAATTTTTTTCACACAAATAGAGCTTTCTTTTGGTGGTATTTAATCACCACTGGGTTTTTTATTTTGTTGCGATATAGGCGAAAAAAAAACATAAAAAAAAAAAAAATAATGTATATTTTCTACTTTCCAATATAAAAAAATATCCAATAAGATCAAATTTCGTCATTCATTTAGGCCAGACTGTATTCTGCTGCATGTCTTTGGTAAAAGAAAATCCCAATAAGTGTATATTAATTGGTTTGTGTAAAAGTTTTATTGCCTAAAAGCTATTCTACGTATTATTGACACTTGATCAATCGAGATGTGCTGACTGCCTATCTCATTTCTTGAGACCCGAAAATGTCAGGACAGTAAAATACCCCCCAAATTATCCCTTTTTGGAAAGAAGACAGTCCAGGGTATTTTTTCCACAATTGTTTGGAAAAAAAAAAAAACTTTTTTTTTTTTATTAAAATTGTCATATTAACAAGTAATTTCTTGTACACAGCACAAGCATACTTGCAATTACACCTCAAAATACTGCTACTGTTCTCGAGTATGGCGATACCACACGTGTGAGACTTTTCCACAGCCTGGCCACATACAGAGCTCCATCATCTAAGTATCACCTTCAGGCACAAGTATTTTTTCCACAAGTTTTTGGAAAATGTGGAAAGAAAATGAAAACATATTTTTTATACACAAAGTTGTCTATTTATAAAATATTTCTAACACATAGCACATACATACCAAAATATACACCCCAAATACATTCTTCTACTCCTCCTGAGCATGTGTGAGACTTTTCCACAGCGTGGCCACATACAGAGGCCCATCATCCAAGTAGAACCTTTAGGCCTTCTAGGGGCATAAATTATACATCTAATTTTCTGTCTACCTATCACATTTTAAAGGCCATGTAGCACCAGGATAATAGCATTACCCACAAAATGACCACATTTTGGAAAGCAAACACCCCAATGTATATTCTATGAGGCATAATGAGTCTTTTGAACATGTCATTTTTTCCACAAGTTTTTGGAAAATGTGGAAATAAAATGAAAAATAGTATTTTTGACTTACCGTAAAATCCGTTTCTCTTGCCGCGTACACACGCCCGTTTTGAATGTCATTGAAAAAAACAAAACAAAGTTTTTCTCGACGTGATTTTTCGTGTTTCCTCTCAAGCACTATTGTGAAGAAAAGTGCTTGAGCAAAGCGCGGTGACGTACAACACATACGAGGGCACTATAAAGGGGAAGTTCTATTCGGATGGCGCCTCCCTTTGGACTGCTTTTGCTGATCCTCGTATTAGTAAAGTTTGGTGAGAGCCGATTCGCGCTTTTCAGCCTCATGCTCTTCAGTCTGTTACAGCGTGACGAATGTGCTATCTCTATTACGAACGTTAGTTTTACCAGAAGAAGCGCTCCCATCTCATACTTGATTCTGAGCACCCTCATAAAAGCATACAAACTACCGGTTTTCACGACGTGAAAAAATAGGGCAGGTTCTAATTTTTTTAGGCCATTTTTCACGTCATTAAAAATGCTCTGGAGCGTACACACAATCGTTTTTAATGACCAATTTAAAAAATGGCATTTTTCACGCCATGAAAAACGGTCGTGTGTACGCGGCATCTGAGTTCATTGACAGACACAGCCTTCTTTATTCAGATCCATAGGGTTATATCGCCCCCTACAGGAGTAGGACACTAGGCAGACAAAAGACTTGGCTATGCCCATGGGCAGTTCTAGGTGATATACATCCCCCCTCTGCTACAGGCCTTCAGTTATGTAACAAGCAGTATCAGAAGTATTAAAACTCCATAGAGGGGTGGGTTATGTGTCTGTCAATTAACTCAGAGAAACTGATTTTACGGTAAGTCAAAAATCCTATTTTCTCTTTCATTCATTGACAGACACAGCCTTCTTTATTCAGAACCATAGGGGTGTCCCAAAGCAGTGCCAAACATGAGGGGTGGGGCAGCCAACAAGAACAAAAAAAAACCAGGCCAACCAGACAACCTGGAGCTCAGTGAAAACCACTAAGAGCCCACCTGACCAGCAAACAAACCCCTCACGAGGGGAAAACCCTCTAGACCGCAGCCTGCTGAACCTTGCAGCCAAAAGAAGCATCCGCAGATGCCAGCACATCCACTTTGTAAAATTTTGTGAAAGTGTGCACCGACGACCAGGTGGCCGCCTTGCAAACTTGCGTTACTGACGCCTGATGATGGAAGGCCCAGGAGGCACTCAGCGCCCGAGTTGAGTGCGCCTTCACCACGAAGGGAGGAACCTGACCCTTGATAGAATAGGCCTGAGTCACCGTCTGCTTGATCCATCTGAAAATGGTCGCCGAGGAAGCAGACAGCCCCTTCTTTGGCCCGTCCGTGATCACAAACAGGGGGTCTGACCTTCGAAAAGACTCAGTGGCCGCCAAATACACCCTGACTGCCCGTACCACATTTAAGGTGTGCAAAGCAAATTCCCTCTTATGTTGCGGCCGGGGACATAGAGAAGGTAACACAATGTCTTCATTTAAATGGAATTCAGAGACAACTTTTGGAAGGAAAGAATGACAAGGACGAAGCACCACCTTGTCCTTGTGAATCATCAGGTAAGGCGTGCGACAGGATAGTGCCGCCAACTCTGACACTCTGTGAGCAGAAGTAACAGCCACCAAGAAGGCCACCTTCTGTGATAGCGTGAGCAGGGGAATTTCTTGAATATCCTCAAACAAAGGTTTCTGTAGAACCGAAAGTACAAGATTCAAGTCCCACGATGGCAAGAGAGAACGCACCGGTGGAACCACATGTCGCACTCCCTGAATGAAGGTACACACCAGGGAATGCGAAGCCAGGGAGCGTTGAAAGAAAACCGCCAAGGCCGACACCTGCCCATTGACAGTACTCAAGGCCAAATTCCTTTCAACGCCCTTCTGAAGAAAAGTCAAAATCCGAGCCACCGAAAAGGAACGTGGGTGAAACCCCACTGACTCACACCACAAAATATACGCTTTCCACATCCGATAATATACCTTCCTAGAAGAAGACTTTCTAGAATCACTGACGCAGATAAGCCCCTATCCTTCAAAACCTGGCTTTCAATAGCCAGGCCGTTAAAGCCAGCGACGGTAAGGCAGGGTGGAAGATCTGCCCTTGGGATAGCAGATCCTCCCTGAGAGGCAGCCACCAGGGGGGCGTCTGCGACCAGACGCACCAGGTCGGCGTACCAAGACCGACGAGGCCACTAGAATGACCGGAATTCCTTCGGCCTCGATCCTGCGCAACAGCCGTGGCAGAAGCTTGAGAGGAGGAAAGGCATAGATCAGACGATACTGGCCCCACGGAGTGACCAGAGCATCTGAGGTGTCCGCCAGAGGGTCCCGAGACCTGGCCACAAACCTCTGCACCTTCCTGTTGATTCGAGATACCATCAGATCTACCTCTGGAGATCCCCAGCATAGGCAGATCTGTTGAAATACCTCCTGATGGAGAGACCACTCCCCTTGGTCCAATACTTGAAGACTGAGGTAATCCGCCTGCCAGTTGTCCACACCCGGAATGTGAACGGCGGAGAGGGCCGGGACGAAACGTTCTGCCCACCATAGAATGCCGGCTACTTCCAGGCCGGCTAACACACTCCTCGTTCCTCCCTGGTGGTTGACATAGGCCACCGCTGTGGTATTGTCTGACTGGATCCGTATCGGTAGCCCCTGAAGCCGATCCGTCCAATGATGCAGACAGAGTCTGGTCACCTGGAGTTCCAAGATGTTGATAGGTAGCCTGGATTCCTCCAGCGTCCAGTGACCCTGAGCCAAGCTCAGGCCCAGGACTCCTCCCCACCTGGACAGACTGGCATCGGTGGTGACCACCGTCCAGTACAGAGGGAGAAAGGATTTCCCCTGCCGAAGAGCTGGGGAACGAAGCCACCAGATCAGGGACCCTTTGGCTCCTTGACTCAGCTGAATCTGACTGTCTAGAGACTCGGCAGATTTGTCCCATTTGAACAAGATTTCCCTTTGCAAGGGTCTCGTATGAAACTGAGCGAACGGAACCGCCTCGAACGTAGACACCATCAGGCCCAGTACCCGCATGCAAGTCGGCAGGGAGATCCACCTGCCGCCTGTAATTTCTGGAGTTTGTGCTGCGGAAGGACCACTCTGGCCTGAGCGGAATCCAGAGTCAGACCCAAATAAACCAATTTCCGAACTGGGGTCAACGCAGACTTTTGGTAGATTATCAGCCACCCAAAATTTGCTAGAGTCTGAACAGTGATCTCCACGTCGCCCCTCAGGGCGGCTGAGGACTCTGCTCGCAGCAGAAGGTCGTCCAGATAGCGCAGAACAGAAATTCCCCGCTGGCGCAAGTGTGAAACGCGTCAGCTGTCCTGGTTTATGCTGGTTTTTGTAGTGCCTGTCTTTTTTCAATAAACATACGTTGGATTGGAGTGCGGCTGTCCTCACTATTTTTGTTTTCAGTCCTCAACACTTTGGTGAGGACTGAAAACAAAAATAGTGAGGACAGCCGCACTCCAATCCAACGTATGTTTATTGAAAAAAGACAGGCACTACAAAAACCAGCATAAACCAGGACAGCTGACGCGTTTCACACTTGTTCAGTGTTTACTCATAGCTGACAGCTGACAGGGAAGAGGACGCCGGCTACGGAAAAATGGCCGCCGGCTGTGCTGCACGAGACTACCACACATGAAGGAGAACCCTGTAGCCTCCCAGGATAAGAGTGAGAGAAAGAGAGGATCCGGGCACCAGACCCAGTGCCTCCCCCCGTGGTAAGCACAGCACCTAGGCGGTGCACACCCCCAGCATTCAACCCCGTTCCCCAGGATCCACCACAGGCACACTATCCCATATGGAGGGGGGAGGGGAAAAGGAGGGTAACCCAGGGACCTCCAGGGCTAGGAAAATAGGGTGCAAGGATAGAAGGGACCCATAGGGCCGACTAACCCGGGGAGGGGCCCGCGTCCGCCACAAAAAAAACCCTAAGGGGAGAGGGGGATCTTTACTCACCATACCAGGACCAAACGGGCATCGCTCCACACAGAACCTCCTCGCCACTGAAGTGGGGGGCTGTCGGCCATGAGGGATGCTGCGACTCGAGCCTAGACCTGGTCGTATTCGACCTTGTGAGATGTTTAACTCGCAGGGCCAGCCCCCGTCCAATGGGGCTATGTCACGGCGGACCTAGCGTGTAGCTGTCGTCTGCACGCGCTCACTGGGAAGACACTGGGGTGACCACTGGATCGAATGTCCAGCCCGTCGCCTAGCCCGGCAGTTGATTGTAGATCTCACCAGAGCAATCCAGGGAAAAAACAACAAACAAATAAATAAATAAATAAATAAATAAAAATTGCCAGGACAAGAGATCCCAACAGGGAACTAGGTCCTTACTCTTGACTAGGCAGAAAAAAACTGAAGGCCTGTAGCAGAGAGGGGGGTGTATATCACCTAGAACTGCCCATGGGCGTAGCCAAGTCTCTTGTCTGCCTAGTGTCCTACTCCTGTAGGGGGCGATATAACCCTATGGTTCTGAATAAAGAAGGCTGTGTCTGTCAATGAATGAAAGAGAAACATATTTTTTTACACAAAGTTGTCAATTTATAAAACATTTCTAACACACAGCATGCACATAGCAATAATTACACCACAAACTACATTCTGCTACTACTTCTGCGTATGGTGATACCATATGTGTGAGACTTTTCCACAGCCTGGCCTCATACAGAGGCCCAACATCTATGAAGCACCTTCAGGTGTTCTAGGAGCATAAATTACACACCTATTTTCCTGACTACCCATAACATTTTTGAAGACCGTGGAGCACCAGGACAATGGAAACACTGACAAAGGGACCACATTTTGGAAAGCAAACATCCACCTGAGGTTTTAGTAGTGCAGTTGTTGTCAGAGGATGAGTAAGACTGGTGTCTTGCATTGTCCATAGAAAGGACTGGTCAAGGCAGCAAGCAAGAACATGATCTATACAGTAAAGGCAAAAGGCTGACATTCAGGAAGCAGGCAGATCCATAAATAGTGCAGGGTCCAGGCAGCAAGCAGAGATGTGGTCAGTTCAGGTGGCAGGCAGAGGCATAGTTGGTCAGGGTCAGATGACAGCAGGCAGACACATAAGGCTTATGGGCCAGGTAAGACATGGACACAGGGGTAGAAGCTTCTTCTCACCCAAATCTCTTTGAAGCCTCTGGTCAGCAGACCCTAATCCGAGAATTACAAAACCCATAGAAAACCAAAAATTTAGTTTTCTCCACTCGGGGAAACTATTCTGGAGTCCCTTACATACGTTAGAACGCTGTGTTATCTTGAATCCCACCAATACAGTGACAGGGCAAAAGATCTATTCATGCAGTAGGCAAAAAGCATGGTCGAATAACAGACCAAGTTCAGTTCACGTGGAAGGCAGAAACTTTGTTGATAGTTCAGGTGGCAGGCAGAGGAAATAAGCAGTCCAGGGTCAGTTCAGAAAGCAGGCAGAGGCATGGTCATACAGGGAAATAGCAGATAGCGGACACTGGAAAAATATCTTCAATTCACTTATACTCCACTAATAGTGTAGTGATATATGATAGCTCTGGAAGCACTCTCCAATACAAAGGCTTGGCTGGGAGGGACATTGGGGACAATAGTATCAGGTATCAGGTGTCACAGCGAATTCCGTTACTAGAACATACACACCATTTTATTTGGGGTTTTCAGCCTGTTTGGCTAAGAGGGAGGCAATTGGGGAAATGTCTTTGCTTATGGTCACTGAATCAGAGTGAATTTGTTTAGGGGCATTGCCATTCGGATAAAGAAGGGCTGTGATAATGTTCTCTTGGTATTTCAGGTAGGATAGGGATCTTTGTGTGCAAGAAAAGATGACATAAGAATTGTACAGGGCTAACTGAAAGAAGGAGAAACCCCTGTTTTTAAAGCATACTGTTAGACAGGTTAATTTAATTGTCCGTGGGCTGGTCGGTAAGTGAACTTGTAGTTTTCCTTGGATTTATCCTTGGCCTTTTTGCTAACATATGTTGCCTCCTAATGCTGCTTGCTGCAATGATCAGTTATAGGTGAGGGCAGTGGTTTTCTTTTTTGTACTACTGTTATATTGGTCAGGCAACGCACTGACACATTTGCAGCCATTGTGCTATGTGCTGGGTGTTCAGTGTGCCCCTGTACCTTTAAGAAGGGGTGGGCTCCCTTCAGTCCATCTGCCCTCCATTTATCCATTAGAATGCACTCATAAACTAGTGATAGGACTACAGATGCCAGGGTGCCTTGGCGGGGCCTGTAGCTTACACATGTATTTGCAAATGTGTGCAGACTAAACCCCTGGTTAATTTGGTTGTCGGCGGACTGGTCGGTAAGTGAGCTTGGAGTTTTCCTTGAATTTATTCTTGGCCTTTTTTCTGAAAGAAGTAGATGGCTACCTTTTCATACCGATAGATTGATCTCCTGGTGGCTAAGTAGAGATGTAACATCTGGTCGTTCATATCCACCCCCCCATGAACTAGTTATAGTGGTGTATGCATTTTGGTTTCTGAATGGGCCTTATTTTGTTTGAAGTTCCACCGAGGTGTCATTGTGGAGTGGGGAAAAGATATAGACATCTCTTTTTGTATCTCCACGTTTAGGGCTAGTATCTCTTCATTATGCAAACTGGCCGTTTTTTCCCTGTTTTAACTGTGACCAAAATTTGTGGGAAGCCCTTGTAGTTGGCTTGCACTGTCCCACAGGCAACAGTTTGCTTTAGATAGAGATAGAGATGGTGGAATAGTGGGAGACTTTATCTACATATGGATGGTAACCCTTCTCAAATAGTGGTTCTAAAAGTTGCCAAACTATTTTGCCATTAGCCCCCATATAGGTAGGGCATCCAGGGGGCTGTAGCTGGCTGTCCATTCCCTGATAAATTTTGAAGTTGTATGTATATCCTGTGATCCTGTTGCATACCTCGTAGAATTTTACCCCATATTTAATGTCAAGTCTTCCAGTAAAGTGGATAAGGGACTCATCTACAGAAATATTTTTGTTGGGAGTAAACATTTCCTTGAACTTACTGCAAAAAATGTGGATCAGTGGCTGAAATTTGAACAGTTTATCGTAATCCGGATGATTTTGAGACGGGAATTGGGTATTATTATTGAAGTATAAAAGCCTCTTAACATCTCATAGCATGTTCTGGGCATACAAGAAGAATAAACTGGCATGTGATGTATGGATTGGGTAGATCAGTATGAATGGACTTTTTTTTCTCAGTCCCATAATAAATTTAAGTTCAAGAAAAACTTTAAATTCCTCTACGGTGATGGGTTTCCAGACAAATGTGCGGGCATACGACAAATTAGGATTGTTGTCAATATGTTGGTTGGCATAAAGATTCTACTGCTCCAGAATGAAATTTAGCAAATCATCAGTAAAAAATAAATGAAAAAATAAATTGGGCCTGACTGCGCTATAAAAGGGGGATTTGTAGGTTCTGCCGAATTAACGGGCAGCCATGTGGCATTTTAAAATAAGTCTGGGAGGCTAGTATGGGCCCTACTTCCTTGTTGTGGGTGGGACACCCCTCTACTAGTAGGCCTATCATCTGGGAGTGCTGCACTGCTTGTACTCGTCACTGCACCTGGATTTACAGCGCTACTGGTGGATGTCTGCTCCTGCTCAGATCTCCTAAATCTTTTTGTTTGGACTATTTCCCTTCTCAAAATCTGTTGCTGACCCACTTCTTTCAACTGGCTCATACTCAGAATCTGAGTCTGACAGAGAGACAGATGTTGATCACTGGTACACTGAAATATGTGGATTTGACACTGGTACACTGTGACAAATGCAGATTTGACACTGGTGCACTGTGACAGATGTTGATCACTGGTACACTGTGGCAGATGTGGATTTGACACTGGTACACTGTGACAGATGTTGATCACTGGTACACTGACAGATGGGGATTTGACACTGGTACACTGTGACAAATGTGGATTTGACACTGGTACACTGTGACAAATATTGATGATCACTGGTACACTGTGACAGATGTTGATCATTGGTACATTGTGACAGATGTTGATGATCACTGGTACACTGTGACATATGTTGATGATCACTGGTACACTATGACATATGTTGATCACTGGTACATTGTGACAAATGTGGATTTGACACTGGTACACTGTGACAGATGTTGATCACTGGTACACTAAAATATGTGGATTTGACACCGGTACACTGTGACAGATGTTGATGATCACTGGTACACTGTGACAGATGTTGATCATTGGTACACTGTGTCAGATGTTGATGATCACTGGTACACTGTGACAGATGTTGATTACTGGTACACTGTGACAGATGTGGATTTGACACCAGTACACTGTGACATATGTTGATCACTGGAACACTGACAGATGGGGATTTGACACTGGTACACTGTGACAAATGTGGATTTGACACTGGTACACTGTGACAAATCTTGATGATCACTGGTACACTGTGACAGATGTTGATCACTGGTACACTACACAGTGACAGATGTTGATCATTGGTACACTGTGACAGATGTTGATGATTACTGGTACAATGTGACAGATGTGGATAATCACTGGTACACTGTGACAGATGTTGATCACTGGCACACTGTGACAGATGTTGATGATCACTGGTACACTGACAGATGTGGATTTAACACTTTGGCAGATGTGTGTACACTTGTTGGATGATCAGTGTGTGTAAAGCAGTAAAAAAGCTGTAAACTTACGGATCCCCGGCTGGCAACACAGATCGGCGGGCTCTGAGTGAGGAGAAGCAGTGCCGATCGAGTGACAGGCTGCAATGTTTATATTACATGATGGCTGGGATTGGCCATCATTTGATCAGAATCGGCAATCACAAAGCTTATCTGCCAATCGGTGATGCGCTGTGTCCAGGGGCATAGCATACTTGCTCATTATGAAATACTCAATTTAGATCAAAGCCCCCATAGCAGTCCCCGCACATTGCTCTGGCCGGCGACATCACTCCCAGAGTTACTTCTGCCAGTAACAGCATACTAGCTGAAGCAACGGCAAGAATGTGCCATTATTCAGTGCGCATGTGCCGATGACGTTGGCGCATGCTGATACAGGGGATATCTCCTAAACCGTGCAGGTTTAGAAGATATCCAGGGTAGCTACAGGTAAGCCTTATTATAGGCTTACCTGTAGTAAAAAGTGGTCTGTTAGGGTTTACAACCACTTTAAGAACTGACCAGGATAGTCTCTGCCTTTCATATACACTTGGTTTCTCTGTGCGAGAAAATTTAAAAAAGGCATGATGATCTATCAGTAACACATGATCAGCAATTTAGGAAAAGAAAACAAAGTGGAAGACAAAACATATAAAATTATGACAATAGTATAGACAGTCTTCCTAGTGGTTGGAGCAGCCACACAAATCACTGCACTAGTCAGTAAAAACAAAGTTTAAAAAAAACAATAAAAACAAAATTAATCACTGTTCTGTTCCTAATCCTTCACAATGGTAAAAAAAGATAAAAACGTGTATTTATTACCTTGGTTGAGGATAGTAATAGGTAAATTTACCCAGGTTTGATTCACCAAGGATTCTGTGACTCTTTTTCGTAATTCGGAAAACCCAAACTAAAAGGTAAATAGCATTAAAATCTATGGGGAGCTGATCTTGTTATTCATTTCTAACCAATTTTAGAGCTAATAGGATAACTACTGTAAAAATAAACTCATGGGATGAAGAGCACTGCTATAGGCAACATGTACCATCAAAAAAAAGTACAAAATAGAAAGGGTTTTTTGCACGTGGTATCAAAAAACATGCTTGGGGGGACATCTTAGAACTGTATGTAGTTTTAGGGTAAGGTAAATTTAGTTTTTGGCTCCTCCTGTAATCTAGGCAGTAGTGATAGTTTGGTCTGATCTGTTCAGGGTTTCACAGGCTGGAAGTCTGACTGCTTCCCCCTGCCTTTAGAAGAAGTTTCTAGAACTCTAGAAGGTTGAAGTAAAACAACCAGTCTGAATATTAATTAGGACCTAGTCAATCATTGGGGAGGTGTGCCCAGATGGTGGCTGGGGAAGCCAATAAATAGTCTGAAGCCCTGAAGAGATTATATTTGCCCAGGGAGGAGAGTTGCAATCCTTAAGCAGCTATTGCCCCTGAGGCAGCCTGTAGACTGTGTTACTCTTCTGTGAGGTCTCAGCGATGGCAGGAGCTGGGACCTGGATGTGATCTGGAACTGACTGCAGAACTTCACCAAGGTGATCTGGTCTTGAGAAGGACTGTTTAATTAACTTGACTGTGTCCGGAGGAAGCTCGAAGGTGGCAACTTTTTATGGGGACTTGTGAGTAATAACCCTGGATTGATTCCTGGTAACTGTATTGCTTTTGGGATAAAAGTGGCAGAGGTTGCTTGGACTGAGTGTTCTCAAAGGGTCTCAGATTTTGGACATTCCCTGTTCTCACCAGAATCTTGGACTGTGAGCTTAGAGAAGAAAGTTCTCCTGTACTGTAAAGTGTTCCTGAGATTAC
Source organism: Rana muscosa (assembly GCA_029206835.1). Lineage (NCBI taxonomy): Eukaryota > Metazoa > Chordata > Amphibia > Anura > Ranidae > Rana > Rana muscosa. The sequence goes on along the minus strand of CM055118.1, from coordinate 895,913,489 downwards.
ACAGGGTACCAATATCTATGCAATAAACCAAAGTAACCAAATGCCAAAAAGATTTGCCATATGGTCTTCCGCTGTGAGGGAGGGAATAATAGACTGTTCATTGTTCACATTAGCTTTAGGGAAAAAAAAACTGCCCTCTAATTGCTGTTTGCTATTCCTTTTGGAGTATCCCATGCCTTAATTCACAGGTCCACGGGCCGAATCCGGCCCTCCAGGCCATTTCATGTGGCCCTCACACCTCTCCTGCAGCTGCAGGAGAGCTCCAGCCCTCCTCTGGTCCTCCTCCAGACCCTTACTTTCTGCTTTCAAGCAATGCATCCAGCTTCTTCCCAGCAGCAGCATAAGGAAAGGAGGGGTACACTGTGATGTAAGGGAGAGTGGGGGACTCAACTTCTTATGGTGGGGTGGCTCTTGACACAGTGGCGGTGCGTCCATAGAGGGCGTCGGAGCGCCGCCCCCTCTTGCTCCTGCATCGCCACTAAAAAACAATATATAGGTTCATGCATTGCATGAACCTATGTATTGTCGCCGCTGCCACCCAATATTCAGATGGACGGCGCCCTGGCGAGCGCCGGCCATCTGAATTAGAGTGGTGGCTGGCGGTGGGTGTGTTTTGGAAGTGTCTATCAGAGCCAGCGCCTCTGATAGGCTTTCCGATTACAGCCCTCAGGCTTTAATCGGCATCCAAATAGTTCACAGAGGAACGCACGGGGGGTGCGTTCCTTGGTGAACACTGACAGGCGTTTCAGCCAATCAGGTTCACCAGATCTGGTTACCGGTAACCTGATTGGCTGGAGCGACATCGAGGGCGGGAGAAGACAAGAAGGACGGCGCTGACCCGAGGAAGGTAAGTGTAGGGCTGGGGGGGAACTTGCTGCATTTGGGGGGAACTGGCTGCATTTGGGGACAAACTGTCTGTATATTATGGGGACAAACTGGCTTTATATGGGGACACACTGGCTGCATTTGGGGACACACTGGCTGTATATGTAGACACACTGGCTGTATATGTAGACAAACTGGCTGTATTTGGGGACACACTGGCTGTATATGGGGACACACTGGCTGTATATGGGGACACACTGGCTGTATATGGGGACACACTGGCTGTATATGGGGACACACTGGCTGCATTTGGGGACACACTGGCTGCATTTGGGGACACACTGGTTGTATATGGAGACATACTGGCTGTATATGGGGGACACACTGGCTGTATATGGGGACACACTGGCTGTATATGGGGACACACTGGCTGTATATGGGGACACACTGGCTGTATATGGGGACAAACTGGATGTATATGGGGACACACTGGCTGTATATGGGGACAAACTGGCTGTATTTGGGGACAAACTGGCTGTATATGGGGACAAACTGGCTGCATTTGGGGACAAACTGGCTGTATATGGGGACAAACTGGCTGCATTTGGGGACAAACTGGCTGCATTTGAGGGGGAAAACTGGTGGCGTTTGGGCACAGTGGCTGCATTTATTTGCACCCCCCAAAAAATTTTGAGCACCAGCCGCCGCTGTCTTGACATCTAATGTAAGGGGAGGGGATGCGCTGGACATCTAATCTTACAGATACAACCGGCCCTTTTGAGGGCCATCATCCCTTTACCACGAATGGCGGCGGCAGCACCCAAGAGTTCGTTCAAAAAATGTGCTCGACATCGTGGGCTCCCTGGACAGGTAAGTGTCCTTAACCACTTCAACACCGGGCTTTTTCTACCACCTCAATACTGGGCTTATTCTGGCACTTCTCTCCTACATGTACAAATCATCATTCTTTTGCTAGAAAATTACTCAGAACACCCAAACATTATATATGCTTTTTTAGCAGACACCCTAGGGAATAAAATGACGGTCATTGCAACTTTTTTTCTTGCACGGTATTTCCGCAATAATTTTTCAAACGCCTTTTTGGGGGAAAAAAAATGGTTTCATTAATTAAAAAATAACAAAACAGTAAAGTTAGCCCAATTTTTTTGTAAAATATGAAAGATGATGTTACGCCGAGTAAATACCGTAGATACCTAACATGTCATGCTTTAAAATTGCGCACACTCATGGAATGGCGCTAAACTTCGGTACTTAAAAATCTCCATAGGCGACGCTTTGAAAAATTTTACAGGTTACCAGGTTAGAGTTACAGAGGAGGTCTAGTGCTAGAATTGTTGCATGCACGCTAACGCACGCGGCGATACCTCTCATATGTGGTTTGAACAGCATTTACATATGTGGGCGGGACTTACGTGTGCGTGCGCTTATGATCGTGAGCTACCGGGGACAGGGGCGTTTTAAAAAAAAAAAATATTATTTCTTTTTTTATTTTACTTAATTTTTTATATTTTTACACTTTTAATTTTTTTTTATCACTTTTATTCCTATTACAAGGAATGTAAACATCCCTTGTAATAGGAATGGTGTGTGACAGGTCCTCTTTATGGAGAGATGCGGGGTCAATAAGACCCCACATCTCTCCTCCAGGCTGGAAAGCATGAGATCGTGAAAAAAAATTCACCGATCTCATGCTTACTAGCCGCACTGGCGGCTTTGTTTACTTCTGAGGACCCGCCAACCACAGGGAACCCCGTAAATGCAAAGAATAAAGCAACACCAGGACAAGTAAACAATTTGTTTCTTTATCCTAGTAAAGTTTGCTGTAAGTACCGTATTTATCGGTGTATAACACACACCTTTTTCCCCTTAAAATCAGGGGAAAATCATGGGTGTGTGTTATACGCCGATCCCCGCTGTCTCTGAGGGCAAGAGGAACGCCGCCGACATAGACCGAGCCGAGTGTACTGTGTACTCGGCTAGGCTCGGCTCCGCTCGCACTCACGCCCAGTTCCGCCTCCTAGCCTTTACGTCCCGCCATTGGACCGGTGTTGTGTCCATCATAGGAGCTGGGCCAAGGTGCGGGACGGGGCGGGACTGCGAGACGAGCCGTGAGGAGCCGAATACACAGGACATCCGGCTTTGTGTATATCGGCGGCGCTAAATTTAAAAAGTGCAAGACTACAGATGGACGCTGTGCAAGGCTGTAGATGGACACTGATAAGGCTGCAGATGGACACTGATAAGGCTGCAGATGGACACTGGGCAAGGCTGCAGATGGACACTGATAAGGCTGCAGATGGACACTGATAAGGTTGCAGATGGACACTGGGCAAGGCTGCAGATGGACACTGGGCAAGGCTGCAGATGGACACTGGGCAAGGCTGCAGATGGACACTGGGCAAGGCTGCAGATGGACACTGGGCAAGGCTGCAGATGGACGCTGGGCAAGGCTGCAGATGGACACTGGGCAAGGCTGCAGATGGACACTGGGCAAGGGTGCAGATGGACGCTGGGCAAGGCTGCAGATGGACGCTGGGCAAGGCTGCAGATGGACACTGGGCAAGGCTGCAGATGGACACTGGGCAAGGCTGCAGATGGACACTGATAAGGCTGCATTGATGGACATTTAAAATGTCAATTATTTTTTCCTTAAACTTCCCCCTTAAAAGTTTTTTTCCTTAAACTTCCCTCCTAAACTTGGGGTGCGTGTTATACGCTGGCACGTGTTATACGCCAATAAATACGGTACATTACTTCAATAAAGCAGCGCAGTATGTCCTGGTAATGCATACAATGTTTTTCTTTACAAAAGGCAAATCCACTTTGCACTACAAGTGCAAACTACAAATGCAAAGTGCACTTGAAATTGCACTGAAAGTGCACTTGAAGTGCAGTCGCTGTAGATCCGAGGGGTAGATCTGAAATGAGGGGAAGCTCTGCTGATTTTATTATCCAATCATGTGCAAGCTAAAATGCTGTTTTTTGTTTTCCTTGCATGTCCCCCTCGGATCAACAGTGACTGCACTTCCAAGTGCACTTTGCACTTGTAGTTTGCTCTTGTAGTGCAAAGTGGATTTGCCTTTCGTAAATAACCCCCAGTATGTTTTATTCTTTGTATACACAGGGTTGCTGTTATTGGTACCTGACCAGGCAGAGTGGTGAAACGCTGCTCCTGGGAGAACGCTACTATAAATGCGTTGTCACTTTTTGAGTGAAGTGGCTGTAAATATCCTGCAGATGACAAGTGCATGTAACTTCATAAATTTAAGGAATCAAATTTTTTGGTAAGCAAACGGTATGTGCTTTGTCTTGGTAATGGTACACTGAAGTCTGTGCAAACAGCTTGCAGTGGATCTGCACAAGATTATCACAGCACAATTGGAGTGTGTGTGTGTGTGTATATATATATATATATGTATATATTATATATAATTCTTGACATCTATCACATTGCACTTTAGGCACTTTCACATGAAGGGTCCAATCGGGTCAACCTGTCAGTTTTTCAGGCAGACCTGATTGGACCCTCCATTCTCCTCTATGGAGCAGCGGATGTAAATGGACTTGTGTCCATTACACTCTGTCTGGGTGGATCAGGACAGATGCCAGTCGGGTATAAACAGACAGGCGGTCCCTGTTTACACCTGACTGCACATAGAGCAGTGTGGGCTGTGTCTGTGTCTGCTTGGCATAAGCGGCGCTAACGTGAACCTGTTAACCTCTTGCTCTGCTCAGTGGGCGGTCAGTAGCCCTGCTGAGAAAAGCAGAGTCTGTCCCATGTAAAAAGGCAGGGCCGGATTTCCCACAAGGCCAACGAGGCCAGGCCTCGGGGCAGCACTGTGTGCAGGGGCAGCGCCGCGCCGCGGAGACAAGTCCTCCTAAAATTCATTTTCTGTGTCCCCGGCCGCCCGAAGCTCCGGCCGCCATTTTTCAATGTCCGGCGCCCTGTGATTGGGCCATGGGGGTCATGTGCGGCGTGGGGCTGGCCTGTCCATGATCCTGAACTCCCGCCTCTG